>JARVLU010000324.1:4379100-4390509 GCA_031762415.1 Simpsonichthys santanae
ATATAAACATATGTCTATATATTTATAAACTGAAAAATTTCAAATAAATTTTATTGTTCAAAAATTACATAAGGTCTGTATTTAGGTAATAATCAGGCAGTGCTGCATTGAGACCAGGTTCTGTTGAGGAAGCCATAGAAAACTTGTGAAAAGCCACTCGGAGAGCACAGTTCATGGATGCATTAAAAAAACAGGGGATGATATTCTAGGCTTTTAAAGTGCAATCTGTGCTGTAAGAACTGAAATGCATAAAAATAAGTTATAATGTGAAGCAATTTTATGCCCTGAGATGGAACAGGGAACTATGACAACATCCGTTATATAAAAGGTAAAGTGATGAATTAAAAAAAAAAAAAAAAAAGCTTTTAAAGCATTTTACTGTTTTTAATGTCAAAGCATTAACCAGCATGTTTTTTTTTTTTTAACGATAAAGGAAGCATTAATCATCACTTCCTGTAGTCAGTGACAAATAACTGGTGTCTTTGTATGTTTTAATGCCGTTTGAACTGTTTTACCTGTGTTTCTTCACATATGACCTCAGGAGCGAAGACCTGGCATGACTAAAGCTTTATGAGCAGGTTAAAGCTGCTCACTGCTGACCTTTGAGTCTGGTGTCATTTCTCTGCTTTGACTGTCAAACAGAAATACATTAGAGTGGTTCAGTGGTAGAGACAGATCCTGGGTGACTAATGTGGTCATTACATCAGCTCTAATAACAGCTGCTTTCAGGGTTTAATTATTCAGGACTTGTAATTGGTTTTGGATGCTTGTTGAACAGCATCTTATTTTGGGTTTATGTGTTGGTGTAAAAGACTGTTTTAATGACTCCTGATGAATGAATTGAGGATTCAAATGATTAAATGTCCTTGTGGATTTTCAGCTGTCTGCTTGGGTTGCATTCTTTGTTAATGTAGTAAACTTTTTCCTCCTTTTTAATTAAAATAATTTATTTGTGAAAAAGGAGCTATTTCTAGATAGTCACTAGGTAAAGTTGATACCTTATTTATACAAGGCCCATGTCAATCACAAAGTGTAAAAAGGATCAGCTTATTGAACCACAGCTAATGATGTAAAGTCCAACAGAATGCGTTTCTGTGGAATGGAAATCAGTCAACGTTTTATTTCTATGGCACCTGTCAAACAAATCAAATGCAATTCAAAGTGCTTTATGGCTGAATAAATAAATTAAAAACAATTACAAATGAAAACTAAAATAAAATGTTATGAGCTATCCTGTGTAAAAGCCAGACTGAACAGACAGATGAGTTTTGAGTCTACTTTTACAAGTAACAAGATAATGGACTCCTCGTAGACCTTCTGGCTGTGACAGTTCAGTTCTCTCAGCTGCAGTCACAAGATGGCGTCAACAAGCCACACCTGTGGACCATCACCTTGATGAGCTGCAGTAGTACAAAAGACTGCAGAAGACCACCAGTCGCCGCTGAGCTGGACTGTGCATGGACGTTTGACTGGAGCAGAGGACAGTTGGAATCTTGTTTTTCTGAGTCGTGCTTGAACACTAAACGGAGTGAACTGTGGACGGTGGGACATTAATTTGAACTAAGACTGGGTCGGGTGAGAAATTGGTGATAAATTGTTGACCGACGCCCTGTATAGGTCCAAACCGGCAATCTTCACAAATTTTTTTACCTGTTCTTTCGAATGGCAGGGAGAGGTGAGGATAGTAATATGGAGTTTGATGAGAGTGGGGAGGAAGCTGGTTTGAATGGGACAAGTAGAGATAATGAATGGTCTGAAGTTAGAAAAAAGGCAAGCCAGCGTAAGAGGAAAAAGAAGGAAGATTCTAGTGTAGGGTTAACAGAGAGTGAGGAAGAGATAGATAAGGATAGGAAAGAAAATATCCCAAAGATCGTGATAAGGTTTGAAGGTGATGATGGGGTAAAGAAAATAAATCAGTTAAAACTCACTAAAATTATTAGAGAAAAAGTTGGAGATGTGCAATATGTCAAAATTCTCAGAGATGGAAATTCGTTGTTTGGATGTAGTGAGGAGCAAGTTGAAAAAGCAAAGAAATTAACTTCTATTGGTAAAATTAATGTGTACAAAGTTGTGAAGGTTGGGGAAAGTTCTGCCTTCCAGGGATGTAGAGGAGTTATTTCACGTGTGCCATCTTCATTCTGACCGGATGAAGATGGCCGCGCTGACGAATACAGCTGCAGCTTCTCACACGTAGTCCCTCTCAGGATGACTGTGCGTACATATTCACGTTGTAACTTGGCAACTTGTTCAATGTCAATAAAGTTTCTCTGACTCTGACTCAAACTAAGTAAAAGCTGGAACAGCAGAGCAGAAAAAAAAAGGACCTGCAGGTCCAACCAAGACTCAGGAGCAGGGGTGATCCTAGAATCTGACCTTTAGGGGGTGCTTAGCCCCCAGTGCCAACAATGGCTCTTGGTTTTAACACTGTGGCCAGTGACGTCAGAAGAATTTGTAATGTGGGAGGGACACTGGTGGGAGAGTCTAGGAGTCCTCAGAAATTTATGAATAAAACAGATGTACCGTAATATCCTGCATTCTGGTGCATTTTGCTAGGTTGTTAAACATCTACGTTTACTTGCATAAGTATGGGGGCCGAGATGGTGCAGAGGCAGGGCAGCCAGCTCAGGACCTGAAAAGTCCCAGGTTCAATCCCCGGTCACTGCATACCTCGTGGTGTCTCTGGGCAGCACACCCCATCCCCAAAATGCCCCCCAGGCACCCCCAATAGCCGCCCACTGCACCACCTGGTGGTGGACAGGTTAAATGCTGAGACTAATTTTGCCATTGTATGGAAACACACAGTGATTTCATTATTAGTATTATTATTTATTATAAGTAAACACTCAATTCAATAATTATTTTAGAGAGCAACAATAAGTAGCCTGACCAACAGCTCTCCTTGTGTGAATAGAGCACGCTCCACTTCCTCCACCTGTGGTCAACAACTGCAGACAACTGCATTGCAGAGCACAATACAAACACGCTAGCTAAGATGCTACAGCCTACTGGATGGTTTGACAGGTGGTGTCGAGGATCCGAATCTAAAGGTTTGAGAACAGAGTTTCTTTACAAAATCGTAATGATTGTTAAAAATTTTCATGGATGTAAGATAAAATTTCCAAAAAAAAGAGGGTTAAATTGTCATTGTTCAGGAGCTCCAGCATTGAACCCACACAGGTCAGGGAATTAGCCGAGTCACCATCAGCGAAACCAACACCAAGTATCTGCTTATTAAAACTCCAACCAGCTGGTTCTTTAAAAACACCAACAACTCTTGTTCGTTTTGTATCGTGGCCACCTTGAAAGATGGGTAATCATGAACCGTATCCACTGCTTTTTTTAAGCGAAATATTTCATGAGCCACTTCACAGATTTTCATGAAATTTTCAGAAACCAATTACTGGAGGCACTTCAGCAACCGATTATCTTTTGGAGACAGTTTGCTCCAAAATGGCCACCACAGCCAACTGACCTTGGCAAACAAAACAATGCTGATAATTATACCAATATGGAGTTAAAATTTGGGGTGGTAGTAGCTGAGAGCCCTCATTAACAGAAAGTCCAAGCACAGAGCGATTGCATTGGATTTTTATTTAAAAGCTTGGGAACTGACCATCTGTTAGCACAATCTCATGAACCAATGGATGTACAGGTAGTCCCCGAGTTACGAACGGGTTCCGGACCTGAGGACCGTTCGCAACTCGATTCTGCCGTAAGTCGGGGCCGAACGCACATGGCGCCGTAAGTCCGGATTTTCAGCCATAACTCGAAACCGAAAGCACATGGCAGCCGTTACGTCTTTTTAAACACGTTTTTTCAATGTAAAAACAACAACTGCGCACTTAGAACGCCGTTTTAATGTGTTTCCAAGCAGTTAGCTAACAAAATACTCTCAAAAAAAATCTAAAAAAAATCATAAAATGCTGCATAAAAAAGGCAACGTAAGGTGTGATGACATCACTGGGGGCGGCGCCGTAAGTCCGGAACGCCGTAACTCGAGTGCGCCGTAAGTCGGGGACTACCTGTATATATATTTTTTTATGAAGTGGGCCGGATTGAAGTCACCTGTGGACTGGAAATGGCCCACAGGCCTCTAATTGAATAACCCTGGTCTAGAATGTATTTCTGCATCTTTGAAATGTATTGGGATTACTGTATGAGGTATTACTGCAGGAAATAATCACACATCAGCTTTAGGTGTGCTGATTAGAAACTCAAACCAGGTGTGACACAAAAACAGGAAGGATACTTTATCATAAAGTGACTAACAAAATAAAACAAGAAACTAAGTTCAAGACAAAACTAAACATCTAAATAACATATTAAATGCAAATTGACAGAGATTAAACAGAAAACTGAATGATTTTTAACCTGATTATGTTTAGTTTTAAACTAAAGGGTTTTGTGTGTTTTAAATGAAGATATTTCATAATATAATGTCCTCCTGTAGGACTCTGCGTTCACTTTAAAGTGAAGGAAGCAAACATTTATATTGTGTTTTGTTCGTCATCAATCCTCTCAAATGAAACCAGTTCATCACGACGGTAAAATACCTGCAGCCGTTTGCCAAAGAACTCATGCATCCTCATCAAGTGATGATGGTTCTTTATTACATCCAAACAAAAGACTTGAAACTCACAGCTTCCCACAACAACGGATGATTTTCACCCTCATCATCATCAATAACACCAACAACAGGCTAATGGGGGCTGGTTCATTTAGCTAACAGAGCTGAATGAACTCATTGGTTTCCCTGCTCTCGAAGAAAACACTCATTCATCACACCAAGAAGAATTTCATAACAGCTCCACAACACAGTCCCAGCAGGTCTCACCATATGTCAGCAATCATCTGAAACACACGTTATCCCTAAACCGAGCCGCCGTTGTCAGAAGGCTGGGGCAGTTCATTTAGTTCAACGTTTCATTTGAGCGTAAGATCTGGGATGGTTGAGGCTCCTGTTTGGAAACGCCCAGACTGCGGTGTTAATGGGGGGGGGGGGGGGTGCATTTCAATGTGCCCACAGTTAATTAATGTTGGGAGTTTCTGAGAAGGTCACTTTTGCTTCTGCATGTCTGACTAAAGTCAACGCATGGAAACAAAGTATCACCTGTAGATGCAACAGTTAGAAATCACGTGATCGTACCTGCAAACTTGTTGCTTTTTGGCAAAAATTCCCTGATTTCAAACAAATATGTCATTTACGTGAATCATCTAGATCTAAAGAGGGTGTTTGGGGGGTCAGGGGTGTGGTAGATGGCATAATATCCCATTGACTGGACTTTAAGAGACAACTAAATTTCTGTCTCCAGTAGAACATCTTTGGTGGAACACGAGTCATTTGGCCGATCACAATCATGATAGACGACAGGGAAATCTTTCCCATGGACGAAGGGGACCGGTCTATTTTAAAACTAGTCACTTCTGATGTTGGACACTGTTACTTTGAAAGTCTCATCCGCCAATGATATAACGTGCTGTTATCGCCATTCGACCGCAGCGTTCGAAGCTGACTCGTTATTCCCAGGTGGACAGAAGACTTGTGCTGACACAAATAACGGCAAAAAAGAACAAAGTTTTCACATTTAATTTATATAGAAGCAGATAAAAAGAATTATTGCAACCGGAAATGGAGTGCCGCACCCGCCGGAGACGCTCGGCTTTCTTCGACTTTAGACACCGCCCCTTAAAGGGGACGAGAGCGCAACCTCGTTGGATCAGTAATGAAATATGTGTTGCAATCAGTCTTATTTGGTACAATCCAAGCGTTTTTGGGTGTTTGTGTGCAACTGTCCTTGTGTGCACGCAGCAGATAAACAAAACCCTCCCCTAAAAAAAAAAGGCAAATAGCTCCAAGTGGCTGCAGACGTCTGACTGACTTCCTGTTTTCTCTAACACATCAAACGAGACAACCGTTCACTCTCTCTCTCACACCTAGGGACAATTTAGAGTCACCAATCAGCCTAACATGCATGTTTTTAGTCTGTGGGAGGAAACCCATGCAGCTCGGAGAGAACATGCTAACTCCAGCCAGAAAGGTCCCGGGCTGGGATTTGGACCAGCGACACTTCTCGCTGAGAGACAGCAGCTCTACCAAGTTTTCCTTCGGCCGTTCATTTACAGACTGCAGCCTCGTTCTCTCTGAAACCAACGGTTTCTGCATGAATCCAGATCTCAGAGTGGAGATTTTCGGGGTGAAAACCCCACGGAGCTGTGTGTGAAATGCTCCAAGTGTGAAGTTGCACATGCACACGCCAGGCGGCTGCGGTGTTAAGTTTTTCCGCTCGAACAACAGTTACAATAAATGTCAGATTGTGCTGCTCACCCTTTTTCAGCATGTAGGAGCAAAACAAATCAAATCCAGGCTCCAAAGAGACGTTAGCCCAATTTAACTTCTAACTTTTATTATTTAAAACCAGTTTGCTCCAGAGTTTTGGGTATTTTATCTAATTTGTTGTACTTTGGATCAGAGAGGGCTTTATGTGCACAGGATATAGCCCTTCATATGTTTGTAGCTGCAATTAGTTCGTTTTATTGTTTGTTTAATTTTAACATACTTAAAATGCAAAACTTACAGTGCTGACCTTGTATTTTATTGTGTGGTGTAAAGAAGTCTTGATTAATTAATTATTACTGTGCTGATTGTGCTGTTCATGTAAAAGTTCAACTGGGGACTAGAGTTGGAAATAGTTACAAACCCTCTGTGCAGCACATCAGTTGCGTTCTGTGTTGGATTTACATTAAACCGTCCTCGTTAAAATAAAATGATGTACTTCAAAATAAAATACATCTGCACACTTCATCCTCCAGTACTACTTGATTAAAGTAAATATAATTAAGTTTGGTTATTTTGTATTAGTTGTGTTTTTTTATATATATATTTGAACTAAAATTAGGTATTCAGCACAAAACGGCTGAAGCTGTCAGTTTTACAGAAACGCAGCTAAAATGTGGTTTGGTAGAAACAGAGTCATAAAAAACACTTCCTCTCTGTGCCAACTGATGGTGCAAAATCTTTGATCATAACTATAACATGCAGACTGAAATATGTATTTATAAATGCTCCGATATGTATTACTGCCTAAAGGATCCTGAGAAAGTATGAAATACTTGAAGTACTGTAAAGTATTTTGAACATTTCTATCAAGTAACCTCAAGAGATGATGTCAAGTTTGTCCAGTTTAGAGTTCAGAGAATAAAATATAAAATTTAATATACAGTAAATAATATAAAGTAAAAGGGGAAATGTTTATGAAGCACGATTCCCAAAGATACTGGAAATCAGAGAAAACCTGGAAAATGACTTTCACATATTCTAGGAAAAACTCAGGGAATTTAGACACTGATCTGCTGAATAAAAGATGACTTTTCTGAGAGTTTAATGTATGAATGCTGGTATTCTAGTATGAATGAATCCATAAATTACTGCATGAACAGCATGTCCTCTCTGAACGTGACTCTCAAACACAAGTTCTGAGTGTTCCACTGTCGTATCTCCTGGACTTTCAGGATTTACTCTGGGAAAAGTCTGGAAAAACTCTAGGAATTTGGTTTTCATGAATTGCTGGGAGTCCTGCGAAGGCTTAGAGGAATCAACTAAAACATAACTGGAGAAATGTCATTTCCTTCAAAAATGCTGAAATTTGCTAAAATGAACATGCTGAAATGTAGCTGAAACAGAAGAACCACCTTAAATTAGCATAAGAAAGCAGAGAGAACGCATGTTTTCTGATTTAGTTTTAAATGAGCAGAAATGAGCTAAAAAATGAAATTGGCAAAAATAAAATAGCTGAAAATTAGCTGAAAAGGCAGAAAGAAGAATAAATTGCCAGAAGTAAGTGGTTAGAGCTAAAATGACTGAAAAAATGTGGAATTAGCTGAAAACGCTAAAATTAGCATAAAACAACTAGTAGCTGAAATAACTGAAACTAGCAGAAATAAGCTGAAAGGAGCATAACAAGCTGAAATTAGCAACAATAATTTTATTAGGCTGAAAGTAGCAGAAGTTAGCACAAAAACTGAATTTATCTGAAAACAGCTGAAATTAGCTAAAATGCTAAAAAGATAGCTGAAAAGGTAGAACAAACTTAAATTAGCAGAATAAAGCAGAAGGAAAACATGTTTGCCCAATCAGGCTTAAAGTATATGAGCACAAAGAAGTGGATATCTGAAAAAAGAAGTAGCAAAAAAAAAAAAAAATAAATAAAAAAAAAAAATTAAAAAAAAAATTAAAAAAAAAAACAAAGGTGAAAAGTGGCTAAAAAGACTGAAAAAATCTGAAATTACCAGAAGTGGAGAGAGCACTTTTTTTTTTTTTTTTGCTGAATTAGGCTGAAACAAGTTTAAATGAGTGCAATAAAAAGGTGGAATTAGCTAATAAATTAATTAATTAAAAAAGCTCAAGTTAGCATTAAAAACTGCTGTGTAGTAGCTGAAATAGCAGAAAAAGCTGAAACTTGCATACAAGCTGAAATTATAAAAAAAGAAGTTAGAAGAAGCACAAAAATGTTGTAGTTAGCAGAAAAAAGCTGAAAGGAGCAAAAACCAGTGGAAAATCAGCTGAAAGTGGCTGAATTTTTTTTATTTATTTTTTTTATTTATTTATTTTGCACAAGGAAGCTAAAAGAAGCTGAAGCAGAACAAAATGTGAAAAAAGCAGTAAAAGGTTGTAAACACATCTAAAGGTTTGAAGGGTGGAAAATGAGCTCAATTGAGAAGAAAAATGGCAGAAAAGGCTAAAATATTTCTAAAAGCTAAAGTTGCACCAATACCAAAAGTCAGATCGGGATTGTCCTGAAAGAGCCGAACATTTTGATTTATGATTTGTTGAAATAGCTGAAAACTGCGTTACGAGAACCGTGTTGAAAGATCCACGGAAGAAAAACGGCTCGCAACAGTGAAGGCTTCATAAACGTTCACACAATCAGGATTCCTGTCGGAAACAGTAGCTGCTGATTCTGTTTAGCTGCTGTTCATGTACACAACCAGCTGAGGGTTTACTCGCATGACGCGTTTTTCCTGCTAAAGATGCAACACAAAGTGTCAAAGTTGGACTGCTTTTGCTGCAGAATGTGGCTGAACTCTCCCAGAAGTCAGTGGTGCACCAGCAGGAGGGGTCACCTCACAGCACAACTGCGCTGAAGCCGCTTAACAGACAGAAGCTTCTGACTTTACTTGTTAAATTAATTCGGTTAACGTTATGGAATAAATGTGAGAAGCGCTGAGGGTTCTGCACCTTTATTAACACCAGCGGTCGTTGGTGCTGCGCCCCGAGACCTGCAGCTAAACCCAAGCTTGTTCTGATGGCATGTCTCCACCCAGGCAGTCTGCTGGCGCCGTGCAGGATGCCACAGAGCATTAGCGGCAGCGCGGCGGCATGTGGTGGCTCAGCGTGTGGAGGCCCTCCTCATCGAGCCCCGCAGGACCACTGATACCCAGAGCTGCTAACAGCTCTTGACTTGCAATTAGCCAGCCAAGTTCATCAGCCGCTATAGAGCTGCAGGGACTGAAGTGGTGCTGCAGCAGAAGCGGCACGTTCCCACGAACGTGCTTGTGTGGCGTCCAGTCTGTGTCCTCCGCCACCGGAGGAGAAGACGGAGCCATTCGTCTGTTCCTTGGCAAAACATTTCCCAAAGCGCTGAACACGTTTTGAATTCACAGTTAATCCTTGAGCCTGTGCACGAACGACAAGTAGATTTTTCAAACATCGGCTCAAGCGCTGCAAAATGACGTTACTGAACCAGAGAAGAAGACTGTCGGCTGCAGAGTTCCTGTCCTGCCGCAGCTCCACTCTGTCTGTGGGGATTTATACGAGACAGACCTCCAAGTTATGATGAATCCCCAGCCCTGAGAAGACTGGCCAGCCCCCCCTCGCTTCGCCAGAGATGAGATCCTCTGATTACAAAACTCACCGCCGCCCAACACCACATAAATCTTCAGTGGGGGCCCACGAGCAAAGCCCTTCAAACCCAACGCAGCTGATAATTCAGTTTTAGACGGGGACTACCTGTGCTGTTTATTGTGTGGATTCTTTTGAAGCGCTGATTTTCTTCTGTACGTTTTTTGACGTGAGTCTCGTCCCGCAGTTTTCAAACTACAGTATTTAAAAAAAAATTATAAATCAAAATGTTTAGCTCTTTCAGGACAATCCAGCTATGACTTCTGGTATTGCTTCAACTTCAGCTTTTTGAAACATTTAACCTTTTCTGCCATTTTTCCTTATAGAAAATGAACTGAGCTCATTTTCCATCCTTCCAATCTTTAGATCTGTTACAACCTTTTACTGCTCCTTTCACATTTTGTTCTGCTTCTTTCAGCTTCCTTGTGCAAATTGTAACTTTTTTAGCTACTTTAAGCTTTTTTAGCTGTTTAGTTCTCCTTTCACATCCTTTCTGCTAACTACAACAGTTTTGTACTTCTTCTAACTTCTTTTTGCTCTGTTCAGCTTATACCTGCAAGTTTCAGTGTTTTCTGCTATTACAGCTACTCTTTAGCTGTTTTGTGCTAATTTTAGCCTTTTCTGCCATTTTTCCTCATAGAAAATGATTTGAGCTCATTTTCCATCCTTCCAATGTTTAGATCTGTTTACAACCTTTTACTGCTCCTTTCACATTTTGTTCTGCTTCTTTCAGCTTTCTTGTGCAAATTTAAACTTTTTTTGGCTGCTTCCAGCTACTTTCAGCTCTTTTTTTTTTTTGTTGTTGTTGCTATTTTATTCTCCTTCCCTGTTCTTTCTGCTAACACCAACAGTTTTGTGCTTCTTCTAACTTATTTTTGCTCTGTTCAGCTTATAAGTTTCAGCGTTATCGGCTATTACAGCTACTATTTAGCTGTTTTATGCTAATTTTAGCCTTTTCAGCTAATTTCACATTTTTTACACTCATTTAATCGTTTTTCAGCCAAAATGTGCTCCTTCCACTTCCTTCTGGTCATTTAAGTTTATTTCTGAAAAATGTTAGCTGCTTTTCAGCTGTTTTATTTTATTTTTTTATTTTTATTTATTTTTTGGTGGGGGGGGAGGGTTTTTGCTAATTTCAGCTTTTTTTTCAGATAGTTTCCACTTTTTGTGCTAATTTAATCCTAATTGGGCAAACGTGTGTTCTTTCTGCTTGCTTCTGCTTATTTAAACTTATTCTACCTTTTCAGCTACATTTTTTTTTTGTGAATTTCAGCTGTTTTCAAATAAATAAAGTTTTGCTACTTTCAACCAAATTTACTGCTTTCTGCTAATGTCAGCTTGTTGTGCTCCTTTCATCTTTTTTCTGCTAATTTCAGCTTTTTCTGATTTTTCAGCTACTATTTAGCTGTTTTATGCTAAATTTAGCCTTTTCCGCTAATCACAATTTTCTGAACTCATTTCAGCTCCACTTCCTTCTGGTAGCTTAATATTCTCCCTTTTCAGCTATGTAT
>JARVLU010000324.1:4399035-4410758 GCA_031762415.1 Simpsonichthys santanae
TTTTGTTAGCTAACTGCTTGGAAACACATTAAAACGGCGTTCTAAGTACGCTGTTGTTGTTTTACATTGAAAAAAAACGTGTTTAAAAAGACGTTACAGCAGCCATGTGCTTTCAGTTTCGAGTTACAGACGAAAATCCGGAGTTAAGGCAGCCATGTGGCCGGTGCTCCAACTTACGGCAAATCGAGCTACGAACGCGCCGTAGGAACGGATCTCGTTCGTAACTTGGGGACAACCTGTATTACTGTATACTATAACTGACAAGCAAATAAATTAACCTTTTGAGAACACGTGAAGTTCTTCCATCCATTCAAAGAAGTGTGGGCAGAGTTTGTGATGTCTCAGACTTGAACTTGTTTAGTTTTTCCTGATAATGGTTTTCCAATAAAATGAAAGTTACAAATGTAACTACAGTTCTATGAATCCCGAATGACCGCCAGAGGGCGGTGCTGATAGCACTGAATGTTCCCTTTGCGCATGCCCTGTTCGAGTAATAATATCAACGACGTCACACAGGTGTGACCGGATAAGCAATCAGAAGCTATATAGCCTAGCGTTATCCGTAATTCACACCTACAGAATCTTCTCACATAAAGCAAGGATTCTGAGTGACAGAGAAGCTCTGGCGGTCATCCAGGATTCATAGAACCATAGTTACATTCGTAACTTTCCTTTTATTTCATCCCTCCTGATCACCAGAGGGCGGTGCTGAAAGCACTGTATGACTAATACCAACGATGTCATGAAGAATCCTGAGCACGTACCTCACTGAGGGGGTCCAGAGGGCCCTTGAAGAAGAACCTGGCCCAGGGGATGAGGGGTGGCCACGTTAACCTGGTAAAATCTGGTGAACGTGCTTGGGGAAGCCCATGATGCTGCAGCAGCACATACTGTATTGCTTCCAGTGGAGCCCCACTCAGGGCAGCCCAGGAAGCAGACACACTCCTGGTAGAATGAGCCTTCAGGGACCATGCCCTACCGCATAGGAATGGCAGATGACATCCACAATCCAGTGGGAGAGGCGCTGTTTGGAAAGAGGACAGCCCAAACTAGGACCTCCGTAACACATGAACATCTGGTCCGACTGTTGTATAGCGGCAGTAGCTGCCATGTATGCCTCTGACACTCGCACCGGGCACAGTAGTCTAGACCCCTCGCCAGGAGCAGGCTAAAAACGCGCCAACCTTAACAGTTACAGAAAGAGCGTGATAACACCTTTGGCACAAATAGTGTTCGGCCACAAGGTAACATCAGAGCCTTCAGGGCCCCACCTGAGACATGAGGGGCTGACAGAGAGCATGCAATTCGCCGATCCTCTTTGCTGAGGCAATAGACAGCAGAAAAGCAGTCTTGCATGAAAGCCATTTGAGGTCCGCCTGTGTCAATGGCTTAATGGAGGGTGGCACAGAGCATCGAGAACCAAGGGCAGGTCCCAACTTGGTGCCCATGTAGCTGTCAGTGGGTGCAACCTGCAGGCACCACGTAGAAAGAGAGACTAAATTATGGCTTCCCACCGTACGGCCATCGACACCGGCATGGTTAGATGATACTGCTGCCATATAGACCTTAAGCGTCGAGGGAGAGAGGCCCGTATCGAGGAGAGACTGGAGAAACTCCAGAATGGTGGGTACTTTACATGAGACTGGGTTCTCATTGTGATCGGAACACCACTGGGAAAACACACGCCACCTGTTTTCGTACTGCTGGCGAGTAGAGGGTGCCCTGGCACCCAAGATGGTGCGTCCAATAGGGCTCGAAACTCTGGTCAGCTGCTGCCCTGGCCCTGCAGTAGCCACACCCACAACTGGAGATGTTGAGGGCTGGGGTGCTTTAGCAACCCCCCCAGCTGAGACAGCAAGGCTCTCCTGGTCGGAAGACGCCATGGGACCTCCTGACATAGGCTCCACAGCAGTGGAAACCATGGTTGTGCCGGCCAACATGGGCCACCTGTAGCATCCTGTGGCCCTCCTCCAGGACTCTGTGAAGGGTTGGCCAAATCAGAGAAAGGGGTGGGAAGGCATATAAAAGGACCTTCAGCCAAGGATGAGCCAGCGCACCGTCCTGGCCTAGCGCACCAGATGCCCCCATAAGGGAGTACCATAGGGGACACTGGGTTGACTCCTCTGTTGCAAACAGGTCCACCTCCGCCTGACCAAAACGGTCCCAAATCATCCGCATTACATCGCTGTGGAGGAACCACTCCCCTGGAGCAGACCCCCCAGCGGGAGAGAAAATCTACAAACTGATTGTGTTGTCCTGGTAAATATGTTGCCCGCAGAGTGAACAGACAAGAAGTGGAGGCCCGTCCCAGGAGCATCCTGGACACTCTGAGAAGTTGTGCTGACCTGGTGCCCCCTTGGTGGTTGATGTGGTAGACAGCAGAGGTGTTGTCCGACCGAACGAGGACATGCCTCCCCTCCAGGTGGGGCAGGAAGTGCCTGAGTGCTAAATGCACTGCACGCAGCTCCAATACATTCATATGCTGGGAGCAGTCTCTTATACCCCAACGGCCGTGGGCCACTCTGTGCTGCCACACAGCACCCCATCCTGTAGAGTTGGCATCTGTCGTGACCACTTCCCTGCAACACACTACCACTCCCATGGGGACACCCTTGAACAAATAATCTTTGTCCTTCCATGGAGTCAGGGCATGGAGACATAGCCACGTCACTGTGAGCCTGCAATGTCTGTAAAGTCTGGCATCCAGGCGAAAACTGTTGAGCCACCTTTGCAAGGGGCTAAGTGACAGCAGGCCTAAGGGTACCACCCAAGTGACCGAGGTCAGTTTGCCTAGTAGCCATAAGAATGCGACGTAGGGGAACTGCCTGCCCAGCCTGAACCGACCAGTCAATTAGAGTATGTTGCCCACCCTTTGGACAGAAGGGCTCGTTGTCATGGAGGACGAATCCAGGAACACTCCAAGAAAAGTGACAGTTTGTGAAGGAATCAAGCAGCTCTTCTCCAGATTGACGTTGAAGCCCAACCGGGACATGTGAGCAAGCAGACGATCCGTGTCGTGAAGGGCGCATGCCCGAGACGGGGCGCAAAGAAGCCAATTGTTGAAGTATGGCAGGACCTTTATCCCACAGGCCTGCAGGGGAGAGAGAGCTGCCTTCACACACAACAAGTGAACACTCTTGGGGAAAGGGAGAGTCCGAATGAGAGCACACGGAACTACCAGTGGAGACCCCAAAAGGCAAACCTGAGAAAGTGGCGATGTTCTGCTGCAATAGGCACATGAAAATAAGCATCCTTCAAATCTATTGAAGGGAACCACTCTCCCCTCCTGACAGCCTGAAGGACCTCCGCTGTCGTGAGCATGTGGAAGGGCAGCACCTATAAGTACTGATCGAGTCCCCTCAGATCTAAAATGGGATGGAACCTGCCCAACCTCTTCTGTATGAGGAAGTAGTTTGAGTAGTAGCCTCTGGGCTGATGCAGAGGATCCACTGCTTCGATCGCATCTTTGGCCATGAGGGTAGAAAGCTCCTGGTCTAGCACTCGAGCCTTCACTGGGTCGGAAATTACAGTCATTTTGATCTGGCGTGACATGAGAGGCCTCCATCAGAACTGTAGCCGGTAACCATGGGTCAGGGTGGCAACCACCCATGGGTCCACGGCATGAGCAGCCCAGTAACTGAGCTGCTGATGGGAAAAGTATCTGACGGTCAGCCTGGTGGCATCACCGTCTCCCTCCACGGCCCCTAGTGAACCAATTCCCTGATTAGATGACTGGTCGTCCTCCTCACCTAGAAAGTGAGAGGCAGAGGCAGCCAAGGACAACATGTCCTCTTCCGCGGCCAGCTCAGGCATGGGTGGGGAGGAGAGTCCGATCACTGCTCCTGGTTGTGGCCCCCAGTTGGCATGCCTGAAAAAAGGACTTCATCTCTGCCAATTCCGCAGACAGTTGTTCCACTCTCATGGAGAGACCCTGGCTAGACTTGGCTCACCTCTTCTTAGGCAGGGCTGCAGAAGTTGTGGCCTCGGCCCCACGCTTTGAACACCTAAGTGGGGCCTCCTGTCCAGAAGGCGAAACTGGGCCAGCCGAGTCACCCTCATGGCACGAGGCATGAAGCTGCAAGTCATACAGGGGTTTTCCAACAGGGCCTCCAATAGCTGATCATGCCCAAGGCAGGCAGAGCACAGGTCGTGACCGTCATCTTCCTGGAGCACGGCCCTGCAACCCGTGCAGCAGTGGGAGCTGTCCATGCTCCTACTTAGAAAGAATTGCAAATCAGCAAGAGGTTGGGATCACAGCTAAGTCCAGGAACAAAACCTAGTCCAGCTGTATGAAGTTGGAAAAGAAAATTGGGAGAGGGGACGCCAACGCTCGCTTTCACCAACTAAAAAAACAAGGTCAGAACTAGAATCCTAGTTCGATCCAATGTTCTGAGGCACAGCGTTAGTGTTATGATGCCGGTGGGAATGATTTGGGAAAGGAGTGCGAGACGCACACCTTCACCAGTTAAATCAAGGTCAGAGCTTGTAAGCCTAGCTCAGCAAATTATGATGCCAGCGGGAGTGACTTGGGAGAGGGGGCGCACGAACACACACCTTCACCAATTAATTCAAGGTCAGAGTTAGTATGTCTAGCTCAGCCGATGCGTTATGATGCCGGTAAGAATGATTGGGAGAGGGGGCGTACACATGCACACCGTCACCAATTAAAGTCAGCTAGAAAGTCTAGCTCAGCCTAAGTGTATGATGCCAGTGAGAAGACAGGAAGCAGGGCAGGCACAACCACACGCCTCATCAATCAAAAACAATATCAGATCAGAAGCCCAGTTCAGCCTAAGCAGTATGATGAGAGGCTAGCACCAGCAGCTTAACCCAACCATTCAAGGATGGCGAAGAAAATGTTTGGGAGAGGGCATAAAAGCCAACCTTCACCAAGGAAAAAAAAAGGCCAAACTAAAAGAGGCCAGAACATAGCTGGCTGCATAAACCAAACAAATCGGACTACTTATGATAGACATTGAATCCTACCTGAAATCATCTCAGGAGGCGGACGGAACCGCAACCAATGGCAGAAAAGATACTGTCGAAACACACACTTGGAAGCTTCAAGGTACAGTAAGACTACTTGCGTATAAATCCACACAGTAGTCTCCTCGCGGGGCGGAGCTGCCACACGTACACCAGCAAAATAAGCAGAGACTACTCACCAGAGTTGAACATAATAGTCAAGGCAACAGTTGCCCCCAATGAAATATCTTCACAAAGGTTAAACTGTCACGGCCCACGAAGGGGAGCACACTGCTCCAGCTAACAAGCTATCGGGCCTCCAGCGACGGTAGAGAAAAGATCCAAAGGTCTGAAGCCTTGGATTGAACCACACGCGAGAAGAAAGGAGTGAACGGATAACGATAGGCTATATAGCCTCTGGTTGCTTATCCGGTCACATCTGTGTGACGTTGTTGATATAATTACTCGAACAGCGCATGCGCAAAGGGAACATTCAGTGCTTTCAGCACCGCCCACTGGTGGTCAGGAGGAATGCAATAGAACTTTAGATCTTGTAGTACTTTGTGTTAAACAATAAAACTTTTATTTCTAAAATATGAATAGGCAGACTAGCCAGTTCAGGCAAATTTCACTCATATTTAGTTTGTTTCTTCAAACTGTGTATTGCTACAATTCTTCCAGACAATTTGCTCTGCATATAATGTCTTCTGTGCCTTCATGACAACAGTAATCAAGGACCCCTCATGAGCCATTTTGACTTGCAATGATTGCCAAACAGCCAGCTCAGAGAAATCCCTCTCACCACAGGTGAAACATTCCTCTCTTGCATGCTGTCTTTTCATTTTACTTTAGGAATATAATATGCTTTCGTTTTCTGAGGATTTCTTTGCCGCATGAAGAAACTGCACCTAAAGGCAGCTCATCATTCTTAATGGTGCCACATACTGTACAGACTATGAAGTTGTTGATAGTGATTTGAATATCCTTCCCACATAAATTCTCTGTACAGTATTTTCAGTGACATTCATTTTATGTAACACCGCATGTTTTGTTTCCCAGCTGCCTGATGCAGCAGACAAACACCAACTTGTTACATATCCAAATGTAAACTGCACCATGTTTTTACCCTGAAATGTAATTGCCGGTTTGAGTATGAGTATCCAAGAGCTTCTGAGCTGAACGTGTGCACCATTGAACCGAAATCTTGGGAAAACATGTCATTGTAATGGAACCAGGTTAATTCCTGCTTATGTTTGTAATTATTGATTGATTGAGTCAGCTGCATATGTTTTGTTTTTTTTTAAAAAAAGCCCACATCTCATTTTATGGGTATTGTACTTTTTGCATGAATCATCATGGAATAAAGCGGGGTACATACAAATGCACATATTTACCACATTTAACAAATAGGAAGATGGAGGTTCCAGTTATTCCTCACTTTGAATGTAAATGTGCATTGCAGTATGGTCATCAGGGTTTTGCATGGAGGCGGTAGCCATGGTAACTTGGATTTTTAGTGCGCTATAGGACATCTCATCCCTGCTAACCTAAAATTGAAGCTTAACTGTTGATTCTTGACATTACAGAAGTTTGTGGTTAATTCACATCATGGCAGTCAAGAAGTTTCAGTTACCAAGTCTGCTTGTTTCCTTTGAAACTATACAAGGAGGTAATCCATGTTGGGTCACACAATCTGACTGTCTTTTTCAAGGCTATCAGTTTACTATTAATAAACTAGCCTTTATTTAACCAGACAAATTCCATTGAGATCACAGATCGCTTTTTCAAACAAGGCCTGGACCTAAAGAGCTTGTACACAGGGCCTTCTTGCTGTGAGACAGCAGTGCAAACCACTAACCCATCGTGCCACCAAAACTACTGGCTGGTTTACATCCACTGTTAGCTTTCAGGTCTCCTCTTTATAAGGGATGGTTCAGATCTTTTGAAGTGCGGTGAAAAGGTTGGAAACTATTAATATCTTACCAGTTGTAGATAGCTTTTTGAAGGTCTCACTTTGAGAGAAACAAATAGTTTTATTCTGACTGGATTGACCAGCTAACCACTAGTTTGATCAGTGTTAAAGCCAAAGTGGATTGGTGCCAGATTGAAATAGCTTCCATCCATCCATTCATCCATTATCTCCATTTATTCCAAAGTTGAGTCTCGGGGGCAGCAGCTTGAGCAGCGAGACAAGTCTTTCCACAGCCACATCTTCCAGTTCTTCTGGGAGGATTCCAAGGCATTCCCAGTCCAACTGAGAGACATAGTCTCTCCAGCATGTCCTGGGTCTTCCCTGGGTTCTCCTCCCAGTCAGACATGCCCAAAGCACCTCCCAAGGGAGGCACCCAAGAAGCATCCTTACCAGATGCCCAAACCACCTCATCTGGCTCCTCTCAAAGTAGAGGAGCAGTGGTTTTACTCTAAGTCTCTCATGGATAACTGAACTTCTCACCCTATCTCAATGGGGGAGTCCAGCTACCCTGTGGAGGAAACTCTTTTCACCCTCCTGTATCTGCAATTTCTTTCTTTCTGTCACTACCCAGAGTTTGTGAATATAGGTGAGGGTAGAGCGACCAGTAAATGGAGAGCTGTGCCTTACAGCTCAGTTCCCTCTTCACCACAACAGACCAGCACAGAGTCTGCAATACTGCAGACGCTGCACCAATCTGTCCGTCAATCTCCCTCTCCATTTTTCCCTCACTCGTGAACGAAACCCGACATACTTGAACTCCTCCACTTGAGGCAGAACCTCACCCTCGACCTGGAGAGAGAACTCCACCCTTTTCCGACTGAGGACCACGGCCTCAGATTCGGAGGTGCTGATTCTCATTCCAGCCGCCTCACACTCGACTGTGAACCGCTCCAGTGAGAGCTGAAGATCACGGCATGATGACGCCAACAGGACCACATCATCTGCAAACAGCAGAGATGGAATACTAAGACCACTGAACTGGACTCCCTCCACTCCCTGGCTGCACCGAGAAGAATCGGTGACAACGGGCAGCCCTGGTGGAGTCCATTCAAACAGTTTTGACTTTTTGCACTGGCAACTAACTTCAAGTCAAAACTGAAGTCTTGAGCTTTTCTGGATTTGCAAACAGCAACCTTTTTGTGAACAAAACACGACTTCCTGTAAGACTGGAAACTTTCGACCTTCAGGACTGAAATGGAACAAACACTCTGAGTTTTCCACGTTTGAGTAATGCCAGCACTAAGAACAGCTCCAACACCGTGTTTCGGGCTGTCCTCGGGTTCACCTTGGTTCTGTTTATTTACAGTCATTATGTGCTGCAACAGTGAATTAGATGATGTTTGCAAAGACCTCAGAAACACTGCAAATAATCAGCAACGTAGGACAGAAAGGAAGACCCTCCAGACAATGTAATAACTTGTTTGTTGACCCAACCTAGCTCCAGTAAAACCTAATCATGATGATTATTTGTTTTAGTAAATTGAATTGTTGTTTTTCTCTCAGCTCCGTTGCTCGTTCATTGCTTATCTTTTTCTTGACTTCACTGTTACTCTACTCTAACCCCCCCCAACGTTTCTTCTCTCACCTCCTTGAATCCCGTCCTTTCTGTTTTTATCCTTCCATCCTGCATTCCTTCGCTTCCACAAAGTGACACACTCTGGACCTCCGTCTCCTGGCCTGCAGTGGGCCTTCGCTGCGGTGCAGCAGAATTGCTCACTGGCTGCTTTATCCAGTAACACGCTCTAAAAAAAGAAGAAATGTGTAATCGGGTGGGCAGCCTGTGTGCACTGAAGCGTCAGTTTGTCGCAGAGACTCTTAACAAGACCGGACAATATTCTTCCTAAGGAGGAAAAAAAAAAATCCTTATTTTCAGGTGCCCACTTTGGAAAGTAAACTTGAACTGACCTGAGTCAAGTTGGTAAACTCTCAAAGCGAGTCCTGCTGAGGTTATTTTCTGCCTTCGAATGAACAAGTTACTGAGTAAGCAGTTTTAGTTTTGGGTGAAACTTGTTAACCTTTTAAATAAAACGGCGCCCTCATCGAGAAGCTGCAGACGCCCACAGTATGAGCCAGCAGAACAAAGACATCCGGTGAAGCAGATAAAAAGGTAGAAATGTGTTTTCGCTTGAAGTTTTCTTGTTTAATTTTACTGTTTAAGTGGATGTTTCGTTTAGGTTCATCCTTCTGTAATTTAGAAAAATCTCAGAAGTGCTTCATCTTCTTTTAACTGTCTTTATTTGTGCAGCTTGTTGTGCAGAGCGTGTGATCATTTTGTTTTTAGATGCCAAATGTTAACCTCAGACAAATCTTACAGCATCTTCTTCAAAGAGAGATTATAGTCGCTCGCACTCCCCCAGGCTGAGCGAAGCCTCTGGTGACGGGTTAGTCTTGTCTTAAAATGGATCAAATTACTTTCAAGTCTTTGTTTTAAAAACAAAGTGGTTTCATTGTCTGCAGTAATGATTTGATCGTGCCTTTATTGTAAACGAGGATCATTTTTCCGCTTCTTATTTGTTTTTGTCTTCCTTTAATCCCAAATGTACAGAAATGTTTTATTTTTGTCAGTTTCCCCTAAAACAAATCTTGGTGGTGTATAGGAATGCGCAATATAAATGGTACACGGTAGAAACGATAAAGGCCTATGATGGAGATCTGTATTCTACCAACTAACCGCAGTGTCTGATGTAAAATCAGAGTTGTCTGATTTAATCGTTACTTTTTTTTTTTTTTTTTTTGAAAGCTGCGTAAATGGTGTTAAAGTCTGTTTTCTTCTAGAGCTAAGTAGCAAAGCTACAAGCTAACTAGGGCCGGCTCGCCGTACTGTTGCTGTATTCTGAAGCAAAACGCTGTGTTCCATCGAAAGTTAAAATAAGCGTTGGTCAACTTTAGAGAGTGCATTTGTGCTAACAAAAAAAAAAAAAAGGGTTAAACCTGCTCTCTGATCTGTAAAAGAACGCTGTGTTGTGATTTTACTGCGAGACTCTCTGGTCAAAGCCACAGAGGAAACTGGTCGCCATTTTGGGTCAGCTCTCCTTAAAATGGAAGAAGACGCCCACTGCAGGGTTAGATGATTGGAGGGTTTCAGTGTGCATTATGTAAAACGCTGCTCTGTTGCTGTTCAAGTGAGAAGATTGGAAACTGTTACGAGTTAACATTATTCTGTTTAAAACTTATGGCTAAAACTACATTTGATAACTTTTGCACTGTTTTGCACTACAAGAAAGAAGCCCAATACTTGATTTGTTTATTTTAAAACGCTCTGGACCTAGTAGTGGAATTTTCTTGATTGAGATTATTTTGTGGTATAGCAGTTTTCAAAATAAATGCTGGCAAAAGGACACCCTATTCTTTTTTTTTTTTTCATTCCTAGTGCAAGTTTTATACCACAAAAATATCATGATATATATATATATATTGTTACCGCCACCCATCACAATAGATATCGGGATGTGAATTGCACATCCCTAGTGGTGAATGCACAAGATATCTTTTTATATTTTCACTGACAGTGTCATCTGTGCTGTTGTCATTCTAGCCTCAGACAAGTCTACACTCACCTTACATCTTAGTTTTGTTGTATCAAAGCCTCATGAAGCTCGACTGGAGACTTTTTAATGTCTTGGCATCGAACAATTACCCAGCACTAAACTAAAATCAAACAGGGGAACCTACACAACTGATATGAGTTAATAATCAAACCTAGAACTTGTCTGCAAGTCTACAGAGCAATGCATTTTGTACCAAGTCAGTCTGGTGAAAGGAGTCATGACTCTTAGCCTCATAATCGTTCCTTTAATTAAGCGTCAGACACCCAGACTGCCGATGTGTTTCCTGCTGCTGCTTTCAGTTCAGTCAAAACTAAAATTAGGCACAGAAACATTTTTTAAGACTTGGCAGATTAAGCCTGCTGACTCATACATCTTGAAGTAGAGCCAATTGTGCTTGCTGGGGGGTGCACCTGGCATGCCTGACCCCAGTGCCCGAGGCTCCTGTGATATTAGGCGGGCACCTGTCCAGAGCTCTGCTTTATGGCAATTATCATTTGCTCCTTCCTGGGTTGGAGGGCTTTTTCTTCCATCTCCACAAAGCAGAAAGTGTGATGAATTCGTTCTGAGTGGTGCCAGGAGTTTTTCAGTATTTTCATGTCAGATTATACTTTTAGTGAAGACCCCAAAGAACAGAAGGCTCAAATGGAAATATAATATGTCACAGAGCTGAGCTTACATTCACGGCTTCATCCATCCATTATCTTTACTCGGTACTTCCTTTCTGGGTCGCGTGGTCACTGGTGCCCATTTCCAGCTATCACTGTGCGAGAGGCGGGGTACCTTGGTCAGGTATTCAGTCTATCACAGGAACACCTAGGGGTGCATCGATTGCAGTTCTCTGGCCAGTCGCTGATTTCTGCCGATTCCAATTTTGGCCGATACCGATTTTGTTTTACAAGTGACACTGTCAGGTGTTATAAGTTCACAACGCACCTTCAATTTTCCAATATTATTTTATGGAAAAACATACCATTGAGCATACAAATTTGTTTTAACTGGGCAACATTAAGGAACTCTGGACTGATTATTGGTGCACCCCTACTAGGGACAATTTAGAGTTACCAATCAGCCTAACATGCATGTTTTTGGTTTGTGGGAGGAAACTGGAGTACCCGGAGAAAACCCACACATGCACAGCGAGAACATGCAAACTCCACCCAGAAATCTAAAAAAGCTAAGTCTGGTCCTCTGGACATTCAAAAAACAAAACAAAACAAAGCAAAAAAAAAAATTTAGAA
>JARVLU010000324.1:4425939-4436026 GCA_031762415.1 Simpsonichthys santanae
CTATTTGTATTCTTGTATCTGATGAAACTGTTTTTTTAATTGTTCTTTTAAAATGAATAAATAAACATCAAATCAAAGCAAAAAACCCTTATAACCCAAAGGAGACGTTTATTCGTCATCGGTCTCAAGAAGGAGCTGGTTTTAGGAACCTGGTTTCAGATCTTGTATTGTCCATCTTCATCTTTATTTTTCTTAAGTTTTCAGTTTGGAGCATCTCCTCATCCTCTTTGCTGTTTATTTTATTTTTTTTTCCATGGTGGTGTTACGTTGTCGCAAATAGCCCTGCTATATTTACAACAGTGTTTATGTCCTTTTCTGTGTTCCGGTGTGGATGCAAACATTCTAGAAACAGTTCTGTGTTTACAGTAAAATAACTGTTGTGGATGGACGGCATCCCCATGTGGGTGAAGTGTAAAACGACTTGCTGGCCTCATTAGGACGCTTTCTTCAAGCAACAACGACCTAAAAACCCACAGGATGGAGGAGTGGGTCAGCAGCTCACGTGACCGAACGACCCTGACAGTGGTTGTTGTAACGATGACTCACAGTCTGAAGTAAACAGGGAAAGACTTTAAGAAAGACCTTTTTCTGCTCCAGCATGACGGTGCCTCAGGGCTCAAAGTGACATGAATTGATGGTGCAGAAGAACTTAGTCTGGAGGATTAAAGTTTGTAGTTGGAAACAACTAGTGGTGAGATCTTTTTGACAGTAATTCTGATTCATGTATGATAAACTGATGGCACCACATAGGAAAAAAAGGCCAAATTATACAGAAAAGGCATCTAAATGTTGTTCATGTTACACATAATTCCAAAAAATATAACAGAATGTGTTTTTATGTATTTTGTGGTCTTATTCTTAATGAATATCTTTAGCAATTGTAGAAATGTATTATAATTTTGAAGGTATTTGTGTAATGTAACGCCTTTCAACTGCAGGAAGTGGTTTCTAAGTCGACAAAGTGAGAAAAGCGTCGGGCAGGGTAAATGCACGAGTTCTGCCTTGACCCTGATAAGAGTAGTCTGACATTTTGTGCCACATTCAACAAGCACAAAGCCTCGTGTGGGGGCACATTGCTTCAGAAATGCAAAGGTTAACAGCAGTTTATTGCACAAGCTTTAGGGAGGGAGTGGAGGTAATGGTGGGTGAAGGCAGAAGGCTGAGGAAAAAAGCCAAGGGCTGCAGGAGAAGGAGTGAAGCCGGCGAGTTAACAGCAAGAAATCTGTGGAGCAGACGGAGCAGGGAGGCAGGTTAGAGCAAAACTTTAGCACCACACTGGGTGGCTGAGCAATCTTGTGGAGGGTGGAGGAGAAACTGTGCTGTAAGCAGCGCTGCACTGATGAGTCTGTAAGAGACGGGCATGTAGGCCGATGCAATCAGGAGGCTGGGAGGAGGTGGAGGGAAGCTTGTTTCCCAACATGAAAACCCACACACACATGCAAATAAAACATGATTCAGTTCTTATCGCTGCTTATCGCTTTATCTGAGACTGAAGAGGAGTTTAGGCACCGCACATGAGCTCCAGATCAGCTGCAGCATCTGTCCGGTTCAAATGTTTTCATCTAGATGTGTAAACTGATGCATAAAAAGTGTTTAATTGAAATCCTGCAGAGCGACTGACTTTCATTTTTAAAGCGCTTCAGAAGTGGAACGTTCTTGATTCTGTGCTGTTCGAAATATTCAGTGGCAGGCTGAAGGATGGAGGAGAGAGAACGCAATAAAAGTAAATAACGCAGGGAAACACAGGAGAAAGAAAAAGCACGCTGTCACAACAAGCCTGTGTTAGAAAGGAAAGATTATTTAAATAAATTTAAAAAACTTTTCCTAAAGCTGTTGTTCTGATCTTTCTGTGAAGTTATTTGTCCATTGTTCGTTAAAAAGTGCACGGCATGCCGTACACTTGATTCTTCTGTGTGATGGAATTTGTAGCTAAAACCTTAAACAAGCACCTAAAAAACAAGCTAAACCATCGCCAACGGCTCAAACTTGCTGAACCGAAGCTAAAAGCTACGCGAAACAAAATAAAATAATAATAGAGCTCATATGTTGAAGCACATTTCTAAGAGAACAAAGTTTTGAAGGAACTGAAGAGACCTCAACATGTTTCTATGGACAAGATGTTTGTCATTTAAGTTAAATATTTGGAACGCACCCATCTTCTGAATGAGCGGGATATTTAGTTTATGAAAGATTAAAACACGACAGAGCGTGCATAAGTTTTATTTTGTTTTTTAAAGCACATAGAAGAAACTTGAAACAGGATAATAAGAGTGAACGCTGACTCAGCATAAATTGTCCACGCGTATATTTCTTTTACAAATAATTTGGCACATGCCTCTGCGTGGTAAATCTGCACCAAATTTCACAACCAATTACTGCTTTAAATATCTTCAACTTGTCCAGGGGCATAAAATACAAATAAAATGTGTCAAACCTCCCTCAGTGGTTAATTCATTCATCGCTTCATGTGCATCAGAGGAGGCTGCTGCGTGTTGTCGTGAGGTACAGCCTGTGTTTGGTGTTTCAAAGGAAACGTGTGTCCCCGCTGCAGCTGCGCACCGTCCAGCCATAAAACGCTCCAGATGAAGGTGGAATTGATTTCCCCTCGCATGACTCTGAGAGCAAGGTGGCTGCCTCGCCGAGTGGCTCTCCACTGCGCCACCCGTCCCTCTTGACCTCCGGCTGCTGCAGCAAAGTGAAATGATGACACGTTATGAGTGGACAAAGAGCCATCAGGCCTGGGATTATCCTGAGTGTTTGTTGGCGATGACGCTAGACGTGTGCGAGTGTTTTCAGCGAGGCGTCACTTTGAGACGTGCGTTTAAAGCTTCATAATCTTTGTTGTCTGGCAGCAGGTGCTGGACTCCATCTCAAGACCACACACACACACGCGCTTTGATAGACTTGAGAGTTATTGACGCACGGATTCAAGACGGGCTGGAACAAACACCAGCACTGAGCTTTAGTCTAAAAGCGTCTTGTCGTGGGCTTTATGAGTTTCGAAAAAGACAATAAAGCTCTCGTCTATTCTGGACCTCGTGTCAGTCAGTCGTGCAGAGATCCAATAAAAGCTTGTTTTTTTTTTCCTCCCTCTGCAGGTTGAGTCTCCACTGGCGGTGGATGCGGTGCTCGGGGAGGCGGCGTTCTCCGTCACAGATGACAAGGTGTCCATCACAGAGCTGCGAGTCCACGCCGTCTCCGGCCTGAGCCTGTCCCTGCAGCCCAGCCCCGGCAACAGCCACACCATGGTGGCCAAGGCCACCGGCGCGCACACGCTCACAGCTCTCAAACAGGTGAGTTACCAGTAAGACACATTAAAACAGGGCAATTCAACTTGTGGCCCGGGGGCCAATTCAGGCCCACTGGTGAGCTCAGTACAGCCAAATAAAACTAGACTTTAAACCATAAAACAAACTTATTTAATGACAATAACCACTGGATGTTTGGCCCCTGAGCACTTTAGTCGAATATCCCTGCATTAAGAACTGCTCAGGTAGGTTGTATATTTTACCATTAGGGGCAAACGTGAACCAAAATATAGACTAATAATTTGAAAACGATCAGTCTTTGAAGGAATGCATATCACCTGATGGCTTTCATCCTAATTTCTTTTAAACAAAAATAATTTTGGGAGATGAGATAGAGCTTGACGTATACAAGGATGAATCTCAGCTTGTACCACACCAGATTTTAGCTCAGTACAGGTATATGTATATCTGACTGAGTGACTGAGTTTTAGCTGTTTTTGTGTGGCTAATGTTGATTATCTGTGGCAGTTGTCTTAAAGGGGCTACAAAAGTAAACCAGCTGTAGACACAGTAGTCCCTCTTTTATTGCGGGGGATCCGTACCCTGAAGCCCCATGATAAGTAGTAGAAATATCAAAACTCTTTTAAAACTAAAAGAAGCAAACAGCTTGATAATAGTAGCTGAGCAGAACTTAAAAGTCAAAAATATCAGAGTAGCTAATACTGTAGTAGCAGAACAGATAGCTAAAAGTAGCAGAACAGATAGCTAAAAGTAGCAGAACAGATAGCTAAAAGTAGCAGAACAGATAGCTAAAAGTATCAGAACAGATAGCTAAAAGTATCAGAACAGATAGCTAAAAGCATTAGAACAGATAGCTAAAAGTAGCAGAACAGATAGCTAAAAGTACCAGAAGACAAGCTAAAGGTTAAAAGTAGCTGCACAGTAGCTTAAAGCTAAAAATAGCATAAGAAGCCAAAAATTATTTGATCAAGCAGATTTTAGGAGAACGAAGTTTCTGAAGAAATAGAAAATGTCTTTGCATATGTCTATGGAGAAACTATTTGTAAATAGAGTATAATAAAAGCATAAAGGTGACAACAATCTAAAGTCAGCATCCATCTCCTGAATCAGCTGAACGATTTGACAGAGTAGCACAAAGTGTGCAGAAGTAGTTGGATTGCAACAAACCTACACAAAAATGAAACAACAAGAAGCCAACAGTGTGATGAACTCTGACCCGTCACTAAAGAAGTCTTTTAGAACGACCACGCTTAGGAAGTTTAACTATGACGAGACTGATGAGCTAACAGCTAGCTGACCCATTAGCTCACGTGAATTGCTGGCATCGTAAAACAACCTAAAACTCAAAAGTGTCATGGAGGTAGACAAAAACATTATTTTATAAACCTTTACACAAATGTGACTTTTAAACATTATTCCAGCAAAAATATGATGTTGCTGCTTGAAGTGCCTATTGAAGTGTTACAGCTACCGTATTTTCCACCATGCACGTCGCACCACCCTATAAGTTGCATCAGTCCAAGTACTTCAAATACAGTAATGTAGAAAAATCCATAAGTACGTCACTTCGCTGTATACGTCTCCGTATATGTTGCCATATATGTCACATCTATTATGCGTCACCTCTGACAACCTGGAAATGTGGACCGGTGTTTTGCCAGAAATCGATTGGCTGCCAAATGGCGGCTGGAGGACTTTAACAAGAGTTTTACAAGATTAACACTTAAAAACAATTATTTGTTTGCTTGACATTATAGTAAAGGTGTGTCTCAGTTAAACTTTTCCTTAATAAATGCACTTCAATGGTCAAATTAGCTGCATTTCACCGGGGCGGCACAGCGAAATGAAGCTGATGTGACCGTAGCTCTAGGCGAGCTAGACGAAGGTGGCAGGTTATGGCAAACCGATTGTGTCATTAATAGCCACTTTTACCTATTACATGACACAACAGCATACCGTACTACTCAAGTATCATCTAGCAGATGAAAATGGTAGTGCTCAATATTTTCAGTCAGAATTAATAAAAATGGTTATATCTCAGCCAAAATTAAGTTTACAAATATGGGAAAAACCATAAACATTTCACTTTGGCGTATAAGTTGCAGGGCATGCAAATTATGAAAAAAAAAAAAAAAAAAAAAAAAAAAAATCACAACTTATTGGCTGAAAAGTATGGTAGCTTGTTAGCTGCCACTCTTTCAACATGCAAATAACTAAAAAAATTATAAAATGTTGAAGTTTATCAAATAAAGTTTATAAAATATTGTGCTCATGAGTGAATTTTTGAGACTTGAGTTGTTTTAAGATCACAATAACCCACTTTGGTTCCAGCTCCATTCAGATTAGCCGCTAGCACCTCCATCTTGTCAGAAATAAACTCTATTTATCTGAACTGAGGCCATTCGAGGAGCTATCTACAACAGGTAAAAATACTGATTATTTTACAGAACTTCACTTCCAAAGATGGAAACTATTAATTTAAGGGCCTACGATGGAGACATTTTGCTGATCATCCATGTGTTTCCTTTATTTGTGCATCTGAGTTGTGAAATTAAGTTGATCTGCAAAAATCTTCAGCAGCTCGCATCAACAAGAACAAGTTTGTCTTTTGAGAAATAAAACGATTTCCACGCTGATGGCATAAAAACAGCAGTAAATATTCATGGTACAGTTTTATTACAAACTCCACATTAATTAAGCCTCTTCTCGTCCAAATACAGGAGAGAATGTGTGTGTGTGGTTTTGATTTGCGACTGCGTGGCAAAGCAACCAGAATAATGTCGGCATCACCTCGGTGCTCCTCCAGCTCTGCCCTTTCTCTGGCCCTCATGTTGCTAAAAATGCAACGACAACCACATCGGGCATGAGTGAGGGAGAAGCAGGCATTAAATTCCCATTTTTCTTGCTTTCCGCTTCTTGGCCACCTTGAAATTTAATTATTGTAATGTATTGTCCTAAGTGCTCTCCAAGGCCGGGCCGTAAAAGGCAGCCAATTCCTCCGCCGGCAGACCTCTCAGAGGACCGCTGGAGCTATTTCAACCCATTCGGTTCTGTTTCACAGCAAAACTTTCTAAATGTCCTCTGTTCTTCGGGAAAGGAATGAAACGCATAAACTGCGGCGGGCAGAGTTTTACAATCCAGCCTGCTTTGCATTTTTCCTCTTTTCATTTCGTCGACGAGGTTCAATCACTTTCAGCTTCAAAGCCGTCGGGTTTTGAAGGTTCTTTGTGAAGCATCTCCGTCGCTGTGATCGCCTCACTAACTTAAATGAGCGTCGATAGGAGACGGTTTTGAACCTGAATAGTTTATTTACATCTGGAGCTGCTGCAAATGTTTCCACTGCTTATGAATGATTTATGGCCCGAGCTGTACGGTTTATGAAGGACGCCATGAAGCACAAACCAAAGACAGGAAACTTCATCACTTTAGCATCTTGATGGGAATGCAGGCATTATATTTGTTAGACGAGGGCAATAACGTTTTTGTGTCTGTTAGCAAAATATCCCATGAAGTACTGATGATGATAATGAAGCTTTCTGAAAATAATCACTTGACGAACTTCTACAGCTGGTTAACGTTTGGTGCCAACCTGATTAAAGGTGGCACCAGAGAACATCATTTTGGACCACTCAGCAGCAGTCCAGTCCTTTTTGTCTTCAGCCCAGGCGAAATGCTTCTGACGCTGTCTCTTGTTCAAGAGTGTCTGGACACAAGGAACGTAACAGCTGAAACCCATGTCTTGCATACGTCTGTGCATGGTGGTTCTTGAAGCACTGGCTCCAGCTGCAGTCTACTCTTTGTGAATCTCCCCCACATTTTAGAATAGGTTTTGTTTCCCCATCCTCTCCAGGTTATCCCTATTGCTAGTACACTTTTTTAACCACATCATTTCCTTCCCTTCTCTCTATTAATGTGCTGGACACAGAGCTCTATGAACAGCCAGCCTCTTTAGCAATGACCTTTTGTGTCTTGACCTCCTTGTGTAAGGTGTCAATGGTCGTCTTTTGGACAACTGTCAAGTCAGCACTCCTCCCCATGATTGTGTAGCTACAGAACTAGACTGAGAGACCATTTAAAGGCCTTTGCAGGTGTTTTGAGTTAATTAGCTGATTAGTGTTTTCAGTGTTGAACCTTTTCATGACATTCTAATTTTCTGAGATACTGAATTTGGGGTTTTTGTTAGTTGTCAGTTGTAATCATCAACATTAAAAGAAATAAGCATTTGAAATAGATCAGTCTATGTGTAATGAATTGATATAATATACGTTTCACTTTTTGAATGGAATTACTGAACTAAATCAACTTTTCCATGATATTCAAATTTTATGACCCACACCTGTAGGTGTGCATCTGTTCTGCAAAGCTGAAAACTGCTCAAACTTTCCTTCCTCTGTCGCGCGCCCTGACGTTGAGCAGCTGATGTTTTAGCGAGCTGTGAACAAAGTAGACTGTCAAACGCTGCCTGATTACAGATTCTGGCGGGGTCCAGATGAGCGTTGTCAGGTAGCCACCACGCAGAATCTGAAGCATTTCATCCAGTGTCTCCGCAGGGGAGATACAGATGGTGCGCAGTGACAGGAAATACAAAATGAGACCGTCGCGCTCAGCAAACACAGGCAGGAACTCATCATTGGAGGCACACACTGCTGCCGTGCCTCTTATCTGTGTGTGTTGGAGCTTTGAGGACAACCGGGCCGTTCGCCGGCCGCCCTCCTTCCTCCTCGCTTGAAAGCAGTTTGCTCGTGCACACATCAGAGTGAGCATGCTAAGGCTTGTACAGAACACAGGGTGCTACGATAGCATCACAAATGCTCTGGAGATTTAAAGGATTGGAGCAAGTCCAGATCTTCAAAGAGTGCATCTGGTATCTCATTCAGATCACGGTCAGAAAGAGAAGGATCCATCACACAGACATCTTCTTTTTCTTTTGTTTACTTGTTTTTTTAACAAAAGTTTTCTGTTTACCTTAGATCACTTTTCTACATTATCCTAAAAATATTGATGTTTCTTGTTTGTTAAAGACAAGTTGAAAACTTTTTTTTTTCCTGATACAGAATCTTCTTTATAGATTTACTGTTTTCCCATCAAAATAAAAGCATCATCTCAAATTATTAGTGTTATGTATGGATGAAAGACAAAACTAAATTAAGGCACATCATTCTTTGAAGGAAATCTGTTGGCACATAAAGTATATGATGTAAATGACTTTCAGCTAGTGGAATGATGGTGCAGTTGACAGCGCTGTTGCCCCTCAGCAAGACCGTCGCTGGATCAAATCCTGGCCAGGGGCCTTTTCTTGCCAGTGATTTATTTAGGTACAATAATTGCAGGTCAGCTAGCCACACCAGAGCTCTTGAGCGTCACTCCCCAGGTACCTCCCAAATCATCACACAGGTCAGAGAAGCAAAATCACACCCCATACTCATTTCCCAACCACCCCAGCAGCACAAGCAGAGCATGTCATACAGAACCAGTAACAACGAAACAGGGATAATTAACATGCAACAATAACTCCTCAAGGATCATTACACTGCCCCCCACCAGAAGGTTCCTCGTCCTCAAGGGAACAACACTGTCTCTAAGGTGGGGAGACAGTTGGCGTTGCCCCCTTGGTCTTCAGGGGCTTGGAGAAGCAACAGGAGGTGTAGGGACTGGAGAGGAAGACATCTCCTGCTGCGAGTCCAACTCTGCATGGGTATGAGGACTTTGCACACATCCTTCCAGGAAAGGGGGGAAGAGAATGTCCTGTAGGAAAAGTACCATGTTGCTAACAGTACCATGTTGCTAACAGTATCATGTTGCTAACAGTACCATGTTGCTAACAGTACCATGTTGCTAACAGTACTATGTTGCTACCAGTACCATGTTGCTACCAGTACCATGTTGCTACCAGTACCATGTTGCTAACAGTACCATGCTGCTAACAGTACCATGCTGCTACCAGTACCATGTTGCTACCAGTACCATGTTGCTAACAGTACCATGTTGCTAACAGTACCATGTTGCTACCAGTACCGTGCTGCTACCAGTACCATGTTGCTACCAGTACCATGTTGCTAACAGTACCATGTTGCTACCAGTACCATGTTGCTAACAGTACTATGTTGCTACCAGTACCATGCTGCTACCAGTACCATGTTGCTACCAGTACCATGTTGCTACCAGTACCATGTTGCTACCAGTACATGCTGCTAACAGTATCATGTTGCTAACAGTACCATGTTGCTACCAGTACTATGTTGCTACCAGTACCATGCTGCTAACAGTACCATGTTGCTACCAGTACCACGCTGCTACCAGTACCATGTTGCTACCAGTACCATGTTGCTAACAGTACCATGCTGCTAACAGTATCATGCTGCTAACAGTACCATGTTGCTAACAGTACCATGTTGCTAGCAGTACCATGTTGCTAACAGTACCATGTTGCTACCAGTACCATGTTACTAACAGTACCATGTTGCTAACAGTACCATGCTGCTACCAGTACCATGTTGCTAGCAGTACCATGTTGCTAAAAATACCATGCTGCTACCAGTACCATGTTGCTAACAGTACCATGCTGCTACCAGTACCATGTTGCTAACAGTACCATGCTGCTACCAGTACCATGTTGCTAACAGTGCCATGCTGCTAACAGTACTATGCTGCTAACAGTACCATGCTGCTAACAGTACCATGTTGCTAATAGTGCCACACTGTTAACAGTACCATGTTCAGAGTCATAGTCAGTCAGAGAAACTTTATTGTCATTTGCACCACATGTGGTACATGTGATGAAACGAAATTATGTACACAAGGTCCCAGTTACATCCAAC
>JARVLU010000324.1:4436126-4449796 GCA_031762415.1 Simpsonichthys santanae
ATGTGAACTAAGAAGAACACCAACTAAAAATACACTAAGCACTAATATCATAGAATAACATTACTCCAAACAGCAGCTAACAGTACCATGCTGCTAACAGTACCATGTTGCTAACAGTACCATGCTGCTAACAGTGCAGATGCAGTGAGCGTCTTGAATTGGTTTCACTCCATATGTTAATCTGTTGTAGATGTGCAGCTAATAATTTATTTCCTAACGTTCATTTACCATCCTTGATGTGTACAAACTGATTTCACTTTAGTTTGTCTGGTTTAAAATGTCATCACGGTCACCTGACCTGAACAAATACCTAAATGGCTTTAACTCAGTCAGTTTTACAGCCACTGAACTAAACCTTTGTGTGGTAGTAGCTTACAGTCAATCACAACACATTTTCCAGCACCTTATCAAATGAGATTACGGTATGCAGAATTTTATTTTTGAGGTTCAAACGAAACATCATCAACGCTTCATTTCTTAGTCTAAAGCAGTACCATGATGACAGCAGGTGATGTGCATTTCTTCATGGAAGGAGATGCTTTTAATTTGATAAAATTGTATCTACTTCTCAGTGTGACTTTAGGTAAACACGTCTCTGCTTACAGTGGTCTAGACTGTAGTATTTGTATATACAGTATACAGTATTAGTCAAATTCAACCAACTTTCTTGTTTGATGCCAAGAAACACTAAAGACTTTAGTGAATCATCAAATCCTAATGATTTAATTTCACCCCTAAATCTTCCTGGTTTGTGATCACTTAACGATTTGAAGTAATCAAAAGTTGTTTTAGTTCAAAATAAACATCCAATCTGTTCTGTTTTTTCTCTGACAGGAGGCCAGTTTGTCTGTCTGGATGCTTTTCAGTGACAACACAGCCGCCCCTCTGATCTACTTTGATCCTAAAGACTACAACCTCAACGCCTCTTCGCTGGATGACAAAGTCGTGTCGATAACCCAGGAGCCTCAGCAGCGCTGGCCTGCAGTGGTGGCAGAAGGCGAGGGATCCGGCGAATTCGTGCGTGTAGAGATGACCATCTGTGAGGCCTGTCAGAAGACCAAACGCAAAAGTATCATTGCATCTGCTATGGTTCATGTCAAAGTTCGCTTTGGCCCGGAGGAGGACTCTGAGGAAGAGGCAACCACAGAAGGTGAAATTGAGCTGGCTCCCATCACCAGACGGACAATCATTGATCCCAACATCAATGGAAGAATTTACGAGACTTCTAATGAGCAGCCTGCCAGTGTTCCCATTGATTACACCAATTTCCCCACAATTAGCAACCAAGAGCGACCGACTGAGAGTGTTGAGGAAGAAGAAGATGACTTTGTTCATTCACCTCGCAACATGACAGACCTTGAAATTGGCATGTATGCCCTGTTAGGTGTCTTCTGCCTGGCTATTTTAGTTTTTCTTATCAACTGCATTGTCTTTGTACTAAAATATCGCCATAAGCGCATCCCGCCTGAAGGACAGGCCAACATGGACCATTCCCATCATTGGGTGTTTCTTGGAAATGGCCAGCCGTTGAGGGCCCAGTGTGATCTGTCGCCACAGCAGGTGGAAAGTCCCAGCAACCCTTTGGAGAGTGTACAGACTTGCTGCCATGCGGACCACCACAGCAGTGGAAGTTCCCAAACTAGTGTTCACAGCCAGGTTCATGGAAGGGGGGACGGTAGCTCAGGAGGGTCCACAAAGGAAAATGGTGAGGAGGCCAGTTCGCCCACCTCCAAGCGCAAGAGAGTCAAGTTTACCACGTTTACCACCCTTCCCACTGAGGAGCTGCCCTACAACTCCATCCCAATTGCAGACGAAGAGGACATTCAATGGGTTTGCCAGGATATGGGCTTTAAAGACCCAGAGGAACTGCATGATTACATGCGCAGAATAAAAGAAATAGCCTGAGATAGGAGGCGCTCCTCTCAGCTTTCTAAAATAAAAGACAGCCTCTTTCTATTTTTCTCTTTTTCACACAAGTGAAAGCAAATTTTTCACAGACCAAGGCCAAGAGTTGTTTGGGTTAGGGTTTGTTCCGTGTAGTTTGCACAGTGCTGTATAATCATACACCCTCCTCACACAGAAGAGAATGCAAGGAAGCCAAAGACTTGACCAGAGGATCTCGGTCCGTAGAGACGTCTGTAAATCTTGGCTATAGCAAACATGTCTCACTTGGAGGCTGAGCCATGAACACATAAACAAGAGCTGCTTCAGCTCCTTCTTTTTCAGGAAACGACTCTTGCAGCGGTCTGAAATGGATCCAAGAGTTGAAGAGGATATATTAGCAGCTGTGTCTCAGTGGCTCGGCAGGACCTAACAGTACTGTACCTATTCCAAACGAAGAGGCCTTTGATGAACAAAGAACTGTCAAAGACTCTAATTAGACCTGTTTAATTGTTTCTTTTTCTGCCAAAGTAGGAGCAGAAGTACTTTAATGGCAAATCTTCTTTTTTGTTGTTTGTGCAGCACATTCATGATTTATATTCATAACTTACATTTTCTACATTTCGTAGGTAGCTTGACGCAGTGCCCTACTACAGGACCAGATGTTTCTGACAAACATAATGCCTTATTATTTTAAAAAATGGTGACATTCACTTCTTAAAACAATGTGAACACACTGTTTTCTCACTATCAAGAGGCTAGAGACATTTAAGTACAGTCCCAATCCTGGGAAAAGTTGGCAGGTTGTGTAAAATGTAAATAAAAACAAAATGCAATGAACTATAAACCTCAAAACACATATTTTGTTTACATGTCAAATGTTTAAACTAAGAAATTGTGCCATTTTTTAAAAATAAGATCATTTAGAATTTATGGCAACATTTTTTTTAAAGTTAGGCCCACTGTGAAGCTCCTTGTTTCTTTTTACAACAGTCTGTGAACATTTAGGGCCTGAGGAGCCCCGATGTTGATTTTAGAGGGAATAATGTCCCATTCTTGTCCGCTGTAAGATTCTAGCTGTTTAACGTTGTGGGTCTTTGCTGAATGGGAGAATGTGGTGTTCAAACCCAGTATAGACTTTCCTGCATTGATGGAGCCTTTCCAGATGTCTACTCTGTCCGTTTCAGAGGTACTAATGCACCCCCATACCATCAGAGAGGTTTTTGAACCGTGTGCTGACTGACAGGATGTCCCTCTCCTTTGTAGTTAGGAGAAAGTAGCATTCAAAGTTTCCAAAAACAATTTCAAGTTGTATCATCTGACCAGTTTTACACTTTGTCTGCGAGTTTTGGTCCAGGGAAGACGGCAGCGGTTCTGGACGTGCTCACATCTGGCTTCTCCTTTGCCTGATAGAGCTTTAAGCAGCATCTCTTGATGGCACGGTGAACTGGTTCTGTGGAAGTGTTCCTGAGCCCAGAACAGAACCAGACCTGGTCATAATGCAGTGGCCCCTGAGGGCCCAAACATCACCAAATTCAATATTGATTTTCAGCCTGGTCCTTTAGGCTCAGATGTTTCTACAGATTCTTGAAATCTTTTGATGTTGTGAACTGTAGATGATGGGATATTCAGTCTTCCCTATTTTTATTTGAGGAACTTTATTCTGAAATTGTCCCATTTTTTTGTGCAGCCTTTTGAAGCTTGTTAAACCCCTGACTGTCTTTACATCTGAGAGACTCAACATCACTAAAATATATATATTTTTTTATACCCAGTGCTCATAACCGGATGCCAGTTATCCCAGTTAGTTGCAAAATGCTCCTCCAGCTGTTTCTTATTCACACGGCTCACAGCCTTGTGGTTTTACCCCCGTCCCAACTTTTTAAACGTGTTGCTGCTATAAAATCCTAAATTTCCCTATTCCGCGTTGGCACAATTTATGGATTGAAACGATCCAATGGGGGGATAGAAGCTGAATAAAAATCAAATCTCAAAAAGATAAATATATAAAATTTGCTTTATTATTTTTATTTTTACATTTTACACAGCGTCCCAACTTGTTTGGAAGTTGTAAAACGCTTCAGCTGCTCTGCAGCATGAAGAAAAGGATCCTGAGGCACAATTCAACCTTTTTTTCTTTTTTTCCATGTTTGTAAATGTTCATATTGTAATTAAATAATTATTTATACACATTACTCAGCTAAACATGTTATCATGCATTAAGTGCATGCCATGTCCGGCCTACATGCAGCCATTCCTCGTTGTATAGAAATGTGTTGGGCACTTCAATTCTTTACTCAGTCCGAGTTGGAGGAGTCTGAGTCTGTTTTGGAACCTTTGAATTCTTGTTGGCTCTCAAGTTCCCTTGATGTACATTTTTAACACACTGGCGTCACATTTGACTGTTAAACAGGGAAATTTGCTATGCATCGGTACTTAAAATCTTTAATTTAATTTCCTCTTCCTAAAATGGGCTGGTCTGCAGCCTCTGAGGGACAAGAAATTTAGAAATCCTCATGTTGGAAACATACTGAGCACAAAAGTCGATCAGTTAATCTGGAAATGTGACAGACACTCCAACAAGGTCAGTTAAAAAAATAATAATAATGTCACTGATTTTCACAACTATTTGTCATTATGGTTTCAAACACATGCTTTTATTTATGTATCCATGTTTTAATTTATCCCTTCCAGTAAAGTAGACATGAATAAACTAGATGATTAAAAACTAAACAAAGTGAGCAGGATAAGCGTCAGTTGTCTCTTGAGATTGCTGTTCGATCTGCATGGTCCAAAATCTGACTGGTTCCAGGAGTCCAAATAAAAAAATCGGTTTCGACAGTTTAATCAATTGTACGCACAAATGTGCAATAACGTTGGTATTTATGTCGCGTTCAGTTTTGTTTCCAGTGTGGAAAAAAAAAAGTATGTGAACATGACACTGAAATTGAAACAAGGGTTTAGAAACCTTCTACAAATTACAACATGTGGCTTTAATGTTATATTGTCTGTGCTGCTACAATAATCACAGCAAACATTGACGTTAGCTGTCTGTTTCATTCTAACAGATAAATTAGAAACATGCCTGTTTGTATAAGATGGGAGAAATTTAGTCCTTGTGATATTTTACTGACAGTTCCAGCTCAGAGTTTGACCTGCTTCAATTAAAATGAGGCTGTGGCGTCGAAGTTCTGCCACTGAGGAACACTTTTGAAAACGGTTTGATGGACGTTTTAATGCAATTCACATACAGTTGTTTACAGCACATAGTGCCAGTTCACTACAAAAGTTGTCTCAGTTGTCTTCAAGAAGTTATTGATCGTAGAAGAAGTTGCTGAACTCAAATTATGATCTGCTGCTCGTCCTCAGACAGAATAAAGTCCGTGTGCGAGGATGAAAGGTACTCATTGCAACGTCAAGTAGACTGGTAAATAAATAAACTAACTTCACTCAGCTGCAAAATACCATGTGTTTGTTTACCTACGGAAACAGCCGAAGTGACTGCAAACAGTTCAGCAGTGATGGTGTCCACACTGTTTCATCATGCAGCTCCTTTTAAAATGACCAAGTCAAAGTGATGTACCTGCTGTAAGGCCCTGCTTACACAGAACAACATCTGGAAACATTAGTGGGCTTTTTTTATGTTTACTGGTAATAAAACATGAGCAGACTTACATGAAAACACTAGTTTCCATGTCTGTCGGGTTGCCAGATAAGAAATTATGAACAACAGTACTGTGGCTTTAAGTATTTTGACACTGTCATATGTGCTGAGTAAAGATTCATTCAACCTTTATTTATACAGGTTAGTCCCATTGAGCCTCGAGCACTGATTTACAAGATAGACCTGATTTTAGCAACGAATAATGACAACAGTAGGCAATATAAAAAGAAAGCATGTAAATGGAGAAGAACAAATTAAAGAAAATGGTATTTAAAAAACTAAAAAAAAAAAAAACAGCAAGGTTGTAAGGTGATTTAGAAAACTAAAAACAGGAACGTGTCTGCTTTGGTTGTTGCCAGGAACTTAACAGATGTTTAAAGCCACTTAGAAGAGGTCAAGGTCGAGAGCTTTAGATCTTTTTGCAAGATATTCCAGGAAACGGGAGCAGAGCAGGAGAAGGCCCTTTTGTCTAGTTCAGTCTGCACTAGGGGTTAAATGACTACATATTTTTTAAAAGTCGACTTTAACATGATAAAATTCGAGTCGACTTCGACTAGTCAATGACGTCATCGGAACTTAAGACGCTATATATTTGCAAAAAAAATACATATTGGAAAAAAAAGTCATTTATTTTTTGCCCAAAAAAGAACTACAAAACATTGGGCATACATTTATGCTCCTACAATTTATCATACAGCAAATAAGTCATAGGAAAAGCAAAACTATTATCAAGCTGCAAAAATGCTGCTGTTTTAAGTTTTAATTTATTTAACTCACCACGTGGAATAGGGTTGGGAACAGCGGGGGGAGGGGGTGCGACTAGTCGACGTGAAATACAAAAACTCACAAGATAGAATCAACTAGTCGATACGTCTATTCAACCCCTAGTCCTCACTGAGGGGACACTGCATGTAATCATGTCCTGAGAGTGCACGCTGTAGCTGCACTCACAAAGAGACATGTAGGAGGAGATGTATGAAGGCAGCAGACTAAGATGTGATTTAAAGATGAAAATGTACCAGTGACAGAGTCTGTGTGAAGTTAATGGTGACCAGTTAACCAGTGACTACAGGGTGCAGTGGTGGGTATGGTAGTCACAGCCAGTTATGAATCTGAGCACATCTTGGATATTCTAAGATGAGGTTGTGTTTGATGAACATGTGCACAGAAAAAGAGTGGGTAACTAGGACTTTTAAAGTTTATCTGGCAACCCTGGGCTCAGCTGCCTTCATTGCTCAGGCATGATAGTTTGTCCAAACTGGTGAACGCACTGACGTCTCTTTGGAGCCTGGATTTTATTAGTTTTGCTTCTACATACTGAAAAAGTGTGAGCAGCACAAAAACACTCTGCTCTCTGCCATTTATTATAACTGTTATTTATCATAACTGTTATTAGTGCAGAAAAACTTTGCACTGCAGCCGCCTGGAGTGCACATGTGTGACTTCACGTTTGTGGAGCGCTTCACCACCGTGGCTGAAAGTCTCCGCTCTGAGACCTGGATTCAGAAAGCTTCAGAGAGAAGGAGGCTGTTGTCTGTAAATGAATGACTGAACATTTCACAACGTCTAAACTGGGCCTCAGACTGGTGCCCTGGCCTGTCAATCAAGAGACAAATTTCATAGATGATGATCAGCTGGCATGAGTTCTGCCCAGAATACCTTTGAGATCGACCAGTAAATCGCGATCGACGTACTGGGCACCCTTGGTTTGGACCATATTTACACTCACACTTGTTGAGAGAAGTCTGCAGATACAAGCATTTGTTTGAGTAAACGCTTTCAAACTGCACCGTTAATCCAGTTCTGATTTTATTTTTATTTTTTATGCGATTTCAAAATTTGCCGTGAGTACCTTTTAGCAATTTATGCGGCCTCTGTTTTCATTTCAAAACACCCGTTAAGCTCTGTCGTCTGGATCTGGTTGTGAGATTTTGTCCACTGGAAAGCAAAGAGATGACTCAGCGTGTGTTTATCACCGGCTTCATCTCCTGAAAAGACAAATTTCATAAAATAAATAAACGTAAACAACTTTAACAAACGTGAAACCGACAGACTGCAGAGTTACTGTTTATCATCATTAGCATATAATTTTTTTTAAATTACAATGTTAGATAACTAGAGACAACTTTTGAAGGTTAATTTTATTCCAGCTCTGATATCACACGAAACCGTTTCTTTTAGGGACTAATGAGCCCAGCGTGAGATGAAAATCGACTTGCAGAGTTAGCGTCCTCTGATTCTCTGAATTTGCAGAGCTTTGATTGTTCTTTAATGTTAACTGGTGAACCTCCGAGCCACAAGAAATCAATAACGACCACGAGTTCTGTTTGTTCTGCTCCCACCGGCATCATTAGAGCAAACCCAGTCCAGAACTCCTCTCATTCTGGCCACATGTTGATGCAATTACCAGCTTCATGCAGGATGAAACTACTGAATAAAGTTTTTTATTTTTGTTTAATAAAGATTCACCAAATCTTACAGGTAAATAGATTATTTTCTCACAGCAACATTGTAAATACTGGAAAAAATGTGATTAGTAACTCAAGCATTTCAAAATACTTTGTATGTTTTCACGGCAGAAACATATGTTTTTTTTTTTTAATCTTCTAAGTCTATTTTACTCTCCAGCAACATCTGCGGTATGGAAGCACATTTCTGCCACTGCAGATGGAAAAAGAAAGTTGTAATTATGACATACCAATTTAAAATTATGTAAATCTCATGATTATGTTTTAAAGTATCATGAATTACTATCTCATAATTGTTTCTTAGCATCTCTTACTTGGCTTAGCATTATTTTAAACACAAACATCTTAGATATAACAGCATACTAAAAATGACAATATCTCAAAATAATCTAAAAAATGACTTGAATTTAATAATTATGAGATGCTAAGTCATAATTCTGAGATAGAATCTTGTTTTTATGACTTATCTTAAAATTATGACTGAGTCTCAAAATCCTCTCATAATTATGACAAATCTAGAGATGCTAAGTCATAATTCTGTTTATATTTTATTATGATTTAGCAAGTCGTAATTATGAGATGCTACAGAAATATCTTCTTGTTTTTATAATTCTACATCATAAATGTGAGTGTCTTTATAATTAAGACCAAAAAAGTTTTTTTTTTTTTTTTTTTTTCTTATATTGGCAGTAATGGACTTCCATACCTGAGCCTAAAAGGTGCAAAAGTTTCTGCTTCACTTGTAGATGACGGTCTCCCTGGATGAATGCAGAGCTCCGAGCAGAACCGGCTGATTTATGTTTAGTTTTACTGCGGTGAGCCCGACCTGGTGACCTTTTCAGTACACGGTGGTAGAAAGTAACAGCAGGTTTGTTCACACGTGTTCAACATGAATCCTGTTTTCACATCCTCCTTGTGCATTTTCTGTCCTTTGTTTTTTGTATAAGTCCATGTTACTCGTGTCTTTTTGTCTTCGAGCTGCTAACAAAGACTTCTTACAACATGTAAATGAAGATTTTGAATTGTATCCCCATCCTCACGAACCACACGTGGCGACCTGTGCACGACATCCACTGATCTGCTGGCCGAGCGACGCAACCACCACGCTGACTATAATATTGTAATGTACAGAGCACTGTTAAAGTTTCCTGTATTCTATTGAAAACAAGCCCTTGTATTTTCCTGTTGTATGTAAAGTACTAAAGAAAATGCAATACACATGTGACGCCGAGTCATTTTTTTTTTACATTTTAAGTATTCTATACTTGTTTTGGCAGTGTCTCCTCAGTGTCGGGGTTAATCCCATTGAGCCTCGGGGACTCGTTTACAAGCAAATCCTGGTATTATTATGGTTTATTACGGTGCTGTGTAAAAGTTTTAAACAGTTTCTTTATGTTTTGCTCCTAAGGATTTGGACTTCTTGGCAGTCGTTCTTTAATTAGACCAGAGAGTCCAGATCCAGTCCTTGGAGATCGTTGTCCTGCATGGTTTAAATGTTGCCCTGCTCCGACACACCTGATCCTAATTGTCTAATCAGCAAGTCATGAGTTCTGCAAATGACTAATTTAAATCAGGTGTGTCGATCCAGGGAAACTCCTGAACCCTGCAGGATATCTGATGATGAGAATCAGTCTGCAAGGATGATGTAAGAGTTCTTTACCTTTCCTTTTATTTTTTATTTTTTTTAACAAGGCAAGCAGTTTCTTGTGTGACACAGAAGTGTCATATCCTGGCTGCTTGTGCATTTTGTTATAATTTATATAAACTTATCGCTGTGCACAGTTTGATGTCACAGATTGGGTGTGTGCACCATTCACCATATCTAAAAGCTGGACAGCCATTTTAGATGAGGTAAGATTCATGGTTAGGGAGGTGGAAGAGGGTGTGTGGAACTGATGTTTGATAGCTTGGAGCCTCGCTCCGACTTTCATGCCAACGTTTTCAACTGAACTTGTCTTGATGCTTAAAAGGGATGAGGTCCAACCACCATATACATGTTTGTTATCACAGGAGATGTTTGATTCCAAGTCCGTCATGTAGGAAACTCTCGGCTACTGCGGCGCCCAGTTTTGGCTCAATCTCTGTAAAACTGACTGAGTCATCGCTTATTGTTTTAAGGGAGGGGTCGGTCTGCTGCAGCTGTAATCCTAAATTTAATCTCTTGAAGATGTACACTCAATTTTCAGAAAGTTTTATCAAAATTCACCCAGTACTTCATGTGAAACATGAAAGCATGAAAACGTGCACGTTGCTGCCTTCAGGCAAAAGAGATCTGTGGTCTCAGAGAGATTTGCCTGGTTAAATAAAGGTAATTAAAAAAAAATATTTTGCTAACAAAGTTGACTGTAAATAGTTAATGGCAACATTTTAAATACAGATTAGTCTCAACTCCTATCGTACCAAATTTGAACTAAATTGGCTGAATCAGAACTAGAGTTGCATTCGGGCCCCAGCCTGTAGCCATAATTTATAATATTTTACTGGTCTGAACCTAAAAGAATACTCCCAACATGTTTTTATTAAGCTTTGTTTATATAGTTATTAACGGTCGGCGGACACACGCAGCTGAATGAAAGAGGCAGTAGATCAGATCTGAGGGGGTGTTTGTCCTTTCATGGCCGTCAAAGCACATTAAATCCCTGCGTCTGCCTGCATTCTGCATTATTCAGACATGGACCCTGCTCTGACATGTCGAACATCTTGTGATCTCACCTGTTTGGATCATCGGCCGCGTGTGTCCTGTGAGTGCAGCGGCTGAATGAACGTCCATTTGGGCTGAAGGATCACTGGTGGTCCACCTGAAGATTAACTGAACTTTTTACCTTTTTCAAGGCCGGTCAGCGTGCGGTTAAATGGCCGCGAATGGCTGGTGATTGTACGGCAAGCCATTTTGCCATATAATTGGATTGTCAGCCGCACACGTCCGCTGACGCAATCAAAAGCCGCTAAATTTGAACAGTTTTCATTTGATACTATTTCTGTCTTAACGTGATTCTCAACCTGCCATTGTGTATCTGTTCCCACCAGACCCAGTCTGTCGAAGCAGATGGCCGCTTGTCCTGAGTCTGGTTCTGCTAAAGGTTTCTTCCTCATGAGGGAGTTTTTTTCTTTCCACTGTCGCCTTCATGCTTGCTCAAGATGAAAGATCTGTGATGGAGTTAAATTCAAAGCAGTCTGCTCCTCAGATAAATAATGTTAAATGATTATTTTTATATATGAATGTTTCTGTTCAGTGCCCTGAGACGACTTCTCTTGTGACTTGGCGCTTCATAAACTAAATTGAAATGAATTGACACCGACCTGCACTTTATTATGGCCCGGCCCAGCTCTAATCCGGATCAGGCGGGGCCGGGGTTTGAGTTGGAAATGACAGCTCCAGTCAGAACATTTTTGTTTTCTTCTAAACACAAACCTACACAGACACGAGTGAAAACATTATCGCTCCGCCTTCGGCAGCAGCGGCGTGTAATGATCATAAAATATTATGTGCAGAAGTTCTACAATTTAAATGATATAAAAGCTTTTCACTGCGTTTAAGGCTGTTTAGGCCTTTTTCACGTCTAAAATTACAAATTTTACTCAGAAGATTGATTTGGTTCAGCAAACGCTCACCGCCGCTTGCCGCTCATCTCTTTCTTTCTCTCGGGTGTGTTTTAGCACGTTTAGACATGGCTGAGATGATAAACATCTCTATTATAGTTGTATCAAAGCCCCCTCAAAGCATGCAGACGCTTTATTGAGGAAGTGGCACCCTGTAAAAGATGTTGCCGCAATTTATCTGCCGGCAACGGCTGCTGCTTGTCATCGGTAAATGTAGGAATGTGGAAAAATATAAACTCTTCTGGCATTTACATGTTGCTGTAAACAAACGCCTACCCCACTGATATGATAAAAGACTGGAGAGGGAAATGAGCTGGTTGTGATGGAGAGGGGGGACAACCAAAATGTTAAACATAAATGTGCACATAAAACAGCACTTTGTTCACTTTTAATTCACACTGGATTCAACCTACAAGCTGCATTTTAGTTGTTTGTCTTCAGGGATTGAGGTCAGCCTACATAAAGTGTGGGACATCGTTTCAGAGTATTTGCTGTTTTAAATCGACACCATACAGCTGCTGTCGCTAATGAAGAAAAAAAAAACAACGGCTACACAGCAGGAACAGTGCCAGGAAAAGAATCATATCGCAAGTGAATTCTTCGTGCACACGCCTAAGTACACAATTTCGCCTTCCTTTATTGGTTTAGGCTGACAACGGTTCCAATGACCCTCCGGACGGAGAGGAGGAAGATTAATCTGCATCTGCACGTGATCTCAGCTGCAGAGACGGTGCATCTCCTGAAGATTAAATCTTGGTGGAGCTCAACCGTCTCAGAAAGGTCCCAGATAAGAAGCAAAACGTCTTTTAACAGCAGAGTAAGAGTCCGGTTTTATTTGACTCTAAAGGTCAAATGTAAAGTGCCATCAGTGCCAAACAAATGACCCCAGACAAAGAAGTCTGTCTGATAGGATACTGGGTCAACTGGTTCCATTCCATTCAGTTCATTTAGCGCCAAGGCACAACAGAAGGTATCTCAGGGCACTGAACACCTTCAAATACAGGTAGTCCTCGAGTTACGAACGAGTTCCGTTCCTACGCACCGTTCGTAACTCGATTTTGACGCAAGTCGGAAAATGCACAGTAAACGGCGTTTTAAACACGTTTTTTTCAACATAACACAACACCAGCGTACATTCTGTACCTTAACCATGTACAGTACTGTATTTCCAAGCAGTTAGCTAACACTCCAAGATGGCGGACGAGTGGAGAAGACGTTCTTAGTCGAGCTCCTGCCAGTACTACCTCCAAAGAGTATTTGGATAACTTATACTCGCAGTTTTTTTGCGCTGGAGGTGCGGAGAGGAGCGCTACAGAGGCTACGGAAACTGGACTGGAACATATGATCCAGAATTATAAAACTACAGGCCAACGTGTCCGTGGGTTTTTGCCGAGAGTTAGCCTAGCGTAGCTGCAAACTGGGCTAATCAAAGCTAACCGAGCTTGGAAACCGTAACTGGGAGCCGTAGCTGCGGGCTGTAAGGACAAATAAACCGGAAAAATATGCTGGCTGTTACAAAGAAATGCGGGCTGGCACGCTGGAGGTGCTTTGTTGCAGTGAAAGAATACACAAAAGCTGTGAGTAGAGGCTACAGGCTACAAGCTAATGCTAGCCAGGTGCTGCTGAGAAAAGCTAATGTGGACAAAACACCACGGACTTGGGGATTGTTGCTACAGGCTGACGATCTGAGGTCTGATCTGTAGTCTGTGAGCTAGAGAGGCCAGAGAGGCATTGGAGTGCTGCTGTAGAACAATAAATTAAATCCAGGCTCTGGTGGATGGGAGCTGCGCAGAACTGGTTGCTGGTGGACGGGACCTGCGCTGGGCTGGTTGCAGTGGTACAGAAGCTGAGCAGCAAGCTGGTTGCTGGTGGACGGGAGATGAGCAGCGAGTTGGTTGCTGATGGAAGGGATCTGCGCTAAGCTGGTTGCTGTTGGACGGGAGCTGAGCAGCGAGCTGGTTGCTGATGGAAGGGACCTGCGCTAAGCTGGTTGCTGTTGGACAGAAGCTGAGCAGCGAGCTGGTTGCTGGTGGACGGGACCTGCGCTAAGCTGGTTG
>JARVLU010000324.1:4457216-4467964 GCA_031762415.1 Simpsonichthys santanae
TGAACAAACTGTGAAATAAGGGGCAGATATAATAAGATTTCTTCTTCTTTCTGCTCCTTTCATTTTATCCTATTTGTTATGAAACTGTTTTTTTTATTGTTCTTTTAAAATGAATAAATAAGCATAAAATCAAATCAAATATGATAAAAGATGAGACTGTTCATTGGCTAAGGCAAAGATTCACATGATTGTCAGAATATTAGTGGGGTTGAAATGGAAAATGTGTTTTAAAAATTCATCAACATGCTGTGCACATGCTCTATTTATAAAAATGGAATAAACATGATTTAATCTCTCCATCTCCATCTTCTACCATTTATAGGTGGTGGAGGAAACTGGTCCAGAAGAGAAACCCAGACATCTCTCTCCCCAGCAGCACTCTCCATTGAGGGACCCCAGATGGTTTTCAGACCAGAGAGAGTAGACAATCCCACCAGTGAGTTTTGGGTCTGCCCCAGTGCCTCAGTGGGACGTGCCCTGGAAAACTTCCAAGGTGAGGCTTCCTAATCAGATGCCCGGACCACCTCAGCTGACTCCGTTTGATGCAGAGGAGCAGCAGCTCTCCTCCGAGCTCCGAGGACGACAAAGCTTCTCACCTCATCTCCAAATCTGAGCCTGGACACCATATGAAGGAAGCTCATTCCAGACACTTGTGTCCAGTTCTTTGTCATGATCTACATCTCGTGACAACAGGTGAGGGCTGGTGAGGCAAGCTTTGCCTTTCAACTTAACTCTTTCTTCACCGACGGACCAAAGCAACAGCCTCATTACTGAGGACGAGGCTCTAGATCTGTTGATCCATCTCCTGCTCCATCCTCCTATAAGATGACCAGATACTTAAAAAAAAAATTACAATTGCTGTTTTTTTGTTTGACAAAATACATCTTAAATTTATTTATAACCATTAATTTTACTGTGAAATTGCATTGTTGGTTTAGTGCTGGGATTCTGTGCTGTGCTGCATTAAGTCTTGTTTTGCTACATTTTTCCACCACGTTGTCCAACTTTGACTGCATGGTTTTGTAAATGAGAACAACACTGTTCATTCTCGCAGCAGCTGACTGGGATCGGATCTTTTCTTTGATCCTGTCATGTCGGCGGCATCGACAGCTGACTCCAAAGTTTCAGCAGAGTCTAAAGGCATGAGGGTGAGTCCACGACGTTACCAAATGTCCCTGCTTTAACTGAAGGAGTTGTTTATGGCTGTGGGGAGAATAGAGCAGAAGATTAACAGACCAATCAGGTCCAGCACCTGCAGCCATGTGTACTTTGTATAAACAGCCTCTAATCATTGTGTCATTAATAGCCACTTTTACATTACGCAACACAACAACATGCCATACTACTCGAGTGCCATCTAGCAGCTGAAAATGGTAGTGTTCAATATTTTCAGTCAGAATGAATGAAAATGATCATATCTGAGCCAAAAATTGGTTTATAAATGTGGGGGAAAATCCATAAATACGTTGCTTTGGTGTATAAGTCACAGGGCATGCAAATTATGTAAAAACCTGTGACTTATAGGATGAAAAATACGGTAGTCTGCTGTCAGTTTTACCCTAAATGAACCTATTCAGGGAGAAAATGGATGGCCAAGTGACAGTGAAGAAGAAAATGGACACTGCTTCTTCCTGTTGAGGCTGTTTGGTTTCAGTTTTACAATAAATGATGAAGTGGACTCTTGCGGTCACGGTGTCTTCACAATAAGACTGAGTCCACCTCTCGCTGTGGTGATGGACTGCAGGAGCTTCTGACCACATCAGTTATCCTCTGGAATCCAATGAGGAACTTAAACGCTCGTAGTCTGCTGCCGTAAATTTAATTCATTATTGATAACTAACATAGAACATCGAATGCTTCCTGCCAGATAAATAGACCGTCTTTAGTGGTCAGCTCGTCTGGGAATGCTGTAAACATTCATCAAACAGTGGACGTAACGAATCACAACGGGCCTCCAAGTGGTCTTGTTGCTCTTCAAATGCAACCATGTCGGCTGTTTGTTCTTTTTATCAAACCTCCAGGTGTGTTTTGAACGAGACAGGTCATCAAGTTTGGAGATTAAATAGTTGCATTAAGCGTGGGAGTTTTAAAGAGGCCATGGAGGCAGCAAATACTAACAGCATGAACAAAGAGCATCACTTTAGTTTATAACGTTCAATGTAGCTCATGCTGTGCAATTTTAATTTGTGTCCATTTGATACTTAAATAAATATTGGCATGAACTTGTGTCACAGTGAAAGGACACAAACTACAGAGTTGAGCACATTTTCTTATTTTTGTCCATGAGTACGATTTGAACTCAACTTGTCTCTCTTTATTATTTTTTTCCCAAACAGAAGAGTTGGCGCTTATTCCCATCAAGTGGAATGTGAACATTTTTAGCCTAACAGAGCAGAGAACACGGTCTGACCTTGTGTCGTGTCAGTGGGTTGACCTTTAGAGTGGGATGGATGGAAACTGATGAAGCAGCTCCGCCGTCGTAAACTTAGCACTTACTGAGCAGTGTCCAACAGAAATCAGAGAAAAATGTACATCTGAGTCATTTACATCGTCTGAATCTAAAGTTTATTTATTTAAACTGCATTAAATTCAGATCTAAATATATGGGTTCCTGAAATAAATGCTTAAAATAAATTGAGCATTAATAAAAAGCATAATTCTTCCCATAAGTGTCAGTTTTCTTCAACGTGTAGCTGAATGTGACGTGCTTCTCCGTCTTCTTCAGATGGAAACGTGCTTTGAGGGTCTCCTTCGGCTGAAAACCTCCTCTCACCAGAAGTGACAGTTTAGACTCATCTGTTCACAGAACGTGCAGGAGGAGACTGAAGTACCTGCAGAAACATCTGCACGAGGAGAACAAATCTACACAAAAAAGCCTCAGCCGGGTTATGAACCTGTGACCTTCTTTGTGTGGGGCAACACCCTCTAACCACTTCACCACTGTGCTGATTCTGAGATGTTTTACTTACTTCACATCATTTAGTTGTTTTTAGATTCCAGAAGGGAAAAAAATGCAGAACAATTTACTAAGATTCAAATGTTTTTTTTAAATAATCAACTTTATTATTATTATTATTATTTTAATCAGGAGGCCGGAGGAAATTGTGCTTCAGTTAGTCGAAGATTACGAGGAGGGAAACGTGTCAGGAGACAGAGAGTCAAGAATGTTGGACAGAGGGTTGTAGCTCTAAATGTGGGGACAATGACAGGCAAAGGTAGAGAGCTGGCTGGCATGATGCAGAGAAGGAAGGTAAATGTTTTGTGTGTCTCGGGAGTGACAATTATGGATAAGATCAGGAATGAGATCATCAGAGGTTCAGCACAGGTTGAACAACAGGGAGATAAAGTTAGAGAGACCAGACTGAGATGGTTTGGACATGTCCAGAGGAGGGACAGTGGTTTGGACGTGTCCAGAGGAGGGACAGGTAGAAAGATGTTAGAAATGCAGCTGCCTGCAAAAAGACAAAGAGGAGATATATGGATGAAGTTAGAGAGGACATGGTTGGAGTGAGGACAGAGTGAGATGGAGGAGGATGACTCACTGTGGAGGCCCCTGAAGAGGGAAAAGCCAAAAGAAGAAGAAGAAGAAGAAACACCATAATGCAAACAAACTTCTACCAGCATCTGTAGTTTGATTGCTCTGGCCTCGACGGACGTCACTGCAGTTCTGACATCGAGGAGCGGACTCAGCTTCACATTTACTGTTTTTCTTTCCAGTTCGTTGTTTGACGGACAGACTTGTCAAATGAATCTTATCCATCTGGAGTTCCTGCAATGAAAGATGTTGTGTCCATCTGGCTCTCAGAAATATGAGGTCTGATCTGATTAACACAAAATTCACCTGCTTGGTTTTTGACCCAAAACATGCATGTTTGGTTAATTAATATCTGTAGTTATTATTAACATTATTGAGCATGCAGGACATAACATCTGAATTGTCTCCAGGTGAGAGTTGGAGCATGAACGGCTGCCCCTCGTTTGATGGACCTGTCCAGGGCGTGCCCCGCCTCTCAACCAGTGACTGCTGGAGATGGACACCAGCGACCCGGAAAGGAAGAAGTGGGTTTTCTTGAGATTGGCAGACGACGTGAACCGGCTCATTATTTAAACCTGGTGACCGTCAGTTTTAGTTTGTAATTATACAAGACTCTAAAATACCACACTGTTTAACCACCATTGATTGTTTTATATGTTATTATTATTAAAAAATGTTAAATTTATTATTGTATTTTATTATTTTCTATTGTATTTGTGTGCATTTAAGATTTAAGCTCATATACAAAGCTTTTATGATTTTTAGCTTGTGAGTCCATTTGGGTGTTTATGACCTCTCCTGCACATTTTGTTTTTTATATTTTCCTTTATGTGTGTGGTTAATTTTTTTGTGCAAACAATAAAATAACAAATAAACAAAAATCCTGAAAGTAATGCATAAAAACTTCCTCAGTAAATGTAAATAAGACAACGTTTTATTGCGAACAAAGCCACCAAAAGCTCTGCACTGAGGGGATGCAGCTCTCTGCAAGCTGGTGGATTGAAGGTAAATCAATAATTATATAAATGTTTAAACCTCTTTTCTAAAGAAAAAAGATTCAAACATCACAGAAACAGAAAGAACCTTCTGCCTCAGATTTTCCACTCATCAGGGGACAAAGATCAAGATATTTATTACATTTTATTTAACAAATATTTTAACATAAAGGTGTTGACTTTATGGCAAATCAGACAATTTCTTTATATCAGGTAACCCTGAGTTTAAGAGCAGGCAGCCATAAAAATAAAATAAAAATCACTGTGTGACGAGGGCAAACCCATCAGGGCATCTGAAGGGAAGAAGTCCGTCATTAAACTGGATGTTAAAGAGAAAAAGTTAAAATCTCACCAATTTTCACTGTTTCCTGTGAAATGTATCTACAGCATATTCTGGTATAATTAATTATATACATAAACAACTGAATTATATACATTTTTATTATTTTTCTGGCCGTTGCAAAGACTTTTCCTCCAGCAGCAACATCAGCTTGAACAGACTAAATATATTTTATGGAAGAACTTTATCAAACTCTAAAACCAGCATGGTTCTGGTCCGTCTTCCATTTTAAAGGAAAATTGTCATTTGGCATTTTGCTTCTGAAGAGCTGCTTCACACGTCTTATTTAAAACGATGATCTATTAGACAGCCTCAACTTGTTCATGACGCGTCTCGTCTGAAGCTCCCTGCTGCAGAGAAAGCTTTCAACAGTCGACTCAAATGCCACAGGGATGTTTGTAAAAACGAGTCAAAAAAGTAAAAGTTGCAGTTTTTTTTTGTTGCACATGCAGCCATTATTTGAATTATTCTCCAGGGCTGATGTGCTGACATCATGCAGGTGTTTGTGTGTTTGTACCACAGAGACGTCTGAAGTTTATTTCTTTCAAATGGAGTTTATGAACTCGTGCTCGGTGGTGAGCGCAGGTGTCGTCGCCTCTTCATCTCCTCTCTGCTGCACCTAAAATAATTTTCTGACTTTGTCTTGTCAAACACCGAGAGCGTTCTGGAAAGTTCAAACTTCCAGCGCTCAGTGTGTGTTAGCAAAATATTTAATGAAATATTACAATAAATGCTATTAAATATTACAATAAAAATAAATATTACAATAATTCTATGAATTTTACAGCTATTGTATTTGGTGTGGTAGTAGCTGACAATCATCCACAGCCTAAACCCCAAGTGCTACTCATTTCACAAGATATTTTCTTAAAATATTAATATTCATGTTTGGAATCCATTCAACCTGCTGTCTGATTTTTTTTTTTTTTACTGTTGTCTGATAAATGCAGAAATTGGTGTGACAAGAAAAAAGGTGGTCGTTATTGTTACCTTCCTTAAACAGTGGAGCAGTCCCAGCAAAAATACTGCTTGTACTGTAACTAAAAATCTAAATTAAATAGCAAAAACAGGCCGCAATCCCAAAATAAAACGTCATTTTCTTCTTCATCCTGTCTGGGTCAAATAATTAACGTGGTGTCTTTTCTCTCTCTCTCTCTTTCATATACTGTATGTAATGCAATTTGAGTGGAATTGTATTAGCATATTAATTATCATTGTAGGGTCCTAAATTGAGCCCTAGAAGAATCATCATTTTCCATTCCTTCCAGAGGATATCGTATCAAATAAATCCAATTTGACATATTATTCATAAGCAATTCCAAAGTGTTTAAACAGGTTAAACAACTCACCTGTCTGTGAAAAGGAGATTAGGAAAAATAATTAGAAACACTAAAATAAAACTTACCTCCTGGTGTAAAATAATATATAGATTTTTAAAGAACCCTAACAGAACAGTTTGACTCCCCTCACCATGCTCATGGAGGTTTATGTGTTTTGTTTAAATCTGGTGGGGATGACTTAGTGACTATTTTACGGCTGCTGGCTCGTTTTAAGATTTATGCTCAAGAATCAAACGTTCATGCAGACTTTTGCCAGACAAACACTCTCATTTTATGGCTTTGGTGCATTCTGTTTCATAGATTTATTTGAACTTAGCACAGTTTCCTGCAGGATTTATCGTTGCAGTAACTGGTAGGCCTGTGTCGACAGAAATACTTTATGAAAACTGTGCATGGAAATATAGTTTTTCTTAAAGTTTGTTTATATTCATTTAAAATGCAGTAAAAATATATAAACACATTCTTAAAATAACACTTGATTTCATAAATGGTTCTTAATGACGTTAAACGCTTGAAGGAAGAATGTACTTCATTACCCAAAATGCCTTTCGTGAGAACGTGGTGTTGCAACTACGGCAAGTACAAGGGAAAAAAAGTTGTTTTGAGCGCTGCTGCTTCGTGTGCAGCTTTACGATTAGAAATGAATTCTGTATTTGCAACTTTTCGAAGAGGTGCTTTCATCTGTTATTAAGATATTTCACTCTCTAAACCTTCTGAAAGAAACTTCAACAAGTCGTTTATTCCGTCTCATAAACGACCAGCTACGGGCAGAAAAGTTTGCTAAAGTTAGCCGCAAAGCTAAAAACAAGCTCTCGCTAGCTGGAGCTGGTTTGTCTCCGATGCTGCCTGCTTTTTTTGTTTTAAAGTTTATTAAATGAGCAGTTAGAGAGGTGAGAATGGTGATTCTACGAGAGGGAATGTGTCCTGGACTGGATGAAGATTTGCTGCGGAGTTTGCGTGCTGCTGATATTCGAACAGGTTTGTGTGATGTAATGTTGTTAATTTCGTAAATAAACTAACAGTAACTCTTTTTACTTGTTGTTTCAGTGGAGGACCTGGTATCATCTGACACTGAGGAACTGGCACAGAAATGCTCCGTGTCTTATAAGGTATTTAGTCCTGAATGATAATTATTTAATGTAAAGTTCCTAGTTCGAGATAAATCTTAATAGCCAGTTTGTTAAGTTGTCTTGTAAATTCATACAGATGCAGATAAATGTGATGGAACTCTTCCACAAAATTATTAGGAATTAGAAAACTGGGAAATCTCAAGTTTTTTTTTTCTTCATTAATCCCACAAACTTTGTTAGTCAACAAATTCATATTTTTTTCCAACACATGGCTGTTTTCTGTGTTTCTGTCAACAGTGGAGCGTCCAGGGTCTTCCCCCCCCCCATTATAATTACAAATGCAACTGGTGCAAACAGCTAGTGTCGTACCTTGACCTTGAAGTTGAGCTTGAATTTTTTTTTTAATAACCCTTCTCCCCTGGCCTTTTGAATTATCCATCTGATCAACCCGGGGTTGCATTTCCTTTTGCGTCCACACCCTGGGAGGTTGGCTATGGTGTTTTTTTTTCTGTACACAAGCTACTGTAACATCAAAATTTCTTCACTTTGAGATAAAAAAAAGTGAGTGTGAAATGAAGCATTGTTTCAATGAGCTATAAGGGTACTGACAAACATATCTGTAAAGCAAACAGTTTTTAATTTTTTTGTGAGTACTGTATTTTTCGGTCGATAAGTCATGGTTTCTTGCATAATTTGCGTGCCCTGCGACTTATACACAGAAGTGATGTATTTATGGTTTTCCCCACATATTTATAAACCAATTTTTGGCTGAGATATGACCGTTTTCAATCATTCTGACTGAAAATATTGAACGCTACCATTTTCAGTTGCCGTTGTGTCATGTAATAAATAAAAGTGGCTATTAATGACACAATCGGCTTGCATAGCCTGCCACCTTTGTCCAGCTCGCTTTGAGCAACCGTCAAATTGGCTTCATTTTGCTGTGCCGCCCCGGCGAAATGCAGCTAATTTGACCATTGAAGTGCATTTATTAAGTAAAAGTTCAACTGAGACACACCTTTACTGTAATGTTGAGCAAACAAATAATTGTTTTTAGGTACTTGTTAAATTTGGAAGAAATGCGCAGCATTCCTCCTTCCTGATTTCCTCCCTCAGAGCATGCTGCCAGAGCACCGAGGCAGCAAATACTTTTGAAATGCAGCTGATTTGACCATTGAAGTGCATTTCTTAAGTAAAAGTTCAACTGAAATGCACCTTTACTATAATTTAGAGCAAACAAATAATTGATTTTAGGTGGTTATCTTGTTAAGTTTCGAAGAAATGCACAACATGTCGCCCTCTGCGTGTTCCAGTTTCTGCGTATCGCTTTTGAAAATGCAGCTGATTTGACTGTCAAAGTGCATTTTTGAAGGAAACGTTAGACTGAGACCCACCTTTGCTATAATTTTGACCAAACAAATAATTGTTTTTAAGTGTTAATCTTGTTAAATTCTTGCTAAAGTCCTCCCGTGCACGTTCCCGCGGCTGCCATTTGGCAGTCAGTCGATTTTTGGCACAACACCAGCGGGTTGTCAGTGGTGACGTGTAATAGATGCAACATGTTTATGGATTTTTCCACTTTATTAGCCACATTTGGACTGATGCGACTTACAGGGCGGTGCGACGTGTATGGCGCAAAATACAGTACTGTAATTGCATTATCCTGAAATAAGGCTTTTCAGGATAATTTATAAACCAAAGTGTTCTTGTAGCAATACATGATATGAAAACAAACACCTGCAATTTGCAATTTTACTAGTTGGTATAGATACTTTGAGTGAGAGTATTTTGATCACTTTAATCTTAAACACTTTCTCTCATGTGTTTCTAAACGCCGTCAGGTCTGGTTTGTCTCAGGTGGGATATTATAAAGCGTATTGCTGTAATAGACTAAATAAACCTCCCAGGGTTTTTGTTTAAATAAAAGTTTAGTTTTGTTTGCACTTGTTAACAGTCAAAGTTGCACATTCATACATTTTTGTAAAAAAAAAATAAAAGAAATAAAAACTTTTTTCTAGCTATAGCTAAATTTTAAGTTATACATTAATTTAGTTTAATTGAAATAAAAGTGCTTAGATGGCTTCAAAATCATTTTTTAAGGTTTCAGGGTTGTCCAACTCACGTCCTTCCTTCTTGTCTGTTTCGAGTGGAACGTTTTAAAGTTCTTAACCCGCCTGTCAGTGACCACGTGCGCTATAAGTCCTGGGTTTAGTTTCAAGGTTAAATCCTGCAGCATGTCTGACAGCGTTTTTTGATTTTACACCACGAGGAGGAGAGTCTAGTGGTTTTGAAGCAGCTGTTTACTGGATTTTCTGTTAAAACGTTGCAGTCCAAGGTGATAATACCACTAATCTAAAGGAAACATCCTCAGATCCAGCACTTTACTCAGTACATCGAGGCAGGAAAGAGAGGCTCAAGGCCCAGCTTTATTTATGACAAATCTGCTCAAAGCAACACTATTTTAAAGCTTAAAGGGCAAAAATACTGTATGTTTTATTTTATGTTTTTTGCTAATGAGTTAATTTAGCTTCATCACTATTTTCATGCTGTAAATGTGACAGAAAATTAACAGAAGTCAGAGCGTTAATTAAAATAATTATAACCGAAAAGGCAAAGGTGCATGGGCAAAAAAATGTTTTTAACCTTCTGTGCTTGTATCTGTTAGCAAAACATCTCATGAACTGGGTGGATTTTAATACAATTCTCGGAACATAATCATTAGATGTTCAATTAAAATTGATTAACTTTTGAAGTTATTCCAATTTAAGATGGCTGTCGCAGCTAATCAACATTAACCAACATAAAATTGGCCATAGCTCAGTTAGTTTCTCAGATATTGAGCTAAAATGATGTATGGTAGTAGCTGAGAGTCATTCACAACATGTGTGCTGAGCGCGATGTCTCAGTGAGATGTATGAGATATTTTATTTTCAACTTCTGACCATAATGCCTGCAATGCGGTCGTTTCTGAGCCTGAGGTGATCTTGGTCTTAAAGGTAGCTGGTGATATGCATTTCTTCAAGAGAGGCCAGGACTTTAATTTTTCTTTGAATCATCTATTAAAATTAATTTATTTTCCTTTATTTATACAGGTTAGTATCATTGACACGGTTGTCTCATCGACTATTAGCTACTACCACCTAGTTATTTTGAATTTTTCCATTAATTTACTGTAATTAATGTTATTGTTAAGCACTTTGGTAACAGCTGCTGTTTTAAGTGCGCTTTATAAATAAAGTTGACTTGACTTACAGCTCAATGTCTGTAAAATTAACTCGAGTTAGAGCCAGTTTTGTGTTTGCTAAGTTTCACTGTGGCAGCCATCTTGAATTTAATGGACTTAAATTCAACTGGTTGTTCTGTTTCATGTAAGCTCCGCCCTTTATCCAGTGGTTTGATTTGATTTGATGTTTATTTATTCATTTTAAAAAGAACGATACAAAGCAGTTTCATCAGATACAAGAATAC
>JARVLU010000324.1:4485593-4498435 GCA_031762415.1 Simpsonichthys santanae
ATATATACATGTATATGTATAGTTGGAATTGGAGCATTGTAAATCATGTGTGTTATCAAAATGATTAATAAACCATGGGACAAGTTTTAATTAAATGAAAGAAGTAACATTGTACTGTATACATCCAGTGATCATAGTAATCATTGGATATATGTCTACAACTGCACTGGAGTTGGATTATGAATCAGTGTAAACCACCCGTCTCATTCCGATTACAAATAGTTTCGGATCGAGCTGAATAAACAAAAAATAAACCAAATGGGGAGTTTACATGACGCATTTTTATTCCAAATGGCCGTTTAATCTGATTACTTATGTCCATGTGGACATAGCTACTGGTAAAAACCAACATCTGAGAAGAACCGATAAGACGAGAGCTGAGTGGAGTTGCACTTATTAGTGGCCAAGTGGTAAAAGATATCCATCCATCATCTTTAACCGCTTCCTTTTCGGGTCACTGGTGCCCATATCTAGTAGTCACTGTGTGAGAGGCGGAGGGACACCCTGGACAGGGACACATAGAGACAAACGAGACAAACAAACATTCACTCTCTCACTCACACCTAGAGACAATTTAGAGTTACTATCAGTCTAACATGCATGTTTTTGGTCTGTGGGAGGAAACTGGAGTACCTGGAGAAAACTTTCCACTGTCTTCCGGTTTTTAATAATGAATTGAACAGTTAACACAATTTTAATGGTTTCAGCAATCTCATTAGATGTTTTCTCTGCTCGACCCTTCTGAAGCAGATGAACATCTTTTCCACGACCACAGGATGAGTCTTCAACATGGTTTAACAAACGAGAAGCTCCTCACTGCAGCAGTTAGTTCAATAACTTGTTGCGTGCACTAATTATCCAGTGGGATGCTCTTACCTATTAGCTCAGTTAAATCCAGGCGGTGACCTTTTTCTTGTCCTGGCAGTGTAATCCAACACAATAATCGATCAGTGTCTCAACGTTTTACCAACAACAGAATCATTATCAAAACTGACTTTGTATATCATCCTTAAAATCTGTGTTTTTATTTCAGAGTAGGCAGCTTAAACAACTGAACACACACATACGTATATACGGTGATTAAATGTTTCTGGTACAATCATGTGAGTGATGATCAATACCCAGAAAAGCCTAAAAGGTTCTTTGAAATGTTAAAAAAAAATCAAGGGTCCAATGTTTTGGACAGTCGAGGAAGAAGGTTTGGCTGTAAACAAACATGGCACTGTTTAAAATCAGGTTGGATGGAGGTGAAACTTTCCACTCTGGCCTTCTTTTTGAACCACGTCTTCCTCTTCACACGGGTCCAGTCTTCATTTAGTCCACTCGGTTGGAAATTAATGGAGCTCTGGTGATTTATGACCCGAGGTTCTTGTAGTGTGAGCACGTACAGAAGAAAAGTGGAAACACTTGTCTGGAGGAGGTCGGTTATATACAACCTGTGGATGTGCACAGGTGGGGTTCAGGATAGATTTACTCATGTCTCACCAGCAAACCCAGAACAAGACCGACAAGGTTGTAAATCCTCTCTAGAGATCACGTGTCACTCAAAAGATTTATTCGAATAACAGTAATAAAAGTGTCATTTTCAGGCTTTAGCTGCATCTGTTTTAAATTGGCAGGAGTTTAGTTTGATTGACTGTGGGGAAAACTTGTAAATGAAATAAATGGTTAGAGATCAGTGTTTGATCAACCCACACAAGCTTTTATTAGACACCGTGTTGATTTCATCCTTAGACCAAGAACATGTTGCAACGCCTTTCTGCCATCAGTGGAGCCTCCTGGGTCTTCATCCATGGAGCTCGTCATGATTTAAAATGTGACGGTGCTATTAGAAAGTGACTTACCTCGACTTTGGAGTACAGCTTGAATGGCTCTGGAAGACTTCCTTGACTCCCCTGCCCCTAAAATCTGATAAACCTGGGGTCACATTTCTTTTTGCGTCCACATCCTGGGAGGTTGGCTACATCCCATGAACCTTCTACTTTTATAGCAGGGACATGAAGCTGCTTGGAGATGGTCTCATAGTCTCCACCTTGAACATGGATATCTATAATCTTCTTCTGGAGCTCCTCAGACGACTCACAGTTGATTTCTCTGCTCCATGTTCAGTTTGGTGAACACCAGCGATCCAGTGTCTGTTTTGTTCCCTTTTTAATAACTAAATCTTTGACGAAAGTGCCTGAGATACTAATTAATGTCAAACACAGTTTGAAACATAACTATACTGCAAAGACTTAACATTTTTTTTAACATAATTTGCATGCCCTACGACTTATTTATGTTTTTTTTCTCTCATATTTATAAACCAGTTTTTGGCTGAGTTATTGTGTCATGTAATAGGTAAAGGTGGCTATTAATAACACAAACGGCTTGCCATACCTTGACACCATTGTCCAGTCTTCCTGGAGCAACCATCAAATCAGCTTCATTTTGCGGCGTTGCCTCAGCGAAATGCAGCTGATTTGACCATTGAAGTTCATTTATTAAGTAAAAGTTCAACTGAGACTCACCTTTACTGTAATGTTGACTAAACAAATAATTGTTTTAGGTGCTTATCTTGTTAAATTTTGAAGAAATGCACAGCGACTCGTCCCTCTGCGCGTTCCCGCCTCTTCGAATCGGCTTTTGAAATGCAGCTGGTTTGACCGTCAAGGTGCATTTATTAAAGAAAAGTTCAACAGAGACACACTTTTTCTATAATTTTGAGCAAACAAGTAATTGTTTTAAGTGTTAATCTTGTTAAATTCTTGTTAAAGTCCTCCCATGCACAATTCCGCGGCGGCTATTTGGCAGCAAATCGATTTTTGTCACCACACCGGCCCACATCTCCGGGTTGTCAGTGGTGACACATAATAGATACGATTTGTACGGCGAAATTACATATTTATGTTTTTTCCCCACTTTATTACACATATTTGGACTGATGCTGGAGTTGTAATGTATACGGCATAAAATACGGTAATCGTCTCTTTAAGGGGACCAACAAATCTGTCCAAACTATTGATCAGAGACTAAAGGTATGCAGATGTACATTAGCCTATTGTTTTATCTGAGTCACTTTTCATGAGAACTGATTTGTTTCAATGAGCTGTAACGATTTCATGTCTGTGCAGGACACACCATAGAAAGAAAATGAAACACCTGTAGTTGACCTGCTGCGAGTTTCTTCAGGATAATCAACCACTTTTGATGGATTTTTTTTGTTTGAAGGGTTCAGTTTTAAAAGCCGTCATCCAACAGCAGCTGAAAGTCTGCTGTAAATCCTGATAAACACCACGTCTGTACGTTTATCCAACCACAGTTTTTGTTGGCCCTGCGGCTGCACTTGAAGCTGATGGTTTATGAAACCGGATGGCCGTTGTAATGAATTGCACCTCTTTTTTTTTATTTATTTTTTCGTTGCAGCTTAGATAAACTGTTGGATTCAGGCTTGTTTACTGGAGAGATAACTGAGCTGTCAGGAGGCGCAGGAAGCGGCAAATCTCAGGTGAACTTTTCTTCCACTGAATCTTTGATAAATTCATCCTCATAAATTCAGGTGCGCTTCGTTTGAATTCGCTCTCCTCGGGCGCATGAAATTAGATCCAGAGTTATCGTTCCAGAAACTCATACGGTCCCGGCTGTTCCCTGCGTGCTCTCTCATGTCTTGTAGGTGTGTTTCGGTGCTGCGGTGCACATTTCTCACCACCTGAAACAGAGTGTCATATACATCGATACTACTGGCGGGCTGACTGCCAGACGCTTGCTGCAGATGCTGCAGTCTGAAACGACTGACACAGACGAGCAGGTGAGCTGACACGAATGTCGTTTGCGAAGACAAACACTTTACTTAATATAAAATCTGTTGACAGTACGAAGTTCTGCTTTCCAGATGGAGGCGCTTCAGAGAATTCGCGTCTTCCGTTTGTTTGACGTCTACGCTCTACTCGACTGCCTGTACGGGCTGTACGGCGGCGGGCTTCAGCAGGTCTGTTTGCAAAAAAAAAAAAAGAACTCCAGCTGTGCCTGTGGGACGTTCGAGTGGGAGCGTTAAGCTTCTCATCCATCTAACTTTGTCACGTTTTGTGGTAGGCGTCTGTCGGCGGGGGCTCTGTGAAGGCGGTGATCGTGGACTCGGTGTCGGCGGTTATCTCCCCTCTGCTTGGAGGCAAATTTATGAGTGAAGGTGGGGTCTCTTCCTTTACAAGCCGTCCTGCAGCCGTGCTTACGTCTGCAGCTGTGGAGCTGTAGATTACAAATGTCAACATTTAAGGGCCTCACATTCTGTACTGTTTTTAAACAAAGACCTTGCTAAATCTGTTGTTGCTCATAATGTGTTTGGGATCAGACTCCGCTAACTCCACACCAGGTTTTAGCTCAAAATACCGTCATTTCCAGACGGACGAGCGCACCTGAATATAAGCTGGTCCACATTGTAACAAGAAAGATTTTTCAAACTCTTAATTGAATACTTACTGGCAACATACACAAATACGTACAGTAAATGTTTTTGTTTCTGAACAGTTCCTGTAACACGGCTCGCAAAAAATAAATAAATATGGTAGCCTGTCAGGAAGTCTAACAAAGTTAAATCAGGTTGTTTGGATGGATTCTTCTTGTTGAAACGCTTCATCTTTTATCCAAAAGACTCGTCAGTCTGAGGAGCCGCAGTAAACTCCCTGCCCCTCTGTGTAAGCTCCCTGTGCACATCGGGGAGGGGGGAAAACGACGTTTCCCCAGTAATAGTCTGAGTGGAGGTCCCAACCCCCAAGAGAGACGTGTATTGGGCAGATATGTGAGCGCCTGGGTGTGACAAGGATAAATGTTTTGGCGGCATGAAGCTCGTTAGCCTGTCAATTTTTTTTTATAATTAGCCACAGCATCGTATAAGCCTGTGAAAAAAAAGTAGCGGCTTATAAGCCAGAAATTACGGTACATCAAATTGACTGAGTTAGACATTTTTGTTTGTGCCATCTTGAATTGAATTCAAAAGTTAATCAGCTGTAGATGTATATCCAGTGATCGTTAACGCAGGCTTGGCCTGTCACGAAAACAAATTGTGCTGGGCGATAAATTGTCTCAGAAATTATTGTGATAATTGATAATATTGTTTGAAATTTGACAATAATTAGTAATTACTGTCAAATTTAAGAAGAAATATTGATTAATTTATTTTGTGTGTAGTACATTTTTTTGACCACCGGATGGCTGTATAAGAACAGAAGGATGGATAGTGAGGGAGCGAGCAGCGTGTCTCTTTAAGAAAAACGGGAGGGAGGCCCCTTGACGTGATGTGGACTGTCTCTTCAGTTCTCAAAATGGCGGACGCTCGATGTGGTCTGAGCTCTTTAGCAGAGCATTTGTCACACAAAGCTTTTAATAAAAATAAAAAAAATCAGTGAACAAGTTCTCGGCTTCTTTTTGCAGAGAAAAACAACTTTTTACACGAAGGCACGGGTTTCAACCGTGAATTTTAGAGCTTTGACAAGACGAAGGTTTTTTCCCAAGGTCAGCCTGTTAGCTTAGCTCGTAGCTTAGCTTCTCTGCTTAGCTGCTTTTAACGAAGAGAGAAGAAACGATGAAGCCGATAAATGGAAACGAGGTCGATCATTTTAATTTATCATGCCGTCAATTGATTTATTGTTGATTGCAACAGGCCTGTCAAAAGGTGGATGCATTACTGTTTAATCTCCATCTGTTCGTCCATATACGTTCACCTGTCCCGCTCATAACGTGGCATCCGCTCAAAATAATTTAACAAAACGTTGTACACCTATGCATCATTGCAAGCTGGAGTGTTACGTACACCACTCATCACCCCAGCTTCAAGGTCAAGATCACAAATCAAGGTCATGTTACACAAGCTCTGCTTGTCCAGGCCATAGATTGCTGTAATTGCATGAGCATGTTGCAAATTGCTGCGCAACAGTTTGTCGACGGGCGTATAATGTGCTGTATGTGGTGCTGTTGTTAGTTTTATTAAAATTGGTCCAGTTGTTCATGAGCTAATTGGGCAAAAGACAAAAACAAACATAACTAACGCCCACCTCCAGTTGGAGTGACAGGCAATAATAAATCGATGTTGGTAAAATCATTAATCAATGTAAGAATTTGAGTGTTTGTCAGTTTAGCTGCAAACAGAATTGTAAGAGTCACTTTTGGACACTGGGCATGTTCTGCCCATGCATCAACCTCTGCACATCTTCCTGCACCTCCAGGCATGTCCTTGATGATGCAAGTGGCGGGAGTTCTTAAGACGCTGGCGAAGGACTTCAGCGTCGCTGCTCTGGTAAGGATGACGGTCCCTGCTCTGAACGCACGCTGCATTTCCTCATCAGTACAACTCCTCCTGTTAGAGCTCTCAGGCCTGACCCGAACCTCAAACATCTTCCTGTCTCTGTTTGGGTGCAGGAACAAACTCACGCAGACCAAAGCAAATTTAAAAAGTGCGCAGCGCAGATGATTTCTTAGATGCTGTTAGTGGTTGTTTTCTGTCTAAACCACAAAACTGAAGGGGTAAAAAAACATGTCTGGGCCCGCAGGTAACAAACCATGTAACGAGGAGCAGCAGCGGTGACGTGCAGCCGGGCCTCGGCGTGTCGTGGAGCCACGTCCCCAGAACCAGAATCCTGCTGGAGCGAGTTGAGACGGCCCCGCCTGCCCGCGGCTCGAGCCTCCGCTCCGCGACGCTGATCAAGTCCTCCAGACGGGTACGAGCAGCTCGCACACAGCCGCCGCCATGCCCGTCGGGCTTCTTCAACGCTGTCGTCAAAACATCTTGTTAAAATTTAGACGGCAGAGTTGTTTGCCCACAGGTCCGATTCGACAAAAACTCCCGACTCCCGTTTGAAGAACATCTCCCGGCGAAGATTTTAGAGCAGCGTCATCACGTTAATTCATGAAGACGGGCGTTTAATAATGAGTCGCGCTGCTCATTAGGATGCAGAACACTTCTGCCAACCCGAAATGTAAGACGGCGTTAATGACTGGTCCAATCACAGCGTCTGTGCACGACCGTAAACGAGCGCTCGGGTGAAGCTCAGCCCTGAAAGTTGATCATTTTCTGAAAAATTTACATCCTCACCAACGAAAAATTAAACTTCCACACCGCCAACATTTTGAATTCGGGTATGGCGCACGAAACGTCATCGCTTTGCGCTGCAGGCACAAACACCTTTTATATCAGTGAGTTATTTTAATGGACCGGCCGATGTCCGCTATTGAAATTTAACGTTTATATCGGCCGATACCGATACCACGCCGATAATATCGTGCATCCCTAAAACTGACGGTGTTTCATTTCTGACTCTGCTTCTGGGAGTTGTTCGTTAAAACAAGAGTAGCATTTGTTTCTCTTTCCTGTTGCACATAACGTGAATGGATAAATCCCTAAAGTTGAGTTCATTTAAATCCGTCCAGTGGTTCATTTGCTTTTTATCCATCTGGAATCTGTTGTAAAAACCAGATGGTTTGTGGTTCTTACCAAAAAGAACACCGACTCTCCTCCTGCTCATCAGCGTTGACCAAGAATCTCTGACGCTCAGATGGATTCTCCTGAATCTTTGCCGTCTTCCCTCCTTCGCAGCCGTGTTACGTCAAAGAAGAGTTCGACTTGCGGTGGTGGAGTCGCGCCGAAGGAGGAGCTTCAAGAAAAAGGACACTGGATCAGACTGAATCCTGACGACAGAAACTCTGCCCCCTCATAAACGTCAGAGCAAAGGTGAGTTCATGTCCCTGGATCCTGTTTGCAGGAGAAGGTACGTCTCAGTGCGAGCGTTTGATTGGTTCAGTCGTTAAGTTCAAAAGTGACCACTTTAGTAAAGAGCTGGAGCGATGCCCCGTCAGACTGATTACCATAAAAAAACTACTTCTATAACCTGAAGAATGTCAGAGATAAAAGGCTCATCTGAAATATATTTCATTAAATGTAAAAAGAGCTGTTAATGTTTCATATTGTTAAAGGTAAAATAATTGATTACCAAACTCTAAAGCCCTGTTCTGAAGTGAAACTAAAACATTTTGGCCGTCGTTTTCTCTCACTTGAGCTTTTTTAAATCTGGGTATCACAGTGGATGTTTTTTTGAAACACCTGACATTAGTGTGAAAGTGCACGTGCGCACTACAAACGGCTGCAGTCAATAATTTACATGAAACACAGCAGCAATAGCAAAGTGCTGCTATCCCTCTTTTTTTAATGTAACCCAACGGCCCAGACGTTCTTGTACTCACAATTATTACAAAAATCACAGCGCCAGCTAGTGGCCTGGCATGGAAACTACAGCGGCTTCAATGACCAAAGCTTTATCTTTTTTTTTGTCAGTGAACATCATCAAAAACGAGATCAACCACACGTGAATGGCGCCTGACATCAAGCTAGGACCTAAACACAACTCAACACATCAACAGTGAAGTTAAAAACATTAAAAATTAAATGTTTTAGCCCTAACAGCTGTAAAATATCAGGTTTTAGTTCTTTAAAAATTGCCATTCGTGGGACTCTTCAAGTTTATTTTACATCTGCTCATGAAAACGTCCCACGAGTCAGAGGTAGCTCAAGACGGCAGCAGTGGTGCTGCAAGGAATTATAGCACAAACTACACCGAACAAGAAGCAACATTTATGCGTTTGCTTCTGTTTTTAGGAGATGAAGTCAAAGATCCAAGACTTTTTCTCTCATTGTTCACAAATTTGTGTCAATCTGTGATAATGAGCACTTCTCCTTTATCGAGATTATTCATCCACCTCACAGGTGTGGCTGATCAGGATGCTGGTTAGAAAGCATGATTATTGCACAGGTGAGTCTTAGGCTGACCACAATAAAAGGCCACTCTAAAATGTGCAGTTTACTTTTACTGTATTGGGAGGATCAGAAAACCAGTCAGTATCTGGTGTGACCACCATTTGCCTCAAACGGTGCAACACATCTTGACAGAGTTGATCATTCAGTCAACCTTTATTTAGACAGGTCAATCCCATTGAGCCTTGAGGGACCTGGTTTAGATCAGGTTGTTGGTTGTGGCCTGTGGAGCATTGGTCCACTCCTCAATGGCTGTGCGAAGTTACTGGACATCGTTAAGAACTGGAACACGCTGTTGCGTACCCAGATCTTTTCCAACATGCCCGTTGAGTATACTGGTCGTGCAAGAACTGGGATGTTTTCAACTTCCAGGAATTGTGTACAGATCCTTGCAGCATGGCGCTGTGCATTATGATGCTGCAACATGAGGTGATGGTCTTGATGAATGGCACAACAGGCCTCAGGATCTCATCATGGGATCTCCGTGCAGTCAAAATGCCATCAATAAAATGCGCCTGTTTGTTGTCCATAACATGCACCTGCCCATACCATAACCCTACCACCACCATGCATGCAGTCTGCCATCTGTCCTGTACAGTGAAAATCTCTCTAAGGTACCATACACCATCAGATGTTAGCGTTTGCCTGCCCAAGTTGGTTACGACGACAACCTGCAGCCTGAAGATGACGAGCAGCAGACGAGCATCCCTGAGACGTTTCTGACAGTCTGTGCAGAAAATCTTTGGTTATTTAAACCGACTGTCGCAGCAGCTGTCGGGGTGGCTGGTCTCAAGACGATGTTGGAGGTGAAGATGCTGGATGTGGAGGTTCTGGGCTGGTCTGTGGTTGTGAGACCGGTTGGATTAACTGCCAAATTCTCTCCCGAGGCAGCTTAGGGTAGAGAAATGAACATTCACTTCACGGACAACAGCTCTGGTGGACGTTCCTGCAGTCGGCATGCGAATCGCTGCTCCCTCAGAACTTCACATCTGCAATGTGATGTGTGATAAAGCTGCATTTTAGAGTGGCCTTTTATTGTGGTCAGCCTAATGCTCACCTGTGCAGTAATCACGCTGTCCAGTCAGCGCCTTGATCAGCCTCACCTGTTGAGGTGGATGGATTGTCTCTATAAAGCAGACGTGCTCACTTACACAGATTTACACAGATCTGTGAATATTCGAGAGAAAAGGACGATTGTGTTGTAGTGATGTACCCACACAGCTGACAACACAGTTTCAGACAGAATATGCTTCTTTTTCCTGCTTATAAGTTAAAATCCCACACAACAGACTTATTACTAGTAGATGTAAGAAGAGCTTTTTAGAGAAAATGACGCAGCGGTCATTAGATGTGAACAATAATTCAAACGATTCACACAGAGTGACAATTCTTAACACAAAGCAGCTTCAAACAGCGTTTTTTTTTTTTAAGAGTTGATTAATGATAATTCTCAGCTTCAACTGACATTTTTGTAGTTCTATTTCATCCCTCCTGACTGGCGGTCATCCGGGATTCATAGAACCGTAGTTACATACATAACTTTCGTTCTGCATCCTTCCTGAACACTTCCATCTTTGAAACAATCTTTTTAAGAGTCAAACTTGGATATTTTCATATGCCAACATGAAGTCTTATTCATAAGATCACAGATATTAATATAAATCCTTTTTTGAAGAGTCGTACGGGCCACCAGTATGTAGGATTACACAGGGTTACCTGTCCACCTTCAATTAATTATTCAAGACTAGTTCAAGTCCAAGAATATTTGTTTATTCATAGAATCTCATCTTTTAGGATTAAAACATCTTGGGTGACCAAAATGAATATATAGTGATATGAGATGTTAATTATATTTGACCCATCAAGAAAATTGAGGGTGGACAAACCCTGTATAATCCTACAGTGTTCATAGAAAGTCTTTGATCTTTGAGTTCAGCTCATGAAAAATGTCAGTTAAAAAAAAAAAATGCATTTATATTTTGATCAGTGTATTTAAGACTGTTTTGTTTCAAGTGTCTGCAGAAATATTTATTGGAATATCTTACCCCTGTAGTGAAAAGTAATCTGCCCTGTGAGTTTTGTGAAAAACTGCACTCCCGTTTAGATTTAAGAAAACATTTCATTAGCGGGATGATAAAACACAAAAAACTGACTTTAGGATTCCACCGTTTATCCCAAAAAGCACACGTAAAAAATCAGCCTGAGTTCAGTGTTGGCAGAAAACACGTGTCCTGTGCGTTTAGATCTGCGCAGACGAGTTTATGGTGGAACGGTTTGTCCCTTCATCAACAGGCAGGCACAAGGCGTCTCTTGCGGATGCACTCCCAGATCCAATTGGACGAGACTTTCTGGGCCTTGCTGTCCTCCTCAGGTTCAGCCAGCGTGTGTGTGGCTGACGCAGCGTCGTAATCCTGCACCAGGTCTCCGTCATAAGCCAGGAAGTACCTCCTCAGTCTGTCGAAGTCCTGCATGGAGACGGGCATGAAGAGCTTCACTCCGCTGAAGATGTCCAACAGCGTCTGTGAGGAACACTGAGGGTCAGGGTTCTGCTACAATGAGTATTTTTAATGACTAGTAATAATGTCTGATTTAAGTATCTACACATTAGTTTGCAGAAAAGAATAAAGTTGTGTTTTTACAATCACTGTATGTTTTTCCATTAAAAGAGACTCGTCATACACTGACCTGGTCGTTTCTTGGTTCCGTCAGTTGAGAAGCTGCTTTTGGTTTGGTTTGCCCGTTGCTGTGAACGCTTCCTTCACTCTTCTTCATCTGGCAGTAGACAAGAGGTCAGTTCATCCCGGACGATGAACCAGTGGACGCATTGTGCAAACCTGAGCGTCTCTTACCTTCTTCGCGCTCGGCGCCTCTGAGCTGGGAGTGCGAGGCTCTGATTTCACCGCCTTTGGTTTGGACGGCGTGCTGCTACCTGGGAAATGAGTTCAAATTAAACCCTGATTCAAAGATCTACAGCCAGGATAAATACCCTGTTACTAGAACCTGACGATACATCGGTAAAGCTGAAATTTTAGGCTGATGAGGACGTTTGGGGACATTTCGGTAGCAGCGATAATTGACCCATTACGCGCAGATATAAACCAAACGGTGTAGTTGTGCAATGTATCCAGCAGAGGGCGCATGTGGACTACTTTCAACCTGCCTAAATAAAGGTTGAATGGAAAAAAAAAAGTCATGGCCGTTCACTTTAACTTTCACTTTCAGCGCAGCCGAAGCAGCGAGCAATACGTGTAGAGTATTTTGCTGCACAGAGCATGTACATTTATTTAACTGATCTGTAAAATTAAATAAGTCAACAATAATAAATGAGCTTCAATCCTCCGACCCGCTTGTCGTCAGGTACGTGCCTCAAGTTAGCAAGCTAACGTTCAGATAACCTGTCGTAAGTTACTGCCTTGTAAAACTTTATCTTGAACAATAAATCTAATGTAGAGGTAAAATATATTTGTGTTAGTAAAGTTATCTTTGTCGCCCTCAATGAAATGCATTGCTTGTCTGAAATCTTAATTTCTTTGGAAATTAAGTAGTCGATACTAATTAGACCTTCACCCGTACGTGACTGTTTAAACAATGAACAGGGGAGGGCGTGTCTTTGTTTAATATATATATATAATTTTTTTTTCTCCCTGAAGTTACATCTGTAAACAACAGCTGACATCTGTAAACAGCTGAAGTTCTCTTCACTGTCCTTTAATGACTTGCAAACACTTCAGCTGTGTTTAAATTTCCAGTAATGAGCACAATGCTAAAGTGTTAGCTTTTCTAAGGCGTTTTTTAAATTAGTTTAGCTGCTGGTGCTTCTTTCAGCTGTTTCCTCTTCAGGTCTTATCACAGTGAATCATCATCCTCCATCTCTGTCCTCTGCATGTGTCCTCTCTCCAGTTACCTCCATGTCCTCTCTAACTGTATCCATATGTCTCCTCTTTGTTTTTTTCCTGGCAGCTGCATTTCTAACTTCCTTCTACCAATAAACTGTCCCTCCTCTGGACATGTCCAAACCACTGTCCCTCCTCTGGACATGTCCAAACCATCTCAGTCTGGCCTCCCT
>JARVLU010000324.1:4512200-4525207 GCA_031762415.1 Simpsonichthys santanae
CAATTCCAGCTCTCCTTTGAGACAATCTGGGCCATTTTTCCTCCGTGTTGAGCATAAATTACTGGGAAGAAAGAAAGAAAAATGCAAAGCCATCACCGTGTTTTGTGCAAGAGGTTGGGAGACCTCATTAAATGTTATGTACCAGATAGTTTAAGTGGACCACACATCGAGCTCTCTGATGCATCGCAAGCGCGTGCAGGATCAGAAAAACTGCAACTATAAGTAAAAAATTTTAACAGATATTGTGTAAGATTTTCACTACAAGTTAACTTTTCCCCCGTGCCTCTAATGCATCACAGCTTACTCCCCCTCCCATCCTAAAACAACCCTGTAGACTCCGCCCACCCCCGTTCCGTACCTCTGTATGGTTTTATTTTATGAGGGCAACACTCACCAGCATCGGCTGGACGGGGGTCATGAGTGAAGCCTCCACCGTGAGGAGCTTCCTGGGTCCAGAACCGTTAGACGCCTCCTGCTGGTTCCTCAGTACCCTCTCGATCACGTCACCCAGGTTACGGGAGGCCTTGAACGCATCGTAGGCGTTTGGATCCACAGCATCCAAACTAAACGAAGAGGTAATTTTAAAAAGGATGTTAAAACCAAACAAAAGCTGTTTATGTGTTGGCAAATCACACGTGGAACTCTTACACGTGTTTCGCCCCGGCGTTCATCTTCAAGTCGTGCTTGATTAGCCTGATGATGCATTTCAAGTCATTGCTGGTGCATCTGATGAAGAAAAGGCAGCATGTTACTGCAGGAAATGCTAAAAACTACATCTTTGCTGTAATCGTAAAATCAAAAGGTTTTAAAATGAAAACAAAAACACTTAAAAAGGGATTGTTTGGATTCAGTCAGAAATAATTTATTCCTCCAAACTGCGTAAAGTAATATTTGTTCAAACATTTCCACAGAACCACTCTTCAAATAGTTTAGACCTTTAATTGATGACAGCACTTGAAGTAATTTAGAGAAAACCTGGCTCCATTTAGTAATTTGTTGGGTTAAAGCTAAAGTAGAGACATTCTTTCCAAATTAATAAATAAAAATAAAAAAAACTGAGCGTATATTTTAAACCACTACAAGAAATCACAAAGCAAGGTTAGAGAACCACAAACTCTTATCAGAGACTAACTGCTGGAGCGTTTGGCTGCACAAACTTCACCTTCGATTTCTGTGAAAATAATTCCTGAGACAAACCCTGAATGAACAAAATATCTTCTCTAGCAGCTTTTCTTTAACATATGAATTACACAAGTGGACGTTTTTATGTTTACACCTCACAAGATGCAGTTTATGACAGGTCTTCTGCGAGTGACGCGCTCGAGACACACAGTTGAAACAGGAGGAGATGCACAAATAAAAATACTGGAGCAAAAGGTTAAATACTGGCAATACCTCTCCGTTATTTGTATATTCTCTATTACCAGTACTTTTATATCTTTTGTGATCCCTTGTGCATGTTCCTTTGTATTGAAACTCTGGCACAACAATTTCCTGTGGGATCAATAAAGTTCTTATCTTAAAAGCTTTAAAAGCCTAACTTGAAGATAATGTATCCAAAGGCTAGTTAAAAGCTAAAAGTTGCAGAAGTCTCATTTAAAGACATTTTAAAAGTCTGTTGAAGCAGTTCAGAGACAACGTATTTCTATAGAAAAAAAATATATATTTGTTTATAAAGTTAAATATATTTAAAATGATAAAAAGATAAACAAAAATGATAGAATCAAAGTCCTGACTGTTCTTTATGTTCTGATATACGAGCGGCTAAAACGGCACAAAGTCTGCAGAAATAGCAAAAAACGTACAGAAATTTAAAAACTAACTCCATTTTGCGTCAGAACTTTCTGTGTGAACCTGTCGGGTGTGAAAACAAGCGATAACTGCGTTACTTTTTGGAAATCGCCTCCAGCTCGTTCTGCTGCTCATCCTCCTTCGTCAGCTGAGCGAGGCGGGTCAAGGACGCGTCTACTTCCTGGATCGTAAGGAGGCTCTTGGCAGCAGGAGGGAAAGATTTACTGTCGTCAAAGAACATCCTCACCGTCTCAGACACGTCGCCCTTCCAAACAAAAACAAGAGTTAGAAACCTCCGATCTTTGCTCGCGTACGTGCACAAGAACGAGGTTTGCTGCAGGAGAGTTTCCGAACGAACCTGCTCCAGATCTCGCACCATGTCGTCCTGGTTGCATCGGAAAATGCGGCTGAAGAGTTTGACGATCTGCTTGTCGTTGAGGTTGTAAACACTTTTTACAACTCCTGGCAGGAGCAGCTTGACGGTCAAGTAAAGATCTCCGTGGAACTTATCTGAGATCGGAGGAAGAAAAAGAGTCTGTGAGACTGATGAGCAGACATCGAACGAAGAACCCAAAGATCCAAACATAAAACAGGTGCGTCTCCTTTAGGTCCAGCTCCAAATTATGAGCATTGTGAAGAAGTTCTGTCAGAGGTCTGATCCACAAATGTTGCTCTGATTAGAAAAAGCTTTAAGCTAGTGTTTTACTGTGATTAGCTTGTAGCTACAGTCCTGCTAAATATAGTTTTTATATACTGTTTAGCTGGTTTTAACGTTTAGTTTAGCTATTGTAGCTTTTAGCTAATTTTAGCTTGTGTTCAGATTGTTTTAACTCTATGATTCAGTTTGAGCTTCTTCAACAAAGTTCAGAAAAATCATTCGGCATCAAACGTTCATGACGTGTTTTGCAGAAAATTGAATTTATTCTTTTGTTTGTCTTCTTTCGGTTGTTTATTTTTGTCCAACTTACATTTTGTAACGTTATAAAACAGTTTAGAAGAAATAAAATAAAAAGGAGGCGAAGCTCCTCTGACCTCCTCCGGTGCCTTTCTTCAGGAACCTCTCGATGATCTGCGTCTTGGTGTTGTAGCTGTTGTTGTCGGCCACCGTGGCGCAGAGCTTACGGAACTCTCTGAAGAGGCAGTCCTTGTGCTGGGGGTCGCAGAGCTGCTTGGAGAGGGGGCTGCCTTTGGTGGGGGGCGAGGACGGTCCAGGGCTGCTGGAGCTGCTGGCCTTCGCGGCTGACGGGACACAAAGAAGCAGGAGCGTCAATCAGAACCGTCTTCTGCTAAACGAGTTGGATTTAAATGGCCTGCAGCCCTTGGGCGACGGTAGACCACATTATTTTTGTTGGTGTCTGTGTGTTCATTTGTCTGTCAGCAAAATATGTCATGAACCACAGGAAGGATTCGAATGGTTTCCATAAAGGAATCAATGGATGTACGTCTACAACTGATGACCCGATTCAAGATGGCTGCTGCAAAACAACAAATCAAAACAAAAATAGCTGTAACGCAGTCAACTCTACAGCTATTAAGCTAAAATTTGGTGTGGTAGTAGCCGAGACTGATACTTTGAGCTCTAACAAACAACGCAGTTTTGTTGAAATTTGCTGACTTTTTTCGAGTCAACGCTGAAATTTCATGAGATTTGAGTCCGTTATTTTCAAGGTAAATACCATTTTACAACTGGCATGAAAGGCAGCGGGTGATAAGCATTCCTCCAAAGAATGCTAGATCTTTAGACGCATTTTGACCTACACAGTTTGAAACATCTGTTTCTGTAATCCTTATACATGCAGTGAAACAGACTTCACGTCTCTGTTGCAGCAAGCAGAGATTTTTTTATTTCTCATATTTAATCGTCAAACACGACCAAAGAAACCATCAAAGTAGTCGTACCAGTTAATAGCCAGAGCCCAGCCTGAGCCGAAGCTTTTTACTGACGTGTTAAACTCCGATCCGAAGGTCTGAAACTGGAATATGACAATAAACCAAACGGAGCGGCCAAGCGTGGAATTCATTTAAAATCTGAGGTAAGCAGCAAGTTTTAGTCGAGAAGTTTTCACAATCATGCCGTTATCTCTCGGAGTTAAAGAAGAAGGCAATAAAAATCAGATTATTTTAATGAATAAATGTGGAATTTTATTTTTTATGCTTTCAAACAACCTCTTAACTTCCCCCCACAGCTTGAATGACATCTCAGATTTCCTGAAATGTGATGGTTTCATTTTTCTCTATCTCTTTCAGGGATTCTCTGGATGTATTCAGCGCTGACGTTTGCAAACAGCTTTCACTCATAATGCATGAGCTGAACCACTAATTTATTTTTTCACAACTGTTTTCATTTTTATAATTTAGTTTCAACCACTTTCAGCTATTTCAGTCATTCAGATATCAAAGCCTTTGGCTCATTCAGGATGTTACAGCTATGACTTTTGGACCCTTTACATTTAATGAATTATTTAACTTTATTTACATTTTCACCTACAGAAATGCAATGAGATCTCTTAAGTTCTTGAAAAATGTTTTGTGTTCTTTAACATTTTCTTAAGTACACTTGCTTGATTTTTAGCTTTGAGCTGGTGTTTTGCTGGTCTTAGTTTTTAGCAACTTTTTTTGACAGTGTTCAGCTTGTTTTAACAACTACAACAAATTTCAGCTATCATTTAGTTCTCTGCGTGTATTTTGATAATAATACTACAGTAGTTTTTCTTCTATTTATTTTTTTTTTTTTTTGGTTTATCCCTCCCAGCTGCTTCAACAAAAAAAAGTTTTCTGGTCTCAGATCAGCCGAGACGGACTAATCCTTAAATCGACTGCGAGAACACTTTTGGCACAAATCGAATGCACCTGTTAAAAAATGGCCTCCGTCTTACCTGCCTGAATAAAAAGTTTATTCATGAGGAAATTAGCAGATGTGGTGTGGTAGCTTTGTGACTCAACTATTAAATAATTTCACCACGTATGGACAACGTCTGTTCTGCACTCAGATCTTTTCTTCCTCCTGGTGTTTACGTTTCTGTGGACAGACCCCCGACGTCACAACTTACCTGTGAAGCCTGAGAACTTGCGCGGTGCGTTGACAGACGGGTCAGCAGGAGGAGCCATCAGCTGACCCGTGGTGTTCAACTTGGCCTGAACCTTCTTTTTTGGACTTGCGCTGACTTTGGCCATGAGGTCTGCAAGAAAAATAATAATAATTTACTTTTATAACTACTGCAATTTATTGTTAAATATACAGTATGTGCATATCATGACTTTTGAACTGACCAGCGTGTCACAAACATTTATACATATGCTTTTACTCACATCTGCACTGTGTTAGCAAAACAGCTCATAAACCACTGGCCAGATTTTAATGAAACTTTCAGAAAGGATAATAAACATCTGTAACAAGTTACCTATAATAATTCAACACATCCATCGCATCTACGGTAATCAACATTATCCAACACGAAAATGGTTATTACTGAGTCAAATTTACAGATAGTGTATTATTTATTTTTTTAATCAGATTTTACTGTATTTAAAAATCTGGCATTACAGGAGGTGGGTGGTATGAATTCCTTCCAGGAGTGTTGGGCCATTTCCAAAAGTGTTTTGCTTCTCGTTCAATGAGACTTCTCAATTTAAAAAGAGTTCCAAGCTTTTAAACTTAATTGATCTGCTTCAAACTCACATGCAAATCATCCTCAATCCCTCCTGAAGGTCACCAACTTGTCCGTTGGCCTGATCTAAATGTGAAATGTTTTGGTCAAAACATCTGGACAATTTGAATGGAAACATTCTGCGCATGGACAAGACCGACAATAACCTTAATGACCCTCACGAGAGAAGGGAGAGAGAATGATTTGCAAGGGAGTTCAACTCAGAACAGTTTCAAAACTTGCACATTTCAGTCTGAACTGAGAAAGCTCTTTGAATGAGAAGAAAAACCTCTTAAAAAATAAAGTCCAGCTGCCCTCATTTAAATCTACCAGAATCAATATATTTTATATTTCATTTAATTTAGGCACACATTGTTGAAAATAATTAAAAGTTATTAATTAATGCAAATTACAAACCAGATGTGCAAATGCTGCTTCATTTATTTGCTGTAATTTTTTAAGTTTGTAGAGTGCTGATAAGTGAGGTCAGTTGTGTGTGTGTATGTGTGTGTGTGTGTGTGTGTGTGTGTGTGTGTGTGTGTGTGTGTGTGTGTGTGTGTGTGTGTGTGTGTGTGTGTGTTGTTTTCTGTTTTAATGTCTTTATGAAGGCATCACAACGATCGCTGCAGCCAAGATTTCTCAGTTTTGTAATGCAGACTATGAGGTGTGTTGTGATGCACGAGGTGTGTGTGTATCCTGCTTGTAAACTGTGCAAACAACTGAAGCGTGATTTTTAAGGTGTAACCTTCGTGTTTGTATAGTTCTCACACCAAAGTGGTTTGGTAATGGAAGTAAAGATGAGCCGCTGCTAAAGCGATGAGTTAAAGAGTTCATCCCTCGCGTGTTACTGGAGGGAGCAACAAAACGTAAGAGACCAAACGTTTTCTTATTTCTGCTCAAATGGTTCTTGAATCTGTAGTAATTTTACAAACTATGAAAACTTTAGGGTTAACTTTTTTAACAGTCAACTGACGTGGAACAACCACAGAACGTAAAGCCAAGAATGGAGCTCAAAGTGATTTTAAATCTGCTGGTCCAAAAACATACATCTACAAATAACTCGGAAATTCCCAGTGAGCACCACAAACTAATCACAATCAAAACCAAAATCATATATGAATATATGAAAACAACTATTTCAGTGTGACAGAAAAGAAAAATAAAAACATTCAGCGTGTGCATTTGCTGTACCTGTAACGTGTTTATTAACGAGCTCTTTGTCCTCATCCTGCAGCTCTTCCCAGCCCTCCAGTTCTGTGAGGTCTTCGATCTTTTTCGTGGTGGCTCTTGCCCTTTCCAGCTTCTCAAATATGCACTTCACATGATACCACTCCTTCATCTCCCCTGCAGACTCGCTGAAAGGGTTCGGCACAACCTTCCCTATGCGCACTATTCCCTTCTGGATTTTGTCCTTGCATTTCTTACATCCTGCGGTGCCGCGTTTGGCATATTCCACGAGGAACCTCTGCTCCGACATATCCAGCTGGTAAGAGAAACGACGGTGCAGGAAAGACCAGGGAGGAAACCTTTGAAGGAGGTCTTGTTTATGGGATACTGAGGTAAAATGACTAGTTTGCCATGAAGGTTTTAACGAGTGAGGAGGAGAGGTAAGCTGATTAGTGTACAAATAAACAGGGGAGGCTCTGCACAGTTTGGAGAGTTGCTGATGTCCAACAAGTGAACTAAACTTGTGTTGACGTGCACAAACAGCCTTATGAACAAATAAAGTCAACTGTCTGTGCATGTAGTTGTAAGAGGTGAGTTAGAACCTAAAACAGAGAGAAAAAGCAGTGATTAAAAAGAAGATGCATTTTGTTTCATTTGTGTAAATGAGCTTGCAGCTTTAAATAAAGTTCTCTGACTCAATTTACCTTTTTTATTTTATTTTTTTTTAATTAAACAAAGGATTGGGACCAGTACAGCACTTTACAGAAGTTGCTGGCTGCATAATATTTGTGAACCAGTGGACAGTTTTGTTGTTGCACACACATCAGATTAAAAAAAAAAACATTCTTGCCAAAACTAAATGTTTAAAATTTCTGTTTTGTAGATGAAACTCAGGCAGCACGGTGACTCGGTTGGTAGAGCTGCTGCCTCTCAGCGAGCAGGTCGCCTTGGTTCAAATCCGGGCTGGGGGCCTTTCTGGGTGGAGTTTGCATGTTCTCTTTGTGCATATGTGGTTTTTATCCAGGTACTCCGGTTTCCTCCCACAGATCCAAAACATGCATGTTAGGCTGATTGGTAACTCTAAATTGTCCCTAGGTGTGACTGAGAGAGTGAATGGTTGTCTATCTTGTCTACATGTGTCCCTGTAATGGACTGGAGACCTGGCCAGTGTGTCCCCCGCCTCTCACACAGTGACAGCTGGATATGGGCACCACTGACCCCTGCGACCCGAAAAGGAAAAAGCGGGTAAAGATAATGAATGGATGGATGAAGGGAAGTCTGAGATTGTCATCATTGTATGTTCTTATACAATGATGACATTAGTGGAGCAGTGGGGAGCTCTGTAACCACCCAGCGAGCAATTAGGGATTAGGTGTCTTGCTCAGAGCTGGGAATGGCTGGGAGTCGAACCGTGACTTTCTGGTCCCAAGTCGGCCGCCCTACCCTCTACCCCATCTTGGTCTTGGATAGATGGATAACTGGTTTGAAAGGGTTTAAAACTGGTTTAATTCTAAGTTTAAAAACTCTTCATTAAGACGAACTGAAGAATAATCTTAGGTTATTTCAAAACAAGTTACTATGGTTTTTACCATATCATCATTATGCCGAGTCAAATCTACAAACCTGATGTCCATTAGTCAAGTTTAAGAGAGGATGGTAGAGTTTTAGCTGCAAGAGCTGAAAGTCTTGTAGAAACTTATTTTAACCTTAAAGATACCTTAATCTTCTGAAACTCAGAAACTAATTTAAAAAATGGATTTTTAAAACTTTACTGTTTATTAATGCCTTTTTATATTATTAACTATATGAAACGGTTTCTAACAGTGCTATAACAACAATAACATGCCTGACCTAATTTAATTTCTGTACGTTTCCATTGTGTGAATTTTTCAACTCCACTCTTAGCCCAATTGAATGACAGAAGCTAAATGAAAGAAAATTATATTTTTGTTTAATTTAATTAGAGTACACTCAAAAGCATGATTTTTGCCTCATATTTACCAACTGTTAGCTTAAAGGGCGCAAAATTCACTTATGTTTCAAAACACAATTTAAAAAGATGACAAAACATTAAATGGGCCAACACATAAATAGTACATAATACATGAGATAATGAGTGAAAGAGGTTTGAAAATATATGAAGTTATAATAAGGGGGATTAAAATAACATGCATGCCAACTCAACCTGAATTTACCAGAGATAAGGTCAACTACTGTATTTTATTTAGCTATAAACATGCTGAGCTAACAAACTTTGAAAACATTCTTCAATTCTAAACTTTTATATGGTTATAAAATGCAGTTTCATTCAGGGTTTTCACAAATTTTAAGTCAATGTCGCAAGCTCGTAATAAAATGCATAAATTAAAACGTGACAGTATGAATGAATAAATGACACAAAGACGTGTTAGCGTTAGCCATACAGCTACCTACCTACTAAACAATACTGCTCACGTTTTAAATAAAGTTTTATAAATCGGTCATTTCGCCAATAATAATACCATCACTTACTTATTTTACCTTGTAGAAGTGGTACAAACTGTTAAAGTTGAAGGTTGAAGCTGCTACACCTTTTTGTTTATTAGCTAACTGCTACGTCAGCTGCATCGGAAAATGGGAAACGCTGTTTTAACCTTTTCCTGTAAGCGTCTACAAAATTAAAGCATGGCGTATAAATTATAATTAAAATTAAGATAAAATTAGTAATGAAAGTACATAAAACTGATTCTTAAGCCTTATTTAAGAATCTGTATAAAATGTTACTTTTTAGATTGAGTGTAGATGTACTTTTGTCAAGTAACCTTAGCCGTTTGTATTATTTTGAAGAAAGTAAACTCAAATTCCGGTAAGCTTCTTCTTGAGCAGATTAGCACATCAATTTTATTATTACTGCCACCTACTGATAAGGAGCAACTATATGTTCTCCTTCTCAGCATTACGGTAGTTATAACTTAACAATACGTATTTAGTATACAGTACAGTACTGTATTTTTTATTATCCTATGGTTAAAATAGTCTTTATTTCTATTTCTTGTCAATGAGAACGCAAGGTTGGTGAGTTGCTTGTTTCACTAAAGAAAATTCCTTAAAATATTCTATTTAAAAACAGCAACAAAGAAAACATATAAAATGTGCAATTTTTTTGTGTGAATTCGTTGCAACAGAAGGGAAATGTTAATTGATTAATTACTTAATTAATAACAAAGGTAATTTGTCTTAACTGACTCTGGATGTAAATGTCAAAAACATTTTTGCTGTAAAATATTATACAACTTTTGACACGAATAAATACATTTAGAAATAAAGGTTGTATACTTTTTGTGCTTTTTTGTATAAATTATGAATAAATAAATGCAACTCCCTAAAATTATTAGTGTTTGATTTGAAAGCAATCTAAACCTATTGCATGAAATTATGGATTAGGTTGCATTCTTTAGATTCCTTTGTATATCTGACACATTTCACTACCAATTAAAAATTGTCTCACATTGGTATCACACATTATGCCTGATATTTATAATAAAATTCATAACTGAATTTGTATTACAATTAAGAACTGAGGTTAATACTTATATTTATTTATTTATTTATTTATTTTACCTTTAGGCAAATCAAAACTTTTGGGTAAAAGAGCAAGTTCCTACCTGGGTCACAAATGCAGGATTTTGTCATATTTTCCAGTATCACTATGTTGCTTTCAGTAGCAGTCAGACATAATAAATCGAAGTTAGAAAACGTTAAAAAAATACTAATATATCAAAAACTTTTCAAAAAAATCACATATAAAGTTACTATAAAACCTAAGTTTTAAATACAAGCTTAAAAAATTCAAACACACACGATCCTTAGCTCGCTGCTTTCATCTTAGATTAAATATTTCTGACAGTAAATGAAAGCGGCAACAGCCTCCGGCCAGTTGTAAACACGCTAGTGCGTTCCAGATACGTAAACTACGTACACTAGCCTGTCTCCAACGCACCAACGCCAAATTCCGAGCGTACACTTTTGTCGAAAATATCGAGAACGCGGCGCTGCGACGCTTTTTCTACACGATTCGGGGACGCGGATCAGATGTCGGCAGGAAGACACCGACGTTATTCCAGACTGAATGCTGAAGATACGCTTCTCTAGAGCGGTGCAGCACACTTAAGAACAGAGAATGGGAAGGAGTAAACGGGTTGCTTCATACGCTGAAACTCTAGCTGCATCCTCTGAACTCAGACTTTTGCTTTTCAGCGGTAAATTCAGGAGGAACTAGCTCGGTTTAGCCAGCAGCACAGGCTAGCTAGCTTTGCAGGGAGGCTAACTAGCTAGCGACATCGCAGCTTTATTATTGTGGCTCGCAACAAACCTCCAAACTACCAACCCCGTCTCCATAGGAAGAGAAAATGGTGAGTACTTATTTAATCAAATTTAACGATCTGTTTTGAGTTTTAGTGCGCTATTAATGCAAAAATGTCTAGCTTTATTGCGTTAATAGCTCGTGCGCTTTAAGTGAGGCACTAGCTAATCGTCTCGAGTTTTCTCGCCATAAATTTTTACTAAACTATTGCTGATATTATTTATTAGAACATATTTGGACGAATATTATAAATGCACAAGCAAAGTCTATATTTAAGCCTTAAAAGTTCAGATGAAGGTTTTTTTTTTAGTGATTACCAATTTGTTCAGTCTTTTAATAACCATTAGGACACTTTATTCACTCTAAAATTTACTGGGTCTGAAATGTGTATGGTATGTGACGTGTAGGTCATGATTTTTTTTTTAATGTGCACTTTGTTGCTTATTTTGTTTTAAAGCCAGTGACAGCTACAACAGCTAGTCGTAGGAATAAAGAGCCATCCTGGCTTGTGATCCTTGTAGTGGTTCTGATAAATATCTTTTCAGTGTTTTTCCATCTTATTTGGACTTTGACATCTTTTTTTCCCCCCTAAGTCGTTCTTGTACTTGTACTAATCACTGTGAAAAAACACATCATGTTGCTGCTGATCTGTTTCATGTTGCTGCTGATCTGTTTCATGTCGCAGTGTTCATTCGTGTTCATCTGCTCACACAAACTCATGTTCGTGCTGCTGTTTGGAGTAATGTTATTCTATGTTATTAGTGCTTAGTGTTGATGTTTTTCTTAGTTCATATCTTAGATCTTATTAATGTTTTTCTTTTACATTTTATTGTTGGGTGTCAGTCATGTTTTTAGGAAATCCATTTAAAACTGTGGATTAACTATTGGATGTCTGTGTCAGTTTGGCCCTTCATTTAGTCAATTCAATTTATTTATACTGTATAGGGCCATGTCACAACAGAAGTTGTCTCGGGGCACTAAACAAAAACATTCACATACATTATAAATGTCAGTAAAGTTATCTATGTTAAGAACGAAGGAAGCCTTTAAACAATAATTCAGTTTGAACGTCTATTCAGAACACCTTCCTCTGTGAAAACATCTTGCCAAACTGGTTGTTGGTTAAATTTCAGGATGATCAGTGAACAGCGACGGGTGCTAGTGTTTGTGTGCGATTTGTCTGGTGTTGTGGTAAAATGTTACCCTGGTGACTTCTTCCCTACCATTAATATTACAGCTAACTTCACTTATTGTAACTCTGACTCTGTGCACCTGTGTAAGAGGAAGAAACTGGAACAAAAGTATAATTGTCAATGCACGTGATTCTCTAAACGTGACTGGGGCATATTGGCTTGAAGCCAAATAAACACCAGCCCCATGACTTTGAAAAAATGTGGTAATTTGCTGTGCTTTCTTACGAATTTTTTGCATGTAGCAACCTGTACATATATGGATCCATCCTGTATGGAAATTAATTTAAAGTTAAAGTACATTAATGTGTGTGATTGTCTAGTTCAAGATTGAATGTGCCAGAAACTGATAGGAAAATGCTCGTAAATTCCTAAAGCTGTTAGCTGTATATTTTCTGTCTTAGACTAACACTTTGACCTATTAAAGTGACCTCAACAAAACAGAACCCATGGCTTTAAAACCATGATTCACAGAGCAGAAGTTATCAACTACTCTTGCAACAGCTAAGCAATGTGTGTTTGTTTTTTTGGTTTCTATGATATTGCATAAAACTTGAATTACCTACCTTGTATTCCATTGTTTCAAAGTTCTTGAGCGATTCATTAGCACTCACGGTATGTGTTTGGAATGACTCTCTGCTACTACCACATGAAATCTTAGCTCCATATCTGTCGGATACACTTGGTTATAGCCATTTTGTGTTTGCTAAGATTGCCCAGTTGGATCAATCAGAGTGGCTGGAAAAAGGAAATTGAGCATATGACAAACAGGTGGAAGACCAATTAACACTACTTAGGTCAATTGACAACATGATTGGGTATAAAAAGAGCTTCTCAGAGTGTCAGTGTCTCTCAGAAGCCAAGATGGTA
>JARVLU010000324.1:4525307-4538044 GCA_031762415.1 Simpsonichthys santanae
ACTGGAGAAACTGGTCTCCTCTGTCCCCAGACGTCTGTTGAGTGTTGGAAGAAGAAGGGGGGATGCCACACAGTGGTCAAAATGGACTTGTCCCAACTTTTTGGGGGATTTTTTGACACCATGAAATTTTGAAGCAACATATTTTTCCCTTAAAATGATACAGTCTCTCAGTTTAAACTTTTGATCTGTGATTTGAGTTCTATTCTGAATAAAATATTAGATGTTGGCACCTCCGCATTCAGTTTTTATTCACAATTTAAGTGTCCCAACTTTTTTGGAATCCGGTTTGTACTTCCCAATATATTCTCCTATAGATCAAAATCACTGAGTTTGTATGCTTTAAAAGCATCTATGCTTTGTTTTTTGTAAGTCAAACAAAAGAAATATGTATTTTAATACATGTAGGAAGAGTTTGTGCCGGCTATAAAAATAAAAACTCCTTGAAGCTGTACAGATGTGTACTCGAGACCGGCCGTCGCAGCTGCAGCCATCCTCTCACAAGATGGTGTCTAGTTCCCAGCTGTCACCCAGCACGGCTCGTGTTTCATATTGTTGAATTTACAACTGTGTGTGTGTTCTCGAAACACCACGTTCCCGGAGAAAACACTGCAGGATTCACCACAAATCCAGTTGTCGTTGCTTTTAAACGGTTTGCATCTGTCTGTGTGAGGGTTATCAAAGCAGCAGCAGCAAGATGCAACAGAACAAGACATTATGGCTACATTTACAGCGTAGCATAAATCTGTTTACTGGAGTGTGAGTTAACAAGGGCAGATGTGGCCTCAGGAGCTGAAGAATAAGGCCAATAATAAAGTGGCTGCAATAACAGCTTAGCTGATTCTATTACAATGAGAAAATGACTACTACTCCTATTACTTGAGTAAAAAATGAGTAGACGGTGCATGTAGCTTTCATGTCATTATTGTCTTATTTTAAATGAGAACTGAAGTTTCATCACAACAAACAGACAGGAAGACACTGTCCAGAGAAACAACAGAGGCAGACTGACCAATTTATTTAAAGTATAAATAAAGACTAAAGTTAAGTAAAGCGCATGCTCTAACAAATGGTGGTTTGTTCACATCACAATTTAGTCTCAAAACACCTTCTGTCTTTGTTAGCAAAATATTTCAAGAACCACTGAACAGTTTTTATTGAAACTTTTGGAAAATATTCACCGGATGCAACGAGAACAGAACAAGACCCATTTTAACTTGTAAAACTGACTGTTCTGTCTGAGCTCTCATGAGTCTCTTCAGACCTCATGGTTCTTTAGATTCACATGGTCTTCCAGGTTCTCACTGAAGCTGTGAGTGACCTTTGAACGCAGGGAAGTCCAGTAATTTACATAAAATACCAAAATTAAAAACCTGATCAAGGACTGATCTTTTTTTTTTTTTTTTTTTTTTTTTGGCCAAGATTTTTTTAAATAAATGAAGTTGCTATGTTTTTTTTTAATGCGTCAAAGCATTCGTACAGAAATATAAAATTATCTTTTCTCAACTAATCTTATTTACAGTCAGATAATAAAAAAAAAGAAAATAATCCCTTTGATTATTCGTTGTCACCAATTTTTAACTGAATTCTAATGAAAAACATCACCAAAGACCATCAAAACAACTTTAAATAACTTCTATGAAAATTCAAACAGACTGAAAAACTGTACTCCTTAAAATGTCCAAAGAAATCACAAAGAGGTAAAGCAGATAAATAAGTTTGGACACACTAGCTGTGATGTGCTCTGACATGAGTTTGAAAATCTGAGTTGTATAATTTCACACAGAGAAGATTAAAGGGATTATGCGGCGTTAAGGCGTTCAGTAAACGGTAGTTTGATTCACATCCACCTCAAACTTTGTCTCTTTTTCTCTCAACTCGAACAAACTAATACGTTTTTCAATAATTTGTCAAGTCGTCACGTGAACTTGTGTTTTAAATGAATGTGCGACCGAGACTCTTCCTTTCAGCACGTAGCTGCAGAGGCTGCATGAGGGCAACACGACTTGAGGAACGTGCCACATGGTCCTAGTGCCTGATGTTTTTTATACCGCTGCCACACAAATGAATCAAAGAGTTGGAGACATTTTTAGTGAAAATATTAACAAAGTCACGAGACGAGGGTTTTGAGTGTTTGCGAGACAGTTTTAAACTTAACAAGAAATCTCGTAACGTTTTAGCCTTGCTAGATAATGAGGCACTTGATGAGAGGTGTTCATTCCTGCTCCTTCATGTTTTAGCTGTTTTTCTGTTCCAACACACCCTATTTAAATCAGTGAGTGATTAACAGGCTTCTGCAGAATATGAAGATGTAATTCAGTCATTGATCCATGTGTTGGAGCAGGGAAACAAGTGAAACATGCAGGATAGTGGCCCTCGAGGACCAGGATTGGACACCCCCGGACTAGATCTTGTTACACCCTTACTGGATGTGTGTGTACAATTGATTAACTTTAGGAGTCAACTCATTTCAAGTTGGTTTCCACTTCTTATCATAAAGTGATCTCATTGTAAAACTCTGGGATGAAAGGAGTTGGGTGATGTGCATTCCTCCACCAATGCTAGACCTTTAATTTGAGCACGAACCCAGAGTTTTTGGAAACACTTCTTGTTAAATTGACATTATTTCAGTGGAGTGATGACGGAAAGCCGGATGGAGTTGTGCAACACTTTTATTTATTTTTTTCCCGACTCAGGGTTGGAGAGTTGTGGTCAACATGTCATGTATCTGCTTGTCAGTCATGTGGTTTAACGTGAGCACCCATGTCTCTGTTTCTGTGCAGGTGTACCTGTTGAATCCTATAGAGAACCTACGAGGCTACATCAACAACCGTCCACCTCTGGTCATTTTTATGATCAGCGTGAGCGCAGTGGCCATTGCCTTCCTGACCATCGGTTATTTCTTTAAGATCAAGGAGATCAAGTCCCCGGAGTTGACGGAGGTAGGACCAATCCACACAATGCTTTGAAAAGAGATGAAACTGGGGGGGTTTATTTCTTCTCTCCTATCTCTTTATGTCCTGCTTCATGTTACATTAATGCATTAACACTGAAATATAAACCATACTCCACCCAGCTTTGTTCACAAGACTCATCTTGGCTCATTTTAGCAGAATAATAAGCGACTCCAGGCTCTTTAAATATTTACTTGTGAAGCTGAACTTGACCTGTTTCGCCCAACGCTAATGTACATATGCAAATAAAACGTATAAGTGGGAAACACTGAAAGATGAGATAAATGTGCCGTTGTGCAGTGTGGTAGTTTGTTCAAACAACATGGGAGGTTTCTTGAGACGTTTTCCAGAAATAAAATAAAGTGCCAATATTGTGTTCTGCCATAACTGTTATAAAACCAACAAAACCAGTATTCATAATTAGATACAAATATTATCTCAAGTGTTGAAGTTGTCACTATACTAATTTATTTGGTTTGTTGGCCAAGTTTGTGCACTTTAGGCAGCAATAGCTGGGTTCTTAATAGGCCTGTCGCGATTATCAAATCAATTAATCACATGATAAATTAAAATTATCGACCTTATTTTCATTTATCGACTTGGTTTCTTCGTGTCTCTCTTTCTAATGAAGACTGGATGACAAAAAGCTCAACTCCAATGTTCTTCACTGACCCCTCTCTTTCTCTTTTCTCTTTAAAATCTGTTTTAATGATCCAAAATCGTGTTTTTGGATTGTTAAAAGCAGCTAAGCTGAGAAGCTAAGCTATGAGCTAAGCTAACAGGCCGACCTTGGGGGGAAAAAAAAATCCTCTGTCTTGTTGAAGCTCTAAAATTCACGGTTGAAACCCGTGCCTTCGTCTAAAAAGTTGTTTTTATCTGCAAAAATAAGCTGAGAACTTGTTTTCTTATTATTTTTTTAAATTAAAATCTTTGTGTGAAAAATGCTATGCTAAAGCACTAAAACTACACCAAGCGTCTGCCATTTTGAGAAGAAAAGAGACACAACCCATGTCACGTCAAGGGGCCTCCCTCCCAGTTTTCTTAGAAACACGCTGCTCGCTCCCTCACTATCCATCCTTTGATTCAAACAGTCTTATACTGCCATCAGGTGGTCAAAAAAGGCACTACATGCAAAACAAATTAAAAATGTATTAAGTTTGACAATAATTACTAATTATTGTCAAATTTCAAACAATATTATCGTTTATCGCAATAATTTCTGCGACAATTAATCGCCCAACAAAATTTGTTTTCATGATTTTTTGTCTGTCCAAAGCTACAAAAGTTTGAACCACTGCTGTTAGTTTTAATGTCTCCCAGTGAATAGATGCATGCATGAAGGATTTTACTTGTGCACACAAATCAGGCCGAGGCGGGTACGATATGGGCGGTGGTGAACAATAAAATAAAAGCACGTTTATGCCATGCACATAAAAAAAAGGCCACGATAACTTAAAAAAAACGGGCAAACTGCGCAGCCGCACGACTCGCTGGACATTTAGTTGAAAACACTGAGTTCAGTGAGACAACATCTGGTAGTTTTGTGTATTTTATTGTAATAATGGCTCAAGTTTGAGTTGCCAACAAGTCTCCTACAGTTCAGTTCAGTTGCAGTTCAGTAATTCACCATCTTTCAGCTGAAATATAGTTTTCTGAAGGAATATGGAAAAGCATAATGTGTTGCTGTACAAATTGTTGTTTGTGTTGATGTTTGTTTTTATTTAGCTTTGTTTTTTTGTAACTTATTTTTGTTTGAATGTATTCTGGGGGAAAAAGGGGCAGATATCATAAGATTTATTCTTCTGCTGCCTTCCATTTTATTTTTTGATTGTGTATATATATGTGTGTATATATATTTTTTTCTATTGTACAGTATATAGTTATTTTGTTATTAATGAAATGAAAACATTTCTAAAAAAAAAATCTTAATCAGGAAGCAAAATGAAAATGGAGAAAACCTTCTGGGATGGGTTGTCAGCTTCCTGGTGGATGTAAACAAATAAAATGAATAATGTTACAGGAAGTTTTGTTTGTGCTGTTCTTCCATTGAGTGTTGAATTTAAATCAAACTGGATATTTTTTGTTCCTTGGTTTGAAACCCTCTTGCTGGTTCTCAGGACTGGAACACCTTTTTGTTGCGCTACAACGAGCTGGACTTCTGCGTGTCGGAGAACGAGACGATAAAGCACGGCTTGAACGAGTCCACCACTCCGGAGAGCACAGTTGTGACCAGCGGTCAGGCTCGCTCCAGCACCCAGCCTCCCCTCCTGCTGGAGGACCCAGGTCCTGTTAACATCTCCGTCTCCATCACGCTCACGTTGGACCCTCAGCGTCCGTTTGGAGGATACTCTCGCAACATCACCCATCTGTATGCCACGGTGTTGGGGCAGCAAGTCGGCCTGTCAGGTAGGCCCCTTTTCACATTTTTACAATTGTTTTGACTTCTTATCTCAGATTAAACTTTTGATCTGTCATCTATGTTCTATTATGAATAAAATATTGACATTTGCCATCTCCACATCATTGCATTCAGTTTTTATTCACAATTTGTTTAGTGTCCCAACTTTTTTGGAATCCAGTTTGTACAACAAATTCCTGAACAGGTGCATCTTTTCTTGTTCTCTTTGCTTTATACAGTATATCCTCTGTTGACTTTGAAAAGCTCCATAAAGTAAAAAATAATAGAATAAACTAAATGTCAGTAGTTTAAATCGCCAAAATTCAAAGTTAATAATTTAAATAAGAAAATGCATCCATGTTCAAAACGCATACATTTTTCAATTGCGCTTGCAATGGACTTTAAAACGAGCAGCTTCTCTTCTAGTTTTAACAAACATGCCATTGGTATCTGAAACGTTATCAGAAACCCTCAAATAAGTTCAGCAGGCGTCCTCCTGACCCGTGCAAACACTGATTGCATTCTTCAAGAGTCCAGTTTTTAGATCACTAACGTTGTGCTACGTCATCTGCTCTGCATCTCAGTCTTATTTTATGCAACACTTGGTTTGAACACACGTCTTTAAAATAAACGTAGATCAGGGAGTGTTACTAAAGACGACACTCAGAGTAGAGAGAAGTTTTTCTTCCAGGACTTTTGAAAACGTATCGCTCACGAGGCCGCTGATGGAATTAACGCACATTTTGATGCCAAAAGCAAAAGAAGACATTTACTGTCCCGTATAATTTGTACTTAAAGTAATTTTTTTGAATGAATACCTGCACAAGACTTTGGCAGAATATCATCTGTATACTGACCTTTGGATATTATATTTACAGTACATGTTTTTTTTTTCATGTAAATGCATTTCAATTTCTTTATCTCTTTGCAAGTTCATCACATAAAATTTAACTTGGATCATGCACGAGGAAGACTTGATACATTTCATCTCTTCATCAGGCTTTTTTGACTTGATGCAATTATGCTTTGTTAATAAATATTTCTATTATCACCATGTAAAGATGTATTTCACTCTTCAGTCCTGTTCATGATAATCTTCTTCTCTTCTTTCCAGTTCAATAAATATCACATTAACTCTTAAAGCCTGTCAGTCATTGAAGGAAGCAGTTTGACGTTCTGATTGTAGCCTTCTGGCTGTTGGACATTGTTCCTGCTAACGGTCTTACAAGCGTGACTCATTAACCTGGTATCTGTTGTGTCCTTCTGGTTTTCTGGCGTGCAGGCCGAGCAGCCCATGAAGAAATAAACATCACATTCACGCTGCCCGTGTCCTGGAACTCAGACGACTGCGTTCTGCACGGACACTGCGAGCAGGTGGTGTTCAGCACCTGCATGACCATCACAGCAGCCAGCAATATCTTCCCAGTCACAGTGTGAGTTGGACTGTTTCCATCACTGGGTTCTGATGACGCTTTGCCTGCATGAACGTTAGTGGTGTGCTCCAAAAAAAAAAAAAACATAGTTCCTTACATATTACTTTTTATTATTGTATTTTATCATGTGTGCACAAGTCAGTTGTTTTTTCTCTAATTGTGGGTCTTTTTATTTTTCTAAATCTACTAACCAACTAAACTTGTACTGCTACTGTGTGTTGGTCTAACTTATCTTAAGGTGGACTTGATTTTTTATCATACATAAACTTCCAGTTTCTCTGTCCCGGTAAGTTCTTTCCTAAAAACAACCTTTGGAGTTTTTTTCAACTCTGCATTCCACAAAGGGGCCAGCAGCAAGGTAGCACTTCAAATCTCGTGATTTTTACCGTCAGGTGACTTACACGCACTTCGTATGATAGCGCTGTGAGGCTTCACAAGTGATAGACAGCTGCAACGTGGGGGTGGGTGTGCATTCCATTGCACTTGTATGCATTTTGCTTTAGTTGTTGAAACTTGTTAAAATGAGGATAATAAACCAAAAACTGTCGTTACTGAATTTATTTAACTTGTTAAAACTCGCTCAAAGACACTGCAGAGTTTCCACCAGTGAAAATGTGAGCGTCCTGTAGAAAAAAAAAAAAACAATGTTTCTCCTTTACGTCTCTTTATTTTAAGACAAAATATTTAACTTCCACATGAAAAGGATGTCGCGTTAGCAGTGCTCATTGTGTCATCTCCCTGCAGTTTGTGTTTGTTTTTATTTACTAATCACATCATGCGTCAGAGCAGCGCACAGAGCTGCTTTCACAATCTCTGTTTTCAGCCGGTTTGATAAACCTGTGCGAAGCACCATGAACAACCACTATCAGCTGGTGTTTATGGATCCTGTTAGAAACGACTCCCAGCAGTGGTGTTGCGTGCACGTTAAGGTTAACTGACACTTTTGTCTGGGTGTGGGTGAGAACTTGAATGGTTGATTGTCCCTCTGTGTCCCTGTGATAGATTTGCAACCTGTCCTGAGTGTCTCCCGCCTCTTGAGCAGTGAATTCTGGACATGGCACCAACTCCTCTGTGATTTAAAAAACAAAGACGTGTAAAAATATAGATGGATTAATGGTTAAAAAGCAGCTCTAGCACCAGCCCTGCTCCAGAACTCTTTAGTAGAAAAACAGTGTAAGAGCTGTCAGCAGTGGGATTAAGGCTCCAGCAAACAGATTTATATTTATTTTAAGGTATATTGCATGTAAATTGGGTATTAAAATGGTTTTTACTAATTTTAAGCACCATATTTTTCACCCTATAAGTCACAGTTTTTTGCATAATTTGCATGCCCTGCAACTTATATGCCGAAGTGATGTATTTGTTTTTTTTTCTCCATATTTATAAACCAATTTTTAGCTGAGATATGACCGTTTTCATTCATTCTGACTGAAAACATTGAACACTACCATTTTCAGACGCTAGATGGCACTCGAGTAGTATGGCATGCCGTTGATCATGTAATAGGTAAAAGTGGCTATTAATGACGCATTTGGCTTGCCATAGCCTGCCATCGTCATCTGCCTGGAGCAACCGTCAAATCAGCTTCATTTCACTGCGCCGCACTGGCGAAATTCAGCTGATTTGAGCACTGAAGTGCATTTATTAAGTAAAAGTTTAACTGAGACACAACTTTACTATAAAGTAGAGCAAACAAATAACTATTTTAGGTGATTATCTTGTTAAATTTCAAAGAAATGGACAGTGAGTCGCCCTCTGCACGTTCATGTTTCTGTGTATCGGCTTTTGAAATAGACTGAGACGCACCTTTGCTAAATTTTCAAGCAAACAAATAATTGTTTTTAAGTGTTAATCTTCAAAAAGTTAAGTCTGGTCCTTTGGACGGGCTCAAAAAACAAAACAAAAAAACTCGTTTTTGAGCCCGTCCAGAGGACCAGACTTAACTTTTTTTGGATTTTTCTGCCTGGATTATTGAGCATGCATCAGGATAAATATTAATCTTGTTAAATTCTTGTGGAAATCCTTCCGTGTACGCTCCCGCGGCCGCCATTTGGCAGCCAATGGATTTTTGGCGCAACTCCTGCCCACATTTTCAGGTTGTCAGCTGTGACGCATAATACAGCAAATTGATGTATTGATGGATTTTTATTAACTTTTAGACATATTTGAATTGATTGATTCTTAGTTTGTAGCCAGGTCTCTCTTGTAAATGAGTCCTCGAGGCTCAATGAGATTAACCTGCCTAAATAAAGGTTGAATGATGTGACTTATAGGGCAGTGTGGCGTGTACAGTGGAAAATATAGTAGCACTTGTCGACATGTACATTGTCAGGGAGGGTGTAGAAAGTCTTCTGTAGCCCCAAAGTAAACTGCACTTATGAGAAACAATACTTGGTAAAAGTATAGACACCTGGAAAGGAAGGAGTGAGTAAAGATAATGTTTGGATTATTTTGTGTTTTGGATTCATCTGACTTTTTTTTTAATTTTTAAGACATGTCACATATTTATTTTCCAACTTTCTGTTTAGATAAAGTAAACTAGAGTCTTTAAACCTACAGTAGTTATCGTGAAATTTCAAACCCTAAATAAGATGAACTGAAACGCTAAAAGAAGACGGGTTCATAAAATGTATTTTCAGCAGTGACTGCTATGTCTGGAAGATTCCAACAGAACCAGTCAACAGATTGTGTATTTGGTTTTGCAGGCAGCCGCCGCACTGCGTGCCGGAGACGTACACCAACGCCACGTCTTGGTACAAGCTGTTCACGACGGTCCGAGACTCGGACACCAAGTACAGCCAGGACTACAACCCCTTCTGGTGTTATAAAGGAGCAATTGGCAAGGTGTACCATGCACTCAACCCGAAGCTCACTGTCATTGTTCCAGATGTGAGTCACAGCCTTCTTCTGAATTATACTAAAAGAAACATCCAGGAACAAATGTTTATATCTGCTGTTTGCAGGAAAATCTGAAGATAAACAGAAAGTCTGAACGTTAGCAGGAATGAACTTTTGCAGCAGCAGAGTTGGAAAAAAAAAACAGCTGCATGCACCTCTAAGCTTTAAACAAAATGAATGAAATGTTTTAGGTCAACAAACTGTTTGGTGTAGCAGAGGGAGAGATCATAATAAATAAATGCAGATGACCTTGCAGGGTCAACAGCAGTGTAAAGTGACACAGAGCTGCTAAAATCATAGGTCTGAACTCTATAGATCAGTGTTTTCCCTACCATTGTACAAGCTGTCACCAGAACGGAGCGCCCCGTCTGCCAAACCGCGTGCACCACCCATCCACCTGTCGGCACTGACGTAACTCAAGTCATCGTAAACCAAACATGAATCTTTGGAGTTCTGAGAGTTTTAAATTGATGTTAAACTCTTTTTGCTTCCTCAGGACGACCGCTCCCTCATCAACCTTCACCTGATGCACACTAGCTACTTCCTGTTTGTCATGGTCATCACTATGTTCTGCTACGCAGTCATAAAGGGGCGGCCTGGCAAAGTGCGACAAACCAACCCTGACTTTTGCCCTGAGAAGGTACAACAGACACCAGCAGTGCTTTATGAGCTCGACAGGTAGTTTCAGCCAAGCAACGGTTGACCAGTGATCGGTCTGTGACACCAACTCCAATCACATCTGATTTTCTGCTGATTGTCCAACGTATTTCACACCGACAGTTGTGGCCAAATGTTTTGAGAATGGCACAAATTTTGGTTTTCACCAAGTTTGCAGCCTCATTTTTTTTAGAACCTTTTTCAGATGTTTATACGGTAAACTGCATTGAATTACAGCTATAAGGATTTCATATTTATTTATTTTTTTACTTTTTATTTAAATACATCTAGGCCTGTCACGATAACAAATTTTGCTGCGCTATTGTCTCAGAAATTATTGTGATAAACAATAATATTGTTTTTACAATTTGAAAATAATTACTAAATGTTGTAAAATTTAAGAAATGTTAATTTGTTTTGCTTGTAGTACCTTTTTTGACCATTCGATGGCAGTATAATTGTTTGAACCAAAAGATGGATAGTGAGGGAGCGAGCAGCGTGTCTCTTTAAGAAAAATGGGAGGGATGCCCCTTGACGTGACATGGCTGTCTCTCTTCGGTTCTAAAAATGGCAGATGCACGGTGTTGTCTGAGCTCTTTAGCATTTTTCACACAAAGCTTTTAATTTAAAAAAAAAAAAAAAATCAGTAAATAAGTTCTCAGCTTCTCTTTGCAGAGCGAAACAACTTTTTACACAAAAGCACAGCTTTCAACTGTGAATTTTGGAGCTTCGAAAAGACAGATTTTTTCCCAAGGTTGGCCTGCTAGCTTAGCTCGTAGCTTAGCTTTGCAGCTTACTGTAGCTGCTTTTAACGATCCAAAAACGTGATTCTGGACAATTAAAATGGATTTTAAAGAGAAAGGGAAGGGGTCAGTGAAGAACACTGGAGTTGAGCCTTTTGTCATCCAGTGTCTTCAGTAGAAAGAGAGAAACACGAACGATAAAGCCGCTAAATGAAAACGAGGTTGATGATTTTAATCATGTAATTAATTGATTTGTTTATCTCGTCAGGCCTAAATACATCCAGTGTTAACAAAGGCAACATTTACAGTGTTGACTCTTTTTCTTTTAAGACGTCTGCACTTCGCCTCAGCTTGCTGGATATCAGCTTCTGGGAAAAATCTTGATTGATGGCAACACATTCTTGCCTAATCAGTGCTTTGAGTTGATCAGAGCTTCTGTGTTTTTGTCCACCCTCTTTTCGAGGGTTAACCGGGGTGTTTCCTGGCCATGGACCCAAAATGTCGATGTTTTCTTCACTGAGCCACTTGACTGTCACATTTGCCTCGTGACGTGGTTTTCCATTATGCTGGGAAAAATATTGTTTCTCTCTAAATTTCTCCTGGATCGTTGGGAGAAGTTGCTCTGGAGGATGTTTTGATACCATTCCATGTTTATGGCAGTGGTCTTGGGTAAAGATTTGAGCGAGTCCACTCCCCTGGATGAGAAGCAACCCCACACGTGTCTCGTGATGCTTCACTGTTGCCATGACACATGACTCGTGCTGGTGTTCACCTTTTCTTCTCCGGATAATCATTTTTCCATATGGCCCAAACATTCTGAACGGGCTTCCTCAGAGAAAACAACTTCACCCCAGTCTTCTGCAGTACACCTCCCTATACTTCCTGCAGAGTGTTTTCTTGGAGAGAAGTGGCTTCTTGGAGTCATCCTCCAAAAGCCTTCGTCTCACTGTGCGTTCAGATGCTCTCACACGGCCCTCTGCCATTCCTGAGCACGCTCTGCGCTGGTGGTGACCCGATCTCGTAGCTACATCGTCTTTATGAGACTGTTCTGATGCTTCACCTTCTTGAGCACCCTGAAGCCTTCTTCACTGCAATAAACCACTCTGCTTGAAGTTCTTGATGATTTGGTAAGTGGTTGATTGGGATCTAACAAGCAGCAGCATCCGTGCAGTTCATCTGATCCCTCTTCACAATCTAGAGTTAGTACAAATTGCCACCATAAAAACTGAGGCAGCAAAATGTGAAAACCTAAATTTGTGCCATTCTCAAGACTTTTGGTCTCGACTGTACATCTGGTGTTTTCTCTCTGACATCTTCTGCTTTATGTCTGTGTTTTAAAAGTCAGAATAGCTGGAGATGTTGATATTTCCACTGAAAAGCCTTAAAATCTTTGGAAGTTTTTGTTGTGAAGCAGATTTTCTGCATCTGGTGCTTGCGGTCTGGTAATGTGTGTCGTGTGTGTAAGTTTGTGTGACGTTAGTGGTGTTCATCTCCTCATAAGATGATGTGATGACTGCACTGCCTGGCCAAAACAAAGTTGCCACCTGGATTTAACTAAGCAAATAGATACGAGCCTCCTATTGGATAATTACTGCATGGATGATTATCTTTCAGCTGCAACAAGTTATTTAACCCCAACTGGTGCAATGAGTTGCTT
>JARVLU010000324.1:4543701-4562153 GCA_031762415.1 Simpsonichthys santanae
CATAGTTGAATGATAAAAGATATTTATGTTGTGCCACTTTCTGCAAAGTTCATAAATCATGTCACAGATGCTTTAAACCCTTCCTACATGCTTGCAATATTCCAAACAATGTTTCTAAACACTCTAAAAAACACATATTGTGAGGATTTCAGCTCCCTGCCTCATCTGCTCTCAGCCAACTGCAAGCACTCTTGGCCACGCCCACTTTTCCATTCTGCACAGAGAACAGATGAACAGCTGCAGCAGGAAGCTTACCCTGCCATGTGGGCTGCACAAATGTACAACAGGGGCCAAATGATTTAAAAATAATTAATTTAAAATAAAAATTCCATGCCGATTGTGTGGCTCATCCATCAGTCAGCCGGTTGTGCGGCATGTCCAATCTTATTTTGAAAAACCGTGATGGAGCGAGTCCGCAATAAATGAACCGTGAAGTAGTGAGGGACTACTATTCATTCATTGAATATTCTTTCGAAGCAACTAACTTTTTTAATATTTTGATAAAGCAAAAATGCATTGATTTGATTGTAAATCCTATAAAACATGCCTCCAGAACATGCTATGAAATAAAAAGCAGCAGAGCAGCAAAAGCATGCCTTACCCAGGCTTGTAGGCTGCAGGGTGGGTGATGGAGAACGAGCAGCATGCAGAAAAGGGTCTGGTTGTCCCACATTACCTGGTCCGAGGAATGAACCCATCATCTCCTGAGGCTTGGGCATGGGAGCTTTTCCAAACGGATCGAACGCTGAGGGAGATTTAAAAAAAAGTGTCATTGTTTCAGTTAAGTTTTTGTGATTCTATAGATTTTTTTTCATTATAATTCTGCATTACATAAGTACAGCTTCAACAAAGTGTACAAATAAACCAGAATCAAATAAAAACACGAGCTGACGAATTTTCATGTTTGAATACTGTAATCACTGACAGCTGCTGTTATTTCACCTGCTTTCTTTTGCACAGCATGCACACTTTGCACAACATATTTTCTAATAGTTTTACACCGGATTATCTTCCTAACACGACCTGGGCTTAAACCTACAGCCTCATGGCACTGACCACTGAGCTACCACAGCTCCAAAGTTATCACTGACAGTGTGCGGTGGAAAAAAGTATCTATGCCTCTTGGTTTTGAAAATAAACCAATCGATGACCTGCTCACTTCTCAGTTTAAACTACTTTAATCTTTAACTTCATCTAACCTGGTGGAGCAGGAGAGGGAGACGGTGAAGCAGTATTTGAGGCCACTTTGTGTGGTGTGGACTGGTTGGATGAGGGTCCACTGGTTGGCTGTGGCGGTGCACCGAACAGGTCCCCAAGAAGGTCAGTGCTTGCCGCTGCTGAAGGTGGAGGTTGAGATGAAGGGAAGGGACGGTTGATGTCCTCGCCACCCAGCCCAAGAAGATCCACTTCCTCTGTAGGTTTGGTTACAGCAGGCGCTGGAGCCGGAGGTTCTGGTTTCTGTGAGGCTGTACTGATGCTGCTTCGTTGGCTGGAGAGCGACAGCATTTCGTCATCGGAGGCTTCGCTCTCCTCCCCGTGACTCCGACCTTCTCCATGTTGTCGGCTTGGCTCTTTAACAAGATAAGGGCAGAAGGAGCATGACGTTAAGGGACAGCAGCCAAACTGGAGAAAGCACGTTGTTCAACAAGGTGGAAAAGAAGAAGCCAACAAAGCCAAAGAGCAGACTAAAAGAAGAGGAACAAACGTAGAAGACATCAAACGTTATTGCTGCTACAAGCACCAACTTTTCTTTTACACAATAAGCAATCGCTGGCTGCAGCTGCTAAACAGATTTGACTAAATTTCTCCTTATAATTAAACTATTTGTAAAAGGGGATGGGGTGCACATGGTAAACCTTAGCTAATATCCATCAAAAGCAATTTTTCACCTTGGCAGAATATTAAGAACTGATTTATGGTAGAGATTTCATGGAGATTGTGTTTCAGATGAAAGGGTGCAGGGGACAATACTGTCTGCTGTCATCCCATATCAGAGGATAGGTGTTAGGAGATTTACTGAGACTTGTTGTTTATTCCCCAGAGGGCAAGAAGTCAAGTTCTACCAAAGTGATAAATTGCCACATAACAATATGGGTTTAATTTCAATTCAATCAATGCAGAGAACATAAACACAAAAAGGCCAAATGGAGTTTTCATTAACATAAAATGTAGTTGTCAATAATTTAATCTGCTTCTTTAGAGAGATTGAATTGAACAAAGCCATTTTTTTTAAATCGCCACTGTAGATTTTGTCTAACAGGCCTGTGATCTCCGTTTGTCTTACCCTCCAGATCCAAGCCCTCCATCTCATCTTGCAATGACAGAAATTAGGTACATGAATTTATTACATTAGTTTAAATTCCCTAACAGTTTTGCATCTGCATATTATTGCACTTTAGTCTCTAGTCCAGCGTGTGCAGAATTAATTTGTCTTTAATGAAGAGTTTGTGCATGTAAATTAGACTCAAATTAGTTAAACTGTGTACTGTTAAACATCTTTTATACCAAGATTAGACCTTAACTACAGTTAATTTAGCAATGTCATAAGTAATGTTTATTAGCATTTACATAATTTTGTAACAAGTTACAGTTAGTAGCAAATACCAGTTGACTTTACACAGAAAACAAATACTAAAACAACAGAAAAGCTTGAAAATGTCTCACTTGCAGGAGGCAATGCTGTCTAAGGAAAGGAAATTTCATAGAATTACGCAATTACAATCCAATAAAATTATACATGTGAGTAAAATTGAACTTCTTTTCTAACAACTTCTAACTCATTTCATTTTATGTTTGTTTTTAAGTTACCTAAATTGTATTTGTTTTTTTAATGGAAATGAAATGAATAAATAAAAAATAAAAAAATAAAATAAATAAAAAACTCTAGAAAGTTTTCAAAGGGGTGACCATTGTTAAACAGGGGTGAAGGACTCCGTGTCCTATTGTTCCTCTCTTATAGTGCTGCTATTGCGAGTATCACTAGAAACTTTGGGAGTGGCCATCTGGGCACTAACGGTCAGTCGTTGGGGTGATGGTCCTCCTTTTGCATGTGAACAACTAGCTCGGGCTGACACGAGCAAACTGGTTGATCCACTATGAGAAAGTGCTGTTTCAGCTCCTCAGACTGAAGAAGTATTTTGGATAGAAGACAAAATATTTTGACAGAGAGGAACCCGTCCAGAGGACCTGACAACCTTGTTAGATTTATCCACCTGGAGTACTGAGCATGCATCAGGACAATTGAAAGTGGTATGGGAAAATGCTAACCGCCCACTGCCGTGCAGGCCAAACCTTTTTTAATTGTGCAACCTGTTAGTACTCAGATTCCCCCTGGCTACATGGGACTTCTGACGCATTTAAACTGACAGTTGAAGGGAAATGTAACAAGTGTTGCAAGTTTGATTTCTTTACAACTTAGTTGCTCTGAAAAAAAAAAAAAAGTTTCATAATGTATTCTTCTGACAAGTTTTGACAGATAAAATGGTTTTGGATTTAAACATGTATTTTTCTACTTACTTTTTCCATCCTAAACATAAAGTGATTGATGTTTAGTGTGATGGCTCCCACAGTACCACAGTACAGTCCCACAGTATTGTTGGTTTGTTTGTACAACACTTTGTTTGGCCTTGTCGCTGTTTTAAGTGCTCTATGAATAAAATGGTATGGTATGGTGGTACCTGCAACAGCCAGAGCATCCTGAAACTCCTGATGGCAGGAAAAGAGCACAGTGGGACTCAGGTCTTTACAGGGGAACTGCTCCCATGGTGGCGTGAGGTCTTTCTGCTTGTCCACCACCTCTACCTCAATGTCCAGTATGACGTGGAACAGCTGAGGGTATTTCTCTGGAGAATCACAGGCATCAAGCTCGGGTCTGAGAAAATTAAGAATGGTGGAGGGGAAAAAAAGGATTTGTAAAAACACCAAAACAGTGAAATAGTATAAAAGAATGATTGCATTATATGCTATTATTATTGGGTTGTAATGAAGGATTTTCTTTACTTGTTAAATTTCAACATCGTTGTTCCAGGAGCAATGAAGCCAGTGTGGAACTGGATCTGGAAGATCTGTGTGTTGGACACCTAACAAGACAAAAGTAGTACTTTATAACACTTATCTGCTTAAAGTTACTTTAACTTCATTTATGTGATACTTAAATATAAGAAGTTTAGTAACAGACCACTTCTGTATAAATGCAAAGTTTAAAATGCAATTTAAGTAATACATTTAGTGAAAATCAGTATAAATTGTCAAAGCTAAATCATTGTTTGAAAGGAGATTATTCAGCAATCCTTATCGATTGCTTATTATAAGAAACATTTGGATGAAAACTTTGTTGTTGTTGTTGGATTTTTTTTTAAAGTGCCTTTATTTTTAATAACTATTTTGCAAACAACAATACAAAATGATGGACTTTTAGCAGTAAAATCACAATGATCTGCAAAAATAATAATAACTTGGGTGGTTCAAAGCAAATGTGGTGTGTTTATGTTGTGCAGATTTAATGTGGTATTAATTAACATGGAAGTTTTCACAGTTTATTTCAGTAAGAATCCAGAACACTGGATGAAGTTTATGTACTGCAGAAAAATTGTAACATGTTGCAAACAAGTTGATTCAGTGATCACGATTTCAGTGCCAAAATCTGAAATATTTATTTTATTTTCGGCCTATAAGTCTTGTTTTTTTTTGGCTGAGATGTGACCGTTTTCATTCATTCAGACTGAAAATATTGAACACTACCATTTTCAGCCTCTAGATGGCACTCGAGTTGTATGGCATGCCGTTGTGACACATAATAGGTAAAAGTAGCTATTAATGACACAATCGGCTTGCCATAGACTGCCACCATCGTCCAGCAGTCAAATCAGCTTCATTTCAATGCACCACACTGGCAAAACACAGCTAATTTGACCGCTGAACAGCATTTATTAAGTAAAAGTTCAACTGAAACACACCGTTGTTATAATGTTGAGCAAGCAAATACTGTAATTGTTTTAGGTGATTATCTTGTTAAATTTTGAAGAAATGTGCAGCACTCCTCCTTCCCGATTTCCTCTGTCAGAACGCGCTCCCGGAGCACCAAGGCAGCTAATACTTTTGAAAATGCATCTGATTTCACCGTCAAAGTGCATTTATTAAGGAAAAGTTAGACTGAGACACACCTTTACTATAATTTTGAGCACACAAATAATTGTTTTTAAGTGGTTATCTTGTTAAATTTCGAAGAAATGAACAGACTCGTCCTTCTGCGTGTTCACACAGCCGCAAATCGGCTTTTGAAATGCAGCTGATTTGACCATCAAAGTGCATTTATTAAGGAAAAATTAAACTGAGACACACCTTTGCTATAATTTCAAGCAAACAAATACAGTAATTGTTCTTAAGTGTTAATCTTGTTAATTTTTTGTTAAAATCCTCCCATGAACGCTCCCGCGGCCGCCCTTTGGCAGCCAATTAATTTTTTGGCACACCAGTCCATATTTCCAGTTTGTCAGGGGTGACTCATAACAGATGCTACATATATGGCGACGCAATGTACCGTATTTATGGATTTTTCCATTAGACATATTTGGACTGATGCGACTTATAGGGGCAGTGCGATATGGCGGAAAATATGGTAACTGTTCCTGGATTCCCTTGATCTCTTCAACAGTGTCAGTGTTTCCTGGTTAGATCTTACTGCCACAGCCTGATGAACATACCTTGGCCTGCAGACGGCCTCCGATTGTGGACCTCATGTGGAAGACTGAAACCACGATGTCTCCCTGAACACTCACACCAAGAGGGAAAACCACTTTCCCCTCCTGGATCCTGTGCTCTCTGGGCATGAAGAAGCAGAAAAGGGATTAAGAAATATAAGCAAAAGTGTAAAAAATAAAAACAACAATAGAGCCACATTAGGAAACATTGGGGAGAACATTTCAGAAACTCGGAAAGAGAAAAAAGGAATAACACATTGACTAGTTTCATTTAACATCTGTATGGTGTTTTGAAATTACTACATAATCAGTCATAACCTAATTGTTCATTGTTTTGTAAATTAATCTCATGATTGTTCCTTACCTCATCCTTTCATACTCCTGTGCAGTGGTGAAGATCTTAGTCTCACCAATGAGGACGTCACAAAAGGGCCGGCAGCCGCTCCGCTGCTTGTTGAAACAGGGAACTGGACTTATAGTGAGCGCCTTTATCAGCAGGGGCTTCGAGTGGGGGAGGGTGGGCTTCTCTGACACCATGCTACACACATAACCTATGTACCTGCATGGACATAGGGACACATTTTTATTGTTTTATCATATGCACACATAAGAATTATGCTCCACATTAATTATTCACTAATCAAGTTAGTGACCTTCATTTCTAACATAGAGGGGTGAACAAAAAGAAAGGATCAACGGTTGCATTATGTTTTATTGTCTCTGCTCAGAGATGCAAACCTGCGATGTGAAGGCCAGAGGCCAGAACCGGTTTTTTTGGCGCTCAGCAGCTGCATGGCAGGAACTGGGTGGTTGAAAAGGTGGCAGAAGCAGAACATGGCACAGACCAAAACACCGGAGGTAGCACGACCATCCTGGAAGCAGACCAAGTAGATGCTGACAGATTTGTCTGTAGTGTTAACAAAATATCTTGTGAACCAGTGGTTAAAAATCTTTCAAAGTAACCGCTGGGTATAAATCTACCGTATTTTTCAGACTATAAGATGCACTTAAAATCCTTTAACTTTCTCAAAAATTGGCAGTGAGCCTTATGATCAGGTGTGCCTTATGTATTAAATCTGGTTGTGCTTAATGACCTCGCGTTTCGATTTTATGTGGTTATTATTGTGAATGAGTTGAATAAATTGACTTATCTGTTTTGTTTTGCTTAATGCGCCTTATATTCCGATGCGCCTTATAGTCAGGAAAATATGGTACTATTGATTTCTTTTTAAGATGAACCCCATTCAAGATGGCCACCACAGCTTAGCAACCTTAATAAAAACTAAAATGACTACAACCCTGAATGTTTTACAAAAATGAGTTAAGGTTTGTCATCTCCAGCACCTACGCTGAATGCTAACTTAAACCTTTAAAACTTTGCTAATACTTTTTCAGCAAGTCCTAACTGAACATCTACAACTCTAACATTTAGAGTCAACCCAGTTCAAGATGGTGGTCACAACTAATGGACATTAGCCAACAAAAATTATAATTCTGTCTGTTTTACTCCTAATGAGCTCAGATTTGGTCGTATTATCTGAGTCATCATTACACATAGGCCTGTCACGATAACAAATTTTGCTGGGCTATTAATTGTCTCAGAAATTATTGCGATAAACTATAATATTGTTTGAAATTTGTCAATAATTATTAATCCTTGTCAAATTAAAGAAGAAATGTTGGTCAATTTTTGTGTGTAGTACATTTTTGGACCACCAGATGGCAATAAGACTGTTTGAACCAAATGATGGATAGTGAGGGAGCAAGCAGCGTGTCTCTTTAAGAAAAATGGGAGGGAGGCCCCTTGACGTGACATGGGCTGTCTCTTCTTTTCTTTTGTTCTCAAATCGGCGTATGCTCGGTGTGGTTTGAGCTATTTGGCATAGCATTTTTCACACAACGCTTTTAATTAAAGAAAAAAAAAATCAGTAAACAAGTTCTCAGTTTCTTTTTGCAGAGAAAAACAACTTTTTACTCAAAGATGAGTTTCAACCTTGAATTTTGGAGCTTTGACAAGACGGAGGTTTTTTCTCCCCGAGGTCAGCCTGTTAGCTTAGCTCAGAGCTTAGCTCTCAGCTGCTTTTAACGTTCCAAAAAAACGCATTTTTGTACAGTTAAAATGGATTTTAAAGAGAAAGGGAGCGGTCAGTGAAGAACACTGGAGTTGAGCCTTTTGTCATCCAGTGTCTTCAGTAGAAAGAGAAGAAGCAACAAAGCCGATAAATGAAAACGAGGTTGACCGTTTTCATTTATCATCCGATTAATTGATTTACTGTTTATCATGACAGGCCTTCTTCCACATATTGTAAAACACGCAGGCAACAGTAACAAACTTAAAGGTTAGTTTCATCTTTTCTGTGAGCGACAAGAAGCAACACATGCCAAGTGTACATTTAGCAAACTTTTTTTAAACAGCTGCTTAAAGTTGTACTTTTACTTTAATATCACCATTAAGAGCCACAGAGTCATGCTTTTATTTTTTATTAATTAAAAAAGCATCCAATATAATGCTGCCGTTACACTTTGTTCTCCTTCCCGTCATGTTAGCAGCGCTTACACGCAAGTATTAAGCCGACTCTGTGCCTTCTGCACTGTGGAGCTGCATCTTCCTTCCTGTACATACCGTAGATAGAAGCGTAGGTTTTATTGTGGCTAAGGCGTCATTCAAACCCCTTTTCTCTCTTCAGTGGAACTGCTGTAAATGAACTCGAGTTTAAATAAATTGTTTCAAAAAGCTCAATGACTTTTTATCTTTCTTTACACTGTTGGATAAATGTTAATTCATCCATCCAGTTATCATCCATCCAGTTGGTTCTCACGGGTGCACCAACTTGAGCCCAGACATCTTTCCACAGCCACCTCTTCCAGGCTAGACCAGAATATATTTTGCGTGTCCTTCTCCCTGTTGGACATGCCCAGAACACCTCCATGGGAAGGGACCAGGGGGCAACTGGCTCTTGAGGAGGAGGAGCAGTGGTTCTAGTCTTTGACTGAACATGATGATTTCACTCATCCCATCTCTTGTCCAGCCACCCTGTGGAGGAAGCTCATTTCCACGGCTTTTATTCACGATCTCGTCCCGCAGTCTCTACCCAGCTTTTGTGACCATAGGTGACGTTGGGAACGTAGACCGACCAGTTAACAGCTTCTCCTGCTCCCTCTTCACCAAAATGGACCGGCACGGAGTCCGCAATACTGCAGAAGCTGCAACAATCTGTCAATCTCGCACTCCTTTTTTCCCTCGCTCATTAACAAAACCCTGAGATCCTTAAATCCCTCCACTTGAGTCCATGCTGTGGGTGGAAGTGGGGGTGGGGTGAGCCTTAGCTTACCAAAGATAAATTATTTACCTGCAGAAATGAAACAGTTTGCTCCTATTGAGGTAAATTTATTGTATTAGGTGACAGAAAGTGAGTTTTAAGATAATCTGTGTGAATGTGGTGTTTTAACCCAACACTTAAAGGCAAATGTTAAAGTTTGTGTCTGTTAGCAAAACATCTCATGACCAGCTGAACAACTGTTAATGACACTTGAAACTATACGACTTTACCTTTTAGAGTCCTGATCCACAGCTGACACAATAACTGGCCTTAGCTAATTTAAAGATATCTGTTCAGTGGATTAACTAGTAGCTGAGACTGATCCATAACACACTTTCTGAGCACTAACAGTCGTCGTTTAACTTTATGCACTAGATTAGACTCAACCCTGAACATCAGCTAAACATCTCGTCGACCATTGGATGGAATTAAACTGAATGTTTATAAATTCATTCGCTTCATTGAGGTCTTTTATTTTATTTTTTTTCTCGTTTGTTTTTCAGCTGTTCCGCAGTTCCTGTTCTGTTTCAGCAACTCAAAGCATTCAGCTCATTTGGGACATTCCTGCTTTGAACTTCGTATTTGTGCAATTTTAACTTGAAAATTTTCATCCATTTTTTTTTTTCATTGAAAATTAATGGAGTTCTCCACATTTTGCCACTTGTTTCAGCTTTTATTCTGGTTCAGCTCCTTCTGCAAAATTCAACATTTTTTCTGTCTCTCCAGCTACACGTTTAGGTATTTTTCTACTATTTCTGCTATTTCTTTTGTAATTTCTATTTGTGCTTCTTTCTAATTGTTTGAAATTTTTATGCTTTTTTCAGGCTTTTTCTGCTAATTTCAGCTTTTGTGTTATCTATTCTGCTTCTCTTTGCCTATTTCAGCTTGTTCTGCTAATTTCAATATGTTGTTGCTCCATTCAGCCTCACACATTTCTGCTACTTTGTGCTTTTATTTTCCTGCGTTCAGCAAATGTCAGCTGTTCAAATTTTACTTGACAGTTTTCAGCTGTTTCCACTTCAGCAGCTTTCAGCAAAAATCATCCGGCAATGCGTTTACACTGCATGTTTCACAGGAAATATAATTTATCTAGTTGAACTTTTGCGTAACACTTTATAGATGTGCATCCATAACTGAGTAATCCAATTCAATATGACTACAACTCACCACACAAAACACAAAAAAGGCAAAGGCTCAGTCAGTTTTAAACATTTTGAGCTAAACAGGTGTGTTTGCTGAGAGGTAGCCTATAGACAAAACATACCCTTAATTGGACATTTTTTTAAATTGAAACTGCTACAACTCTCATTATTTCTCAACATAAGATGATTTTATTTAACACATTCCTTTAACGGTACGTTTTATTACATGCATCCTTCCTGTTTCTATGCCCTGATTTTAGGATCTCGTGCAGCAAATATAAACAGCTCTCTCGTCAGATTTAATCCCCTCCATCACCATTACAGCTAAAAACTAATAATCTTTGGCAGAAGCCAGCTCTGTCCCTGCAGCACATCTGGACAGTTTCCAGGCAGATTTGAAGCACATGACGGCTGTCGGGCCAACAGAAATGGAAAAACAGGATTTATTGGCCAAAAGTAAGCAGTGCACCCTTTTTTTTACTGTGTTACATGTGTTAGTGAATACTAACTCCAGCTGAGGAGTGTTCTGCCAAATATCAAATCAGTTTCCATTCAGTTTATTTATATAGCCACAACAGAACTTGTCTCAGGGTACTGCACAAAAACATTCACATACATTATAAAAACCTAATTAGTTAAAGTTATCTATCTAATGAAGCAGCAGATTGTGTTGAATTTTCAAAATTGGTCCTGGTAACATATTTAATGTGGGGGGTTAAAAGACGTGTCCTGACCAAAAATAACACCAAGGTTTTTAACATTAGAACTAAAGGCCAAATTAATGTCATACAGAGGAAGTGAAAGGCTGCAAACTTTATTCCTAAGATGGTCCAAAACCCAAATCCTCTGTCTTGTCTGAGTTTAAAGCAGAAAATTAAGGGGAATCCAGGTTTTTATGTCTTCAAGATATGCTTGTAGTCTAAGTAACTGATTGGATTAATCATGTTTCATGGACAAATATAACTGTCATCAGCATAACAATGAAAATGTGTACCATGTTGTTTAATAACTTTACCTAATGGAAACAGACATAAGGTAAAGACTACTGCTCCAAGCACTGAACCCTGAGGAACTCCATGAGCAACTTTGATGTATGAAAAACATTTATTACTGTATTTACATTTACTAACAAGAATATATTAAATATGATTTAAACTAATTTAGAGCTGTTCCTGTAATTCCATTATCATAAAGTTTCTGTAATAGAATATTATGAAAAACTGTATCAAATGCAGCACTGAGGTCTAACAGGACCAGTATAGACACACCCATTGTCTGAGGCCATGAGAATATCATTGGTAACTTTCATCAGTGCCGTTTCTGTGCTATGATGAGCTCCAAGCCCTGACTGCAACTCCTCAAACAGATTATTTCTTTGCAGATGTTCACATAACTGATTTGCAACTATTTTCTCAAGACTTTATTTTAGATGAATATTAGTTATTTGGTCAGAATTTCTTGAATCATGACCTGACTTCTTAAGAAAATGTTTAATTACAGCACCCTTAAAGTGCTGTAGTATAACCATTTATTAGAAACAAATTTAGCAGACACAGAATGGGGATTCAAGTCAATTCAAAAATACTTTATTAATCCCAGAGGGAAATTAAATATTGTTGTAGCTCCTCATGCTGGTTTCATTAAAGAGTTGTTCTAGATGCTGATAGCCGTGGGCAGCAAGGATCTCCTGTAGTGGTTTGTCCTACAACAGATTTGAAGAAGCCTCTGACTGAAGACACTCTGATGTTGTATGTCAGTCTGATGAAGAGGATGCTGAGTGTTGTCTATAATGTCCTTCATTTTATGAAGAATCCTTCTTTGAACAATCATCTCCAGAGGAGTCCCCAGAACTGAACCAGCCTTCTTTATGAGCTTGTTGATGTTTTTTAAGCCCCTTGCTCTGGTGCTGCTACCCCAGTAGAAGATGACAGAAGAGACAGCACTCTCTACAACAGACTTATAGAAGATATGGAGCATCTTGTTGCAAACACTGAAGGACTTCATCTTCTTCAAGAAGTACAGTCTGCACTGTTCCTTCTTGTAGATGTTTCACTGTTGCATTTCCAGTCCAGTCTGTTGTCCAGGTGAACCCCAAGGTATTTACACTTCACCACCTCCACTTCTTCTCCCATGATGGAAATAGGGTTGGACCTGTCCCTATTTCTCCTGAAATCTACAATCATCTCCTTTGTTTTGTTCGCATTCAAGATGAGATGATTGTTTCCACACCATGCCACAAAGTGGTCCACCAGTTCCCTGTACTCAGATATTAATTAGGGGAAATACCTCTTTAAACCGCCTGGATTGAACGGGATCTAGAAAACATGTTTGCTAGATCCAAACAGACAGGTTTTGGATGAAGCTATTATTTTTGACAATTCAGACAAAAACAGTCCAAACACACATCAGGTTCTAGTGACATTTCTAAAGTTGCCTCATCTGACAGGGAATCTGAGGCAGTAGTGAGGATGGTGTGACTCTTTTCTCCTGTTAAAATAATTTTATTTTTAAAGAATCTCATGATAATTGTAAGGATATGCATGGCTCAACAGAGATATGATTTTTCATTAGTCTATGAACAGAAACCTGGTGTTATTTTTATTCTCATCTACTAAAGATGAAATGCAGTTCTAGCTTTATGGAGGGCTTTCCTCTATGTTAGCAATGTATCTCTCCAAGTTAAACAAAATTCTTCCATCTCTTAGTGGAGCGCCATTTTCTTTTCAGCTTTCAAGATGCCGGTTTTAAAATACCTAACTCAGAATTGAATCGAGGAGCCCGCTTCCTCTGATACATTTCGTTTTCAGCAGAACAAATTTATTGGATGAAATTTGCACAGAAGTTGTAATATTATGAACAAGATCATCTCAGTCACAAGATCAACAAAGTTTGTTGATGAAGAAGAAAGATGACAGGGTATGAAAAGCAATTTTAAAGGAAGGACCAAGCAAAACACTCTGCTATGAATTTAAAACAGTTCTGACTATAGGAGAACAAAATGAGGAAGTCAACAATCAAGAAAGACATTAAGATGCTGTCATTGTTTGTCATCTGGCTGCTTTTAATATTAAACCAGGACCTGCTGATAAAATGAACTGGTTTCATTAACCCCTTTGTGTTATTGTTAAAACTGTGGCTCAGACATTAAGCCCAGCAGGGACGGAGGGATTTATATTCCCACATCACATCCTGGAGGAGATTTGATTTATTCTTACAAAGATGAGAGGAAAGTGAGGCGTGCACCATCTAAAAACAGCACTTAATATGTTGTTGAACACGTCTGAATCACCTGCCATAATGACACATTTATCAGGCAAACTGTGTTTATTATGAACTCTTTCCATTTTCTTAACCAAAGCAAACAGAGATTCATGCAGTGGGGGCAATAATGTAAATGCATGTTTGTGTTTGTTGTCTGCTAGTAAGACATCTCATTATTTATTAATGGACAGATTTTGAAGAAACACTCAAGAGGTAATCATAAATCTATAACTGATTAACTTCTGGAGTCAGCCTGATTCATGATGGCCACCACAGCTAACACAAATATGGTTGAAGACAATGAGCTAAATTTGATAAAGTAGGAGCTGATAGTCCCCACCAACACATATTCTTAATGCTAACAGATTGTATTTGGTTGTCATCTAAGACTGTGGCATTAACTTTATTATTTTTCACAGTTATCCAGTATCATTGCTACATCTGGAACTTGGATTAATGAGGACAAAGGAACAGATTATGAACTGGAGGGCTATGAATCTAATGATGCATACCGACAAAATAAAGGTGGAGCACGAGTACATGGACAAACATTTCAAATAAAAAATGCAGAATAATGTGATAGTAACTGATATGATGCTAGTAACTGACAATGTTGTAGAATGTATAACAGCTGAAATTCATATTATAGTAAAGATATCATAGTTGCGTATAGAGTAGTAACAATGAGGCCTTTAAAGATTGGATGGAGGAAACGTTTTTAGGAATAGGTAGCAAAAAAAGTTTTCATTTGTGGAGACTTCATCAACTTACTAAATCCAAATAAGCTAAAATGACAGATTTAATTTATACAATTCATGAGCCTGTTCCCTAAAATAACTAGAATCACCTCATTCTGCCACTCTGACAGACTGTTTATGATTTTTGAACGATTTTAGACATTTATATTTTCCACTTTAATCAAACAATTTAAAATACATTTCTTGAATTAAATTTTAGACACCTGAAGAAAAAAAAAAGTACTTCAAGAAGACTCTTACTCAGCGTTGCCAGATCTATGTCACATTTGTACTACAGTTAAAGGGTCAAAATGAAATACTATTTTTAAAAAAAAAAACTCCAAAATATACAATATGCTATGACAACACCATATTAATCCCTCCATTTCCCACTCCTGGCCAAGAGAATGCACCATCACTTGGCATATACAATAATGTGGGTGGGGGGAAAAAGATAATTACTGTACTGTACTTTATACGGAAATACAATTCGTCTAATTCTATCTGGCAACTCTGCTGATCCAGCTGCTGTCAATCAATTTTGACCGTTAGCTGTTAGCTACAGACAGCTCCTCCTGACCTTCAAGCAGCAGAATCTTACCAAACCCAAAGTAAGTAGAAAAATAAATTTTATTTAGTAAATGTTTTATATTTTATTTTACATTTATTCAGAGTTTATTACTGTGTTAAGTGTGAACGGAAGAATGCTAGTTTGAAAAGTCAATTAAATTTCATTTGCGCTAACAGAGTTAGCGAAGCGAAGCTAGCTTGGCTTCTGTTTTCTTTTTCTTTTTTTTCTTTTTTTCTAAGAAACTTCTAAACTCTTGTTAGCACACATTTCTAGGAGTGGGTGTTTTTATTTTTTCAGGTTATTCTTGTTTTCTTCTTACACCTAGATGAAACAAAAATTCCTTCCCTGCCTGGATTTTTCTAGAATATTTTTGTCCCTTCCTGATTTACAAGACTATTTTAAGTACAGTATTTTGTTTATTTTCAAAGTCAAAGTCAACTTTATTGTCAAACTGCAATATGTACAGGACACAGGATTGAAACTCATACCCCTGGTGCAACAATAAACATTAAAACTTTTAATAAACATTAGCATAAAATGACATAATAAAAGTATTATACTATCCTAAATTGTAAGTATAGCCGTACAAAAATATAAAAGTATATACAGTACAGTATAAATATGAAGGTCCTGACATTGACATTTATATTATTTACTTTACTGATTAAATGTATTTGGTTTGATGGTAATAGCATATTAAAATTGGTATTCTAATTGATAATGTATTTGGGCTAACCTTTTCAGCAGTGTGATTTTCTTTAACATTGTGTATGTTTCCTTCATGACCACCTGTAACAGCAGGTTATAGAGAAGTAAATGTATGTATCTGTTTTACCACCAGGGGGCAGTGATGTAATGTGCAGCTACTGTACTTTATGAAGAGCAGACAAATATTTGTTGGAGTCATAGTCACAGTTTGCAAAAATAATCTGTTTTTAATGTTTTCAGATTTAGTAGAGTTTGCTTATAGGTTGTCATGTTTAACTAAAGCATCAGTTTATGTCTTTTAAAACCCATGAATGTCTTCCTTTTTCATACTTGTTATCCCAAATCTTTCCAGAATACTGTATTGATCTCTTTAAGCACAAAAATATCCTAAAAATCCTGGGTCAAGTTTGTCTTGAGGAAAAGTTTTGTTTTCTTTTAACGGTAAGAAAAACAGGCAAAATTAGGGCTGAATTTTGTTCTGCCACTGTGGGTCGTTTATGCGAAGAATATCTGAAAAGGTCACCCCCCTCCCCATTGACTTGCTCGTTTCTGCTGGGTCTCTGGGCAACTGGAGTGGCACAGCCTTGGTGGAGCTCTTGTTAAGACCATTAATCACATTTCTTCAGACACAACATGCTGTTTTCCAGAGATTGTTACCCCTAGGTTGTTAGCAAGCCTGCTCTAAATTTCTGTGGCATAAACAAAGGCTGCTTTTTGACAGGTACAAATATGCTTGTTAGCTTCGAGCGGTTAGCTGGAGTCAGTGAGGTGTAGAAGACTAAGTTATGAAACAGAGTGCTCTCTCCATCTTCTCACTTGTTAACGATTAGAAGTTCAGATGATAGAAAAAGATTGAGAGAAAATCAACAGACAGTCAGAGAAGGTGACATGGTTCAGCTTGGTGACAAATAAACTGAATATTCTATTGAAACAAGAAGGCTGAATGGCTGCTGAAACTTGCTGAAGACGCTAAAACTGAGCTGTTTAAGGTTTAAATGTTCAGAACACAAGCTAGCAAATATAACAGTAACTAAAATGAGTAATTAACAAAACAGATGGTCCAATTAACAAAACAGTAGCTAAGATTATCAAGACAAAAGCTAAAATTTTCTTAACAAAATTTTGTTGATTTGCTAAAGCTGTAATGTAACAGATGACAAATTTAGTAAAATTACAACTAAAAATATAACAATTGTCGCTAAAGCCAAAATGAGCTCATCATTTAATAAAAATTGCAGAACAGATGCTAAAATCATCAAAAAAAAAATTGCTACCGTAAAAGTAATTATAACTGATGCTTCAAGTATTATCAGCAAAATAGCAGCTAAAATTAGCAAACTGTAGCTAAAGGTTAAATGGAGTGCAATATTAGAATCAGACCAATAGCTAAAAAATGTAGCAAAACTAGATAAAAATAGTACATTTGCTAAAAATACCTACTCAGTTGCTGAAAGTAATAGGATATCAGCTAAAAGGTAGTTAAACTAGAAAAACTAAAGCTAAAAGTTGAAAACATAGATAAATGCTAACTAAAGCATAAGAAGGCAAAAATAGAGCCAGTTATCCAGAGTAGAATTTAAAGAGAACCATGTTTTGATGGAGATGTTTGTATGTGTTTCAACTGAGAATTTTATTTTAAATAAAATGAAATACTGTATTTTAAAAAGTACTGTATAAAAGTTGGGAAAAAAAAAAAAAAAAAGTAATTGCACTCACCTCCTGAATTACTAATTGTGTGTGGTTGTCAGTCTGCCAGCACAATATTTTATGAACCACTAGGTGGATTTTTGTCAAACTTTCAAAATAACCACTGAACGAAATCTTCAGTTCGTTAATTTGTGAAGTCAACTCAAGTCAAGGTGACTGCTTCATTCAGTTTACCTTAGGAAACACAAAATAGATATAAAATGGCTAATGGCTAAAACTCAGTCAGTTTTACACATATTGAGCTAAAATCTTTTGTAGTAGATTGTTAATGTCCTCAAACATACTTTAAACTCTAAGGGAAAACACAATATCTTTGATTAATACTCTGCAATGCAAGACAACTGGAATGTTCATTTACTTTATAAAAACTGCAAATAAAGCCAAGTTATATCCAACACCAGTTCCTCAAGAAGTTTCAGACTCAGAGTATCCAGAAGAGCAATGGCAGGACTAAGTGGCAATATATATATATACTGTATATATATATATATATATATATATATATATATTAATCTCCCATCATGGTTTTAAGAGGGGGAGTAGAAATATCCTATGCACGTCAGTCCATCCATCCATCCATCCATCCATCCATTCGTTCGTGCATGTTGTGTGCATGATAACTTGAGGTGCCGACTTCCACCTTGGTACATGACTGCATATAGTGGTAAAAGAGGTCACTATCAACAAGTGGGTTGCCAAGTATAAGTACGGTATGTAAACCGGACTTCCTAATAATTTGAGGAAACTCTACTTTCCAGTTTTTATATCGCTTAATAGTTTCCTCAAATGAGTGGTGTGGCCAAAGATTAATTAATCTATGGTGGTCAAGGCCACCATTATCTACCCCCTGGCTTCACCATGAATAAAAATGTTCCCTCCACTCGCCAGGATTTGTCACTCTGCTCTGCCTTGGACAAGCAAAATAAATAAAACCTACCTCTTTTCTTATCCACTTGAATATCTTGCAGTCCCAGTTCAACTCCAGTCCAGAAAAACACTCCATCTCATAAGCTACAAACATTCACATTCCAAATCCTTCAGCAACAGGGAAGCTGAAGCCTTCTGCTATTTTTATTTTTCTATGTATTAAAAATGTTACCTTACAGAAAAAGCACATGTTGATTTAGTCGTAAAGTGAATGTTAACAAAACACTGTTATCTTTTATCATTACTACACAACACAAACTGTAAAAGCATTTTGTATCATAGTTTTCCTCCCAACACTTGAGGACAAATCAGAATCAGATCAGACCCACAGCTGGATGCTGTGGGGGGGGGGGGGGGGGGGGGGGGGGGGGGGGGGGGCG
>JARVLU010000324.1:4578606-4603422 GCA_031762415.1 Simpsonichthys santanae
CTTTTATTGTCTGTCCAACAGATCTCACTTGTAAATGAGTCTTCGAGGCTCAATGTGACTTATCTGTTTAAATAAAGTTTGAATGAATCCCAAACACCACAGCCATTACCCTTCTATGGTAAATCACATTTATGTGCAGTCAGACGTTGAGTGCAGTTCAGACTAAAACAGAACAACAAACCATTTAATTTAGCAGCAGAATTGTCAAAGATTTGCACCCCTTCCTTGAAAAACCTCAGATATTATGTTAGACACATTTAAACACATTTTGCTTCAGCAGTTTTAGAAAAAGCAGTTGTAATGTCTGACTTTTTAAAAGTTCAGCGTCACTCTGGGGCTCTGCCATGTTCTGGCTCCTTTTTAATTAAAATAAACCCAGAGTTGATTTAGAAACAATCTGGCAAAAATCACAGTAATTTTCCTTCTAAGCCGACAAAGCTTCAGAGTGGCCCAGTGAGAGCACTTTTCCGCAGAACTGTGATAATGGTGAGAAAAGAAATGGCAGAACAGACGTTCGACGTAAGGGTCGAATATTCTATTTCCCAATGCACTGTCCTAATTTAGCTTCAGAAACTGAGTATTACACAATTTATTTTCTTTTCATGGTTGTAACTGCGGAACTAGGAGATCAGCCATTAGTTAAATTAAAGACACCTTTTAGGATACTTGAGAATTATGAAAATCACAACCAAACAGATATCAATAGTCTTTGAGCCAAGAGAGACATCTCTAAAGTCACTGCTACTAAACAAAGCTGTAATGCGTAAATGCTTTTTTGTCTAAGGGGTATAATGGCCTAAAAACTTGTTGCACTCCTTTTAATGACAAAAATAAAATAAGACCAGGCCATCTGTTGCCTCTGCCGGACCAGATCAGTTTCCAGATTTTGGTAAAACAGTGGGTTGTATTCATCTACTTGAAAACATCCCCTGAGCTTCATAAAGCTGTGTTCAATGTAAAGAGGGATTTCTGCGCCGCTACGGCCAGCACAGAAGAAACGTGTTACAAGTCTTGAGTGCCAGCTGTCATAAAGTAGTAATGAGTCCCTGTAGTGTCCTGTGTTTTGTTTCATTGTGAATTCAACCCAAAGACAGACAGAATTCAGCGAGGTCACATTACAGATAATTATCATACTGCCTCGCTACAAAAACACGTTTTAAGTTGGCAGCAGTTCAGCTCTCTTCATCAGATACAACCCCTACCTCTTCCCTCCCTTCGTCCCACTAAGCACATTATGTAATAATGCCTCTATTAGACAGATCCATTTGGCATCTGGGGCTGTCATCAGTAGGGAAAAAATGATGTTCGGCTTTAGATTTTTATACTCTATATAGGTGCACAAATGTAGGAATTATGCCTTGATGTTGGCTTTGAAAAGCTTCCATTGGTTATTTTGTTATTTTTTTATTTTTTTTATTTAATTCCAACCAGATTTATGCAGCAGAATAGATCCCAGAGGAGTGTTTCATCCTCCTCACTGAGCTGAAAAGAAGTCAGTTCATTCGCTAAAATTGAATCTCGATGTCTGATCACTTTTCTTCCCACGCAAAGTGATTAATCAAACTTCACTAACGTTATCACTGAGTGGGCACTTCATCCACTGAGAGCTCAGCACACAAGTATTTTAATATTTTGCTTTTTTGTTTCGTTAGTATCCGCTGGCCCGAAGCACGAGTGTGTCATGTACAGTTTAATGAGGCACATTAGGGATATCTAAGTTGGCAAGTTCAAAGCTTTCATGTTTTTTTTTTTTTACTTCCAAATGCAAGTTGTAATTAGGAGGAGAGTTGCCATGTGCATTTAGTGATCATGTTAATGTGTAGTTGCTGTAAAAGGCAAACACAGGAGAAACGTCAAGTAGCTTGGGACCAGATTTACAAAGTCAGGCAAATATGAGTGAGGCTGTTAGTGACAAGTTGGTCAACAGCATCATAAGGAAGTCTATAAAATGTCTCAACCCTATTGTGGGGTTTTAGTTTCAGTCATAGGGGCTTGTTGGTTGACTTGTGAACATGTTGAAATATTAGTGCAACAAATTTCTCTCTCAAAATAGTCAGACTTGTCACTGGTATCTCAAACCTATGCCAGACCCTAGTTCTTGTAAATACTAAATCTCTCCAGCTGTAGTTTGAGACTTGTACGAGAGCTCTGTTTACGACTGAAAACATCTAAGACTACAGCCCTGAATATTCAGGTTTAAAAATCTCTTCCATGACAAAGAATATTTATGGGAAACTGGTCTGAATCTGTTGGCACGGTGGTGCAGTTAGAGCTTTCGCATCTCAGTGAGAAGGTTGCAAGATCACATCCCAGCCTGGTACCTTTCTGAGGGGTCTGCATGTTGGTCGGTCTGAATCTGCCCATCTTCATTTTTAAAGTGTATTCCAGTAGAACCAATCATCGTGGGGTGGCTCACAAGGTGGGTATAATGTGAAATGAGGTCAGTACGATGTGTGAGGAAGATAGGCAGTGAAGTAATGTGCACAGTGCAGAACACAAGTTTTGCAAACCTTTTAACCATGCAAAATTCGGCTCAACAGGTTGCTGGTAACTTGGTCACACACAGAATTTTATGAGACTGCTGCTAAAAATTCACCTATTTTCTCATATCTTTGAGTCGCCAACAGCTACAGCCTGGTGAGATACTACCTTAAGGCACCATTCATATTGGATGATGACTGTCCTCCATAACCTACATGTTCTATGAAAACATCGCTCTATATGTTCTACACTATGTACATCAACATCGTGTGCAAAAATGTAACTACCATGTAGTCCATGATGACTTGACTCTTTCGGACTGTAGCTGCAAGCTAGAAGATCATAGCAGATTATCACCATGCTACCAGCATGGTTGCCTTCTCTACAATATCCTGTTTCATTGATTTTGTCACAATTTTCTTTAATGTCTAAAGTGTATATGAGAGGCTTTGGGGCCTTTACTATTAGTTTCATTGTTATGGAGGATAAAATGCCATTCAGCAGCATGAGAAGATGCAGGTACAACGACTTTCTGTGTCTTAACTTCAGCCACTTCCTCACCCAGCAGTTGTAAATATAACAAAATGTGTTTTTTGCTTTGTAACCAAAAAAAGAAAAGAGTGTGGTACCATATTTATTGACATGTGGAGAGTGTAGATTGATTATGGTGAAAATTCATCAACACCCAGTAGCCATAATATGAATTCTGGCAAACAGTCCAAATTCTGCAGTTTTGCAATGTCTAGGCTCCAGGTCAATATTCTTTTCAGCCACATTTGTGTGATACAAAACAAAACCATCTGCCACTGGTTTCTTCATTCCCACTTTCACATTGTATCTGTCTTGGTCGTCTTCGTATCTGTTTTTGTCCATTTTTGCTTTGTACCCATCTTAGCAGCAACATTGAGGATTTAACCAACTGCATACCCCGATGCATGCTTAATAATCCAGGTAGAAAAATCTAAAAAAGCTCTGGTCCTCTGGACATTCAAAAAACAACTGGCGTACACTTTTGAAATAACTATGAGCAGATTTAGACCAATTTTGTTAATGTTTCATCAGTGTGGATAAGCCTTGAGATTTGGCAGTTGCCCCAGATGTTTTGTGAAAAACCTTAGACCTCAAGGCAGGAAAAACTAAACGGTTTCATTTAAGTCCTAAAATACATGTACAGTAAATATTTAGTTTTTCTGTACTTCATACAAGCAGCATCTGCTTCAACACAGCTGCACTGTTGAGTTTGTGCCTGGTATGTAGGTTATGTACAAACTGTGACTGAGTGGGTACTCTATCCAATGTAGATGATTTATTGAAGCAAAGTATACTTGTGTCTAACGTTCATTATGAAACAAAGCCCATTTCAATCTTGTGCACAATCTCGTGGGTCTTGTGTCTAATTAATATGTGCACAGGTGCATGCAGGATGGTATTTATGCAAGGAAAAGTGCACATGGTAATTGCGTGGGTGTAAACTTGTAACTCATTTGTATCCAACTGATATGAAACACTAAGTGGGTACAAAATGCCAACTGGGTACAAAGTAAGGTTTGGCAGCAAGACAAATTAACGGACACCCCTGCCCTTAGCTGTACAGTATACATACAGTGACCTAGCTTCAGTCGTTTTCAGTTTCCAGTCCTGCTGACAACCTTTGTCACAGAACATCCTGTAACACTGACTCAAACACCCAGTTGGGTATAAAACACATATAAACTAATTTGCATCTATTTTTACGTTTAAACTACTTGGCGTCTTAATTTGAGACGTGCATTTTAATCAGCGTAAAACCTTTTTTGTTGCATAAATAAGTGTTCATTACTCCATCTTTATAAATAGCTTAAATTCACCGACTACTCCCACTTTCTGTGTACTTTTAGAAATAATTTCTGCTTATGTAACTTAACCATGAAACACTGTCAGTGGAATTTTTTTTTTCCTTACTAAAGGTAATTGGTTGCCTGATTTTTAAAATGAGTTTTACTTTTGTTCCAACCCTTGACCTCTACGTCAAGCGATGTGCTCTTACTTCTACCTTAACACATCTTTGTTATATTAACACCCAGTGTGTTCTCAGCCGAACAAAAGATGAGTTTTAACCATAATCAGCTTTTTAAAAATGTATTCAGAACAAGACTGACTCTTAATTACCCATGTGGTCAAACAGGCTTCCCTTCTGACCTCTAACTTTATACTTTTGACAAGATGCTGAACTCTATTCTTTAAAAAGTTTACTTGATCTCACCTCTGCTGGATCAATGATGGACCTCTGCCCTGGTTTCTCTCAGTCTCCAGGAAGCTATGTCTCAATCTTTCAGCCTCTCAGACCTTTCTGCTGAGCTAGTTGTGCAGTAAAGCTCTGCTATAGGTGGACCCCAGTGTCTGGTCTCAGAGGGGAGCATTGGACCGAAGATGCTCAATGAACTCACCTGAACTGATGCAAGTGGAGCCGAAAGGATTTCTTTGTGTGGGTGTGTTGTGATTGTTTCAGCCTCTTCTAAAGTGGCTTTGATTTCCTCGGGGGTGGGGTTGCCTGTCGTGCCAGATGGTTTTCTGACTACTGAAGGTTTAAGGATTATGTGTGCAATCTTTAATCTCTCTGTCCTGCAAAGTTGCGGCCAAATGACATTTTCATGTAATCTATCTAAAGGAGTAGAGAAAGGAAAAATAAAAGAAGCTGAAGGAAAGGCCATTACATCTGGAAAATGTCACGTATTATCAGAAATTCTGTAAACAAAGGCAAGCCTGACGATTCTGGTACAGTCTTTCTGAAGATTATGATGCAAATTTGGGATGAAATATGTGGCTTCATCATAAAACATGGATTGAAAAAAGCATAAAAATGAAATTAGAACCCCACACAGGAACAGATTTCCTAAGCTTCTGTCTGTCACTTCAGTAACCGTTGTGAAATCAGCTGCACCAAACTGGCATTTTGTTCTGGGGGTGATGGAGGAGCAAGGTCATAAAATGTGAAAAGTAAAATATGCACATTTTTTGAAAATCCTTTTGGGTATATTTTCTTATCAAAACTGCTAATTTTGCCCTTAAAGTGGCATTAGAGAAAGGACAGGGAGGGTCAGAGTGATGATTACCCACCCAGCTATTCTGACTTACAGATAACTGTGCACAACCATTAAACTTTGACAGGTATTAGGAAATAATTAGAAGGATTTTATAATAGTCTTTAATGATAACACAAGTAAAAATAACTATTGCTGCCGAAGTGCATATCAAATAATTCTGCCTTTAATTGTCATATTGAGCACATTTTGCATTCCGATGAGTCTCAGGAAGAAAATGACTTGTCAGACTGTGATAACCTCATCAAGCACCAGATCAGCCTACAATGCCGCCTTCGTGGAGGTGAAAACACGGAACCAACTCCTGTTCTCTCATGAAGTCCATACCAGATTTGATGTCTCAAACATGAAGTGATGTTTGTGGGGAAACAGCATTTTACAAAAATATTCCCATTTTCCTCACATGTAGAGGTTGGGTTAGCATGAATCAGAATTTGACAAGGGCTCAGCTTTTGCTCTTAAACTCTGTGTCCTGCAGAGAATAAAAAGAGGAGAATCCTGCTCCAGTATGTGCAGAGCCTACAAATATTTTAATGCTGCTGCCTCCTCACGTGCATGTCGTAAAATGGCTTGAGAGGAAGTTTCACACGATGGTGACGAGTCAAAAGAAATTACTTCTGTGCACATTTAAATCTTGCTTAGCGCCTGCTCGGCTTAAATATATAATTCACTGATATTCTGTTAGTTCCAACCACTGCTTGCTTCTCAGTATTCACATGATCGCTCATTTAGATTTATGTTCTATCTGGATCTTCTTCAGCATGAATATGGATGGTGGTCCATGTTGTCACCTCCGCTCTGCCGCTCGACGTGAGCCGCCTTCTTTTCCATGCCCTGAGATGTGACGTGATAATGAATCCTGCTGTTGTAAACCTGCGCAGCGTTTTCCACTCCATTAGCAGGCACAGCCGGTCACTGTTTCATGTTCAGTCACCTCCAACATCCATGTGTGTTTTCACTACGTCGCTCCAGAATAATGCATTTTTGATTGGAAATACTATAAACACACAATATCCTGTACTGGTACACATTCCTGTGTATAAAATTATTTTATTCTGAGTTAGCCATCTTTATGGCAATAAACTGTTTAACTAAGAAATCTTCATCTAACATGTTGCTTTAATTTAAAAATACAAATTAAGGTGTGCATTTTGTTTCAGTTAAATGATTGATTGAACTGTTTAGAGCTGTTTTATACTCTAAATCATTTTATCTTAATTAAATCTTGTGATTTTCTTTTGAACGACCAACGTTTTAAATGTACCTCCTTCTCTAGAGAAGCTTTACATGTATTTGTTTAACGAATCGTAAATATGGTAAAGTTTTCAAACTAGCTTTTTTAAACTTTAAAAACTCAAAACTTAATTAAATAGTTTAGGAGCCACTGATTAAATCTTGAATCATCAAAGGTGTGTGTGTGTGTATTGTTAGCAAAATATCTCAAACAATCAATGGATGAATTTTAATTAAAAAATTAATAACTCTGCAACTCATTAACTTTTGGGGTCGCCCCCATTTAAAATGGCCGCCAGAGCTAAGTGACATATCAAACACATAAACGGCTGTAACTCAGCCAGATTTACTGATATTTCTATAAAATTTGTTGCGGCGGTAGTTTCGACTGCTCCGAGTCATAAACTTAATCATCTGGCAAGATCTGCTTTTAAAATGTTGCCACTAAATTACTGAAGTCAGTTCTGTCTGTTAGCAAAATAACTCAAGTAATCAACACAATTCAAGATGCCAGTCAACCAACGGACATAAGAAAACACAAAATGGATAGAACTCTGTCAATTTTACAGCTACTGAGCTAAAATTATGTTTTAATGTAAAACTGGCAGGAAAGGCAGCGGGTGGTATGCATCCCATTTAATAATGCTGCACCTTTAATGGGACTAAAGTGTTTTGTTCACCCAGGATTTACTTTAAATTTGCACTTTTAATAGAACAGGTGCAGCTCAAAATATTAGGAAAATGCACGTATTTTTTTTTTTTTGTCAGTCATTTCAGAAAGTGAAACTCATAAATTATATAGATTAATTACACAAAGAAATTATTTTTTGTAATTGTGATGGTTGTGACTGACAAATAATGAAGAATCTAAATTCAGCGTCTCAGAAAATTAGAACATTGTGAAGAGGTTGAATAGTAAACTCCTGATGTCACATCCTGATCAGCTGATTAGCTCCGACATGAGCTACAAACGTCTCATTCCTCAAGTCCAGCCACTCCTGAACCAGAGACAACAGAAGCGTCTTACCTGCTGAGGAGACAAAGTACTGGACTGTCAGTGGTCCAATGTCCTCGTTTCAGATTAAAGACCGTTCTGCTCATAAAGGCTGGAAATATTTCACTTCATGTGTAATGGATCTAAGAGTTTCACTTTCTGAAATGACTGATAATAAAAGTTCAACTTTCTGACAATATTGTAATTGTTTGAGATGCATTAAAAGTAGAAACAGTCTCTCTATACGACTGAAGAAGCCTTTTGGATGAAAGAACGTTTGGACAAAGAAGAACCCGCCCAGAGGACCTGACTCAACCTTGTTAGATCTAACTGTACAGTCATGATTCCTAGCGTTGTTCTAAATCACAGCCGTGCTGTAAATATATTTCCACCTCTGCCTAAAACTTTGCTCATGCATACGAACAAGAGCCTGCAGCTCTTTTCTCATCTCCACTTGATTAGTGTTTGTTCTCGTCCCACCAGGTAGAAATCTGTGTGTTAGCGAGGAGAGCAGCGGAACAGAAATCCCACACAGTGCTCCAAACAACAACAATTCAGACGTGTTTGTTTCCAAGAAATGATGCTGTGGTTTTTCAAAGGTTTGATCCCAGCAGGTTCCCGTCTTCCCGCACTCTGATTCACAGTGCAAGGCTGGTAGTTTCTCAGTAATCGTTTGCTCCTCATACGTCTCCAGTGCTTTCACCAGCACACACACACACACACACACAAATACTTTAATGTAAACATTAAAGCATTTGTTCAATTTTACATACTACAAATAAAAATCATTTTAGAGTTCACAAACCATATCCTTTTTAAAAAGTGGGTTCATCCTTGACTTCTTTATAAAGATTACACTTTTTATTATTTGCTTTTTAATAACTTAATCTCTTTAGTAAGAAATAAAAAGCGTTTAAAAGAAAATGAGTGCAGCTCTGCATTATGTCATTAAGAAAACGGATTAAGAGGTAGAATTACATGAAGTGTATTAAAAGCATAAAGCAGAACAGAAAACACAGCAGCTCTTACATTTAATTTAACTACAAGAAAATAAAGCTCCCATGTAAACTCCCATATTCTCTTACATAAACGTCATTATTCAGTAGAGCCGGATTACAGAATTGTGTAATTTGTTTTAAACCAACACAAGCCGTTAGATTTTTATTTTTCTGTTAAACAGCACCATTAGTGAAAGAAATCCACACAATGTGCACATGCTACTTCAAAAAGAGTTTAAGATTTGTGTTGTGCACAAGACCAGTTTATCCATTAAATTAATTAAACTTTTTACAGATCATTGGTTTTAAAGCTTTGTATAAAGGTGTAAAATCATGTAATCTTGTAGTTCTTAATGGGACCAAAGCCCAGTCCTAAAATGGTGGAACGTCACTCTTGGGGTTGGGTTTGGGGTCTGGGTGTGAACTGAGGTTAAGCCTTAGGGTTTGGAAGGATAGAAAGACAAGAATACAATAACATGTCCCACTAAGAATAATAAATCAAATGTCTTTTGTTTGTTAACAAATATCTCACAAACTACTGGACAGATATTAACAAAACTTTCAAATAAAATAAATGAGTGTACATCAAGAATTGTTAAACGTTTGGAGACGAGCCAATTCAAGATGGCTGCTACAGTTATCGTAGCAGACACAAAGATGCTACAACACTGTCATTTGTACAGATATTAAGCTAACATTTGTTGTGGTAGTAGCTGAGAGTCATCCCTAAAACAAAGTGCAGTGACTAATACAGGCTAGCTAACTAATTACTGCAGCTGGAATGTATATGAGCATCGTCTGAAATGAAAATGAACTTGGTGACCACATGTAAAGAATGTCTGTAAATAAACTAATTTGTTTATTTTTTATTTTGTTGTTCCAAGAGCGATGGCTTTGACTTTAATGTATTAAAAAGTAGCCTGTTTGATTTTGATTGGTTCTAAAAATAAATTGGTTGTAGCTCTACAGGACATCCAAGGATTACTTTTTGAGAAGTTTGTGAAATTTTACTTGCTAGTTAGAGATATTTTTCTAACAAACAAAAACACTGCTGATTTTCTTGCTGCTCACTTTTCATGGCAGCAATTTATGTTTTGACAGGAGTGAAGCTGTGGCCTGCAAACACAAACTATTATGAAGAATCTGTGCTGTTTTTCTTTTGGCTGCTCCCGTCTTCAGGGATTGCAGCAGCGAGCGAGCTGCCGTGAAAGATTTTGTAAATGTTTTTATTCCATATGTCTTTCCTGACCCAACCTGGACTCAGAGCAGAGACCGTGGCACTAACCCTCGAGCTATCGCCACCCAAATTTTAATCTCTTTTGCTCTGTGATTATCACTTCTTTCCTTAGTTGCTTGTTTAGTTGTTTTTTTTTTAATATCCTCTCAATTTATGTCCCAATGTTTCAGTATAAGTCATGAACATGCTGACTTCAGACCAGATGGCCAACTAATGGGACTTGGTGAATGGAGGGCGAAAAAAAAAAAATTATAATTCAAAAGCTGCCAGTCAGTCTGTGTGAAAATGTGCTCGTTCTCAACAGTTTTCATACGTTGCTCAGTTTGTTCCATCATGCGCTAATTTCTCGCTCCAGCTGCCAGTCAGAAAGATTTCTAACGTACTTCATCTGTCGCCTTTTCAACCCAACCACAGCCAGGGAAATCCAAGCAACAGTCTTTCAGCCGAGAATCCATCAGGGTTTTAGTTTTAGCCAGTAAAGATATAAAAGAGCTTTAGAGTGTGCTTGTGATTTCCGGATGACCTCTTTTAAAAATGACTTTAGTATTTACTTAGCTGGAGGTGACTGAAACGCTTCACAGCACAGAGAAAGATACAACTGATTCTCCCGCAGCTTCACCTGATTGTTTCTAAAGCCTCAAGTGAGAAAAGCTGCTACAAAATCAAAACACTTATCCAAAATGGTTTTTAAATTTGACACATTTCCACTTTAAAAAATGCGGTGCCTCTGAAAAGCTCAATTTGTATAAGATCTGAGCTTCATCCGATCCCACTGACAGTAATGAGCTGGTAACACCTGCGTAAGCTGCGCCTCCGTCCCTTTCTTCTTCCATTTACACCAAACAGGGGACAGAATCTGCACAAAGGGGTCGGGGACCGAGGTACAAAGTCTCTGCAGGCTTTCACTCTCCTTTTGTTCACTCACGGGCAGGAGTGTTCTGCTTCAGCATCACCCGCCGCTACAAGAGGAAGGGGGAACCTGATTCAAGATGGCTGCCACAGCCAGCTGACATTAGATATTCACCTAAACCTAGGACTGGTCCCCAACACATATTCTGAACACTAATAGATTGCATAAGTTCTTTCTTTAGTTAACTCCTTTAACCAAAGAAGGTGCCAACCCCTCCATCAACAACTGCCGTCACTAGCATAGCACTAAGCTAGTGGCACGCAATACTGACGTGCTAGTTAAATTGCCAAAACAATAGATGTAACGCTCTGCTTCTCTCATGCACACCCCCCCCCCCCCCAACCTCCACTGTCACAAAAATCCCCAGATGAGCACCCTGCCAAGGGAAGTGACCTAGCGGAAACATTGACTTCTGTTAGCAAAATTTCTAGTGAACCACTGAATGAATTTTAATGAAACTGTAAGGAAATAATTTGGTGTACCACTGCATCTGATTAACATTTGAAATGAACCCAATTCAACATGGTCGCCACTCCCAACTGACATTAGACGCTGTGAAATGGCTTCAACGCCTTCTGTTTTACAGATGCTGTTTATTTTGTATGAAAGGTGGTGGGTGAAATGCATTTATTTTAGGAATGCTAGATCCTTGATTGAACAATTAAATCAAGCTGCTGAACATACTTTTACTTTTGGACATTTGTTATGATGAATAACCACAACAAGTAGTTTTTTTTTTTTTTTTTTTTTTTTACAACCAGGAGCAGCTGATTAACATCTCAAAAGCTCAAATAATCTCAGCTATAGCCCCAAATCCCATATGAGTTGAAAAGGAGGTGCCGTGAATGCATTCCCGTCTGCCTGGCAGCGGTGCTCGAGTACCTGACCATCGAGTTCCTGGAGTCGGCGGGTAATGTGGCTCGTGACAACAAGACCAGAATCATCCCCAAACACCTGTAGCTGGTTGTATCCAAAGATGAGGAGTGCTACAAGTTGCTGGGAGGAGTGATCATTGCTCAGGGAGGAGTTCTGCCCAAACATTCAGGCAGTCCTGCTTCCCAAGAAGATCGAGAAACCCGCCAAGTCCAATTAGACAGATCTACATCTGCAACCAGTTTCTTCAGATTCTCTGAAAAGACAGACTGCTACAAGAGATCCTTCCTGCCCACAGCTATCAGCACCTAGAACAACTCTTTAATGAAACCAGGAGAATGAGTGACCTTTGGGATTAATAAAGTATTTTTCAGTTGAATTGAATTGAACGTCATGGTTAAGATAGTTAATAATCTCAGAATGAAGCAGTTGAACAGCAGTTGGTGTATATCATCCATAAATAAATAAATAAAAATAACTCTGAACGTTCATTTTTCACTGACCACTGACCATTTGAAGAGCAGGACCAAAAGATGAAATTATTTTCTCAGTGAGTCCAAAGCTGGATCATCATTACATGTCCCCTAACCTTTCCTCATATTCTGTTCATTCAGGACCTGAAGAACTCGGGTTAAAAACTTCAAGTCACTGAGGTTTTTCCAGACAACCTATTCAGGTTGCCACCAAACGAGCCGCCCGTCTGTGGGAGCCTCGGCTACAAGCAAAGTAAAAGACTGCATAAAGCCTCCTACAGGCTCCGTGACATTTATAATCAAAGCAAACTCACTGGCAGCAGTTCACCACAGCTCCCTTTTGTTTGATAAATGTTAGATGGATTTTTCAGGAAAATAGTTTCACACCATTTTTTGCATACTGGCAGAAACTTTTTGCTGACATTGTTTAGAATTTTCTCGGTTTTTATTCAGAGTTTCTTCTCATACTGCCACAGTGTTAATCCTTGCTCCTGCCTTATTCAGAAACATGAACCTGTCATTTCAAAAATAATTGGAAACAGGAATGTCAAAAGAAAAAACACGACCAGCACCTACTTTCTCTTTGGTTTCCACCATTAACTTTTTTCATTACTGGTAGCATAAGATTGTTTTAAATCAAAACATACATATAAATACTGTAGTTACATGTCATGTATATAGTCTATAAAGTTACTTAAAAATAAAAATTACTTTTCAATAATATATCCCTAACATGTTTTTTTTTCTTTCAGTTTTCTTAAACGGCAGAAACGCTGCATGATTTGCACAGATAGTTTCCATAAATACATAAAATATTTACTGCAGAGTCACTCTTCAGAATCCCATACAGGACTGAATTATGTAATCTGCACTGACCATCAAATGCCGGACAGATTTTTTTTTTTTTGCTTACAATGTTGAAAATCAGTAATTCTGCCAGATGTGGAGTTGCGATGAACTCTAATTTGTGAAGCACTCACAGATTCAACACTCTCAAACTGGAAACGAGACGCAGAGAATTAGGCTTTGGGAATCAAACGATTTATCTAAAACCCATTTTGTCCCTGATATTTGTGCAGTTTAATGTTTTTTACAAATCAAAGATACATTTTATACAACATTAATCAGGTTTTTGATGGTTTGTCACAGGTGTTTTATAACAGTAAGAGATTGGAATCACGTAACAGTTGTATTTATATTTTATTCCCTGTAATCTACAGTATTTGGCATGTTTCAGGGTTGGTTTACTTACTCGCACTCAGTTTGTTTTCCTGGTTGTCTTAACAGTCTTTTGGATGGAGTTCAGTGTGAACACCACCTGAAGGTGGATGGACTACTTGTGCTTCTTTATGGAATCAGTCAGACGTCTGTTGCACATTTGCAACTGGTTCGGCATACAGCAGCCAGATTTTTAACTGGTACAGGCAAAAGAGATTACATAATTCCAGTTCTGGCCTCCCTTCACTGGCTCCCAGTTCACTTTCAAATTCATTTTTAAAATCTTTCTGTATGTTTTTAAATCTCTGATCAGTTCTGCCCCCTCCTATCTCGCTGCTCTGCTGCAGCCATATGTCCCACAGCGCTCTCTGAGGTCAACAGACCAGATGCTTTTATTGGTTCCAGGAACTCGCTTTAAGCTCAGAAGTGACGGAACCTTCTCTGTAGCAGGTCCAAAACTGTGGAATGAGTTACCACTGCATGCTCCTTCTCTCACTGTTTTTAAGTCTCGTTCGAAAACCCACTTTTATTCCCGGGCTTTTGACACTGTGTGAGTTGATTTTAACTTGTCTATACTCTATAATATTAGTCACTTGGTTTTTATCTTTACCTCTTTAGATCTATATATTTTTATGCTGTGTCCTTTGCTCGTTTGGTCGGCCTTGTTGCTCTTTTTAAGTGCTTCATAAATAAAGTTGTATGGTGTAGAAACCCATCAGCTGGTTTGCTGATGTTGGCCTCTGTAAGGTTGATTTTAAAAATCAGGGTTTTATTTTGTGAACCCTTCAGCTTTGAATGAGAAGAAAGTTCCTGACAGTTTACAAAATTTTTCGCCGTAAACCGGGGACTACCTGTATTGGATTGAGAATCATTAATGACAAATAACGACCAATACTTAATCTTAAAACTTCTGAGACGAAGCATCTTGATGTGGAACATCAGTTTTATTTTATATACAGTAGTAGGTTGTACTCATTATATTGACTGACACCAATCTAACTGGTTTGCCAAAAGCTTAGAATGCATACACATTTATTTTGCTGTGTGTACAAACCAAAGCTCCGATGAGTTTGATGCAAATAGTTTAACATCTCAAAATGTACTGGTGTATATGTACAGTAATCAGCAGTGGGCGAGCTTTTGTAGCCTTTCTTTGTTGGAAAACGGTGCCAACATTACAGAACATGTATGAATCCAGGGAGAGAATAGAGAACAAATACCATCGAATACCATCACCGCAGTCTGTTCAATCAGGAACGTGAAATGACTGAACATCACACTGTCTGCAGCTGCCTCGTCTTGCTTGAATGCACTTCATGGTGAAGCACAACCACTAAATATTCACAGCATCGGCGTGCACGTTACCTTCTAATGAAAGCAGCGTCTTGCTCGTGTGCTGTGCTTCATTTCATGATTTTTTTGTTGTTGTTTCTGTTTTCTTTTATCAATGAAGGCTTTTTCTCCCAGACCGTGTTTTCTGTCATTACCAGGGCACAGTTCATGAATGGTGATATTCCCAGGTGGCTACCCTCATGATACAGAGAGAGAAAACTAAAAAGCAGAACCTGTAACGAGGTGGGGGGCAGGGAACAAACTGAGGATGCCATGTTTCTTCCCCCTCAGGCATCAGGCTGCACTGAGAAAAAAAAGAAGAGCTGGACTTCTCTCTGAAAGCCTGACCACAGATCATGTTGAGAGTTCAGTTAATGTCTTCAAGATGTGACATTATGCAGTCTCAGTTCTTATTTATTCTCTGAGAATCATCAAGGAGACAATAAGCAGTGGTTTTATTGCTTCTAACCTTTAAATATTTATGCTTTGAGCACCACAGATCAAGTTGCCACAGTAAATGGTTGAAAAGTCCTGGTTCCTATTTACCCTCATGTTAATACAAACTCATCACCATCCTGACTATTATGGCTCAGTATTTCTCAGTACGCATTTGTACCAAGCTTCATGACTTGACAGACAAAACAAATTCACATGCTTGAGATGCAACCTTTAAGACTGCATGCAAAATTAAATGTGAATCATTTTACAGCACTGTCTGAACCAGATGTTCCCAAAGTTAGACTTTGGACCCCATTGTGTGTCATGAAACACCAAGTCTAATGTCTTCAGAGAGTCTGCATAAATCAAATTAACTTAAGAAATAATGGGCAATGACCTGTTTATTTTTAACTGCTATGTATAAAAACAGTAGTCATAAACTGATTCAGTTTAATTCAGCTTTTTTTTAAATATAGTGCCATTTCCAGAGTCAGCTCAAGGCTCTACTCCAAAAAGTCCATTCAAATTCCAATCTACTAGATCTCTACAAAGACTAATCAGAGCTTTATCACATTCATACATCGATGGGACACAATGGAGGCAATGAGGGGTTCAGTGTCTTGCCCAGGGACACTTCAGCATGTGATTGCAGGTGGAATCAAACCCCCAACTCTCCCACTGGAGGATGACTGCTCTAATTACTCATCCACAGATGCCCCATAGTTGGCCTGATGTTTTGTAGCTGTGCATTCTTAATTGAAAAGCATATTGTCCTCCCTGTTTAAAGCACTTAGTGACTGAAACTGTTTCGCTGCACACAAGTAGAGCTCTGTCTGCTTCTTGAATTAACTCTTGATTCTTTCTGTCGGCTCCAACAAGTTTCTGCCTTGAGGCAAGCTCCGGGTACACCCAGGGAGGTGCAGGCTCTGCTTATTGTCTCGATATTAATCAGTTGAAGTCCAAAACTAGCCAGAAGCAAGCGTCTACTCACATCACATAAATGCTGTGTGAGCACTGCTGGTTTCACTTTATTAAGATTTTTTAAACCATGTGCAGGAGTCTGATGAAAGAAGTTGATTTTCAGGACCAATGTACAGAATGTTTTGCTTGGTCAGTATATAATAAATAAAAGTGCTGTTTATTTATTGATATCACAAAGAGAAACGTATTTCCCTAATTGCAATTTGAAACAAAATTATAAGAACTCTGCTACCTGCCCAGTCTACTGAAGTAATTTGAAGTTTGTTGCTGGTAAGGCCCCTGATCAGTCTGATTACAGGGTGACAGACATTTGTATCACTATTTTTTTTTTTTTCTCTGCTGGGTAGAAGATAAACACATGTCCAGGCAAACAAAAGAGAGAAAACAAAAAGAGCTGCCATTCTGGAAGATGACAGTCTGACTCAAGACACTAAAGACTGTTGGAGCTTCATACAGGCATCAGATCAACTTCAGTAAACATTTTTTTTTTCAATCATTTCATTTTCTTGTACTGGAAAATGATTTGAATTGGCTCTTTTCATAGCCAGCAATCAGTTTGAGTCATCATCCTTCATTCCTCATCGTTCATTTTATTTTTATTTTTTATACCAGAACTGACTGAAACTGAGACGTCCATCCAATAGATAACTTTTGGTGTGACTGAAGCACACGGTGAGAAATACTTATGTAGCCAGTCGACATACAAACATGAACTGTTATGGTTAAGTCTAGGAGTTGACTGAAGGACACAACACATGGAGTCCAGATGATTGCGATGTATAAAATATGTTTTACTAATACAGCTGTCAAAGACAGAACAGGGAGGTTGGAGCAAAATAATAATGTGTAAGTGTTATATGTTGTCATCACTATAAGTTCCCATACAATGGTGACATTAGCTCTCTGCATTTAAGCCATTACACCTGGGATACACTCAGGTGGAGCAGTGGGCAGCTATGTAAGCACCTGGGTAACAATTAGGAATTAGTCTTGCTCATCCCTGTCTTGCTCAGGGACACCACAACATGTGGACATGGCGGGGAGTCGTTCCCAAGTCTGCTGCCCTACCTCTACACCATCACAGACCCCTGGGCTGAGATGGTGTAGAGGTCCTGGAGAGAAGCCCAGACATCCCGTCTTCCCAGCAACACTTTCCTGCTCATTCTGGGGGTACCCTGAGGCGTTCCCAGGCCAGAGAAGATACACCACCCCTCCAGTGACTTCTGGGTCTTCCCCAATCCTCCTACCTGTGGTACACCAGTATTTAAACGTAACGTTTTAAAAGCTTTCCAGATGTGTTTCTTGGTAACGACTGGAACACTGTAAGAGTAAGACGTGTTGGACAGTCAGTGTGTCCGCTGTTATCCGTTACATGTCAGAGACTGCATCCTGTGGAGGATGGTGTCTGTTTCAATCAGATGTAGCCCCGATGGATCCGTCTTTAACGTACAGGCTGAGAGAACTCCAGCATCAGTCACTGTTCACCTGCAAATGCAAACGATTAAAGCATAAAGGACAGCAGTGGAGGAGAAAAGTAATTAAATATTATTATTTTTTTGTCTCTGTGAAGGTTTCTTATTTGGTCGTATAGCAAAAGTAAACTTCTCAAACCCTCGTTCCGATTTCTCACTCTCCGGAAGATGAATTGCATTTTTAATTGGAATTGAAATGCTGAACCTTCTAATGAGCCCCTGCATACATTGTTATGCTCGTGCTCATTTTTCACGAGCCAACGCACTTTTTACATCAAGCCCAAAGGGTCATTTTCAATTAATCCTGGGGCTCATTGTAATTGGCTCCCAATGCCCGACTTTTAGAATAAAATAAAACCCATTACTTATTTGCTTTTCTTCCACATTGTCCATTCTCAGCCTTCCTTTCAGCTACTTCCTGCCAATAAAACCCTCCCAGGCTTTATTTATTACAAGTGAGGTGAAAGCATTAGTAATCATGAGTCATGGCTTCATCTTTTCACCCCTTCTGCTGTCGTGGTGCAGCCAGTAGCTGACAGATTAGACCCTGTTCAGCAGGAGTTTGCTGAACGTTCAGAACTGAGACAGAACATAAATGTCTGTCTCAGTGATGTCAAAAGTGCAAGAAAAGGTTTGATTGTAAGTTTTAAATGGTAAAAAAAAAATCACTATTGAATCATCTCAATGCTGCTCTGATTCTCAAAACTGAGATTTTTCTGACAGCTGTGTACTGCAGGTAAGATACTGACCACTCTTTACTCCACTTCAACAAAGAAAAAAAACATAGTTGTAAGTTTTCTTGAGTTCATTGCAGTTTTGTTTAAACACCTGTACATGAAAAAAGAAACACACTTGCATATAAATAAACTCAAGAGGAAGCTATAACTGTTGCTGTTAGTGGAAACGACGTGAAGAAGAAAGTGGATTGCTGTGGGTGTATCTCTGGTGGAAATCTGGTTTAGCCCTGCTGACGCGCTCAGCGGGCATTTTCCTGCTGGCCTGTACAACACACTATCTGAGCGCACGCTCCTGCTGGCTAACATAATGTAATCCGTCTGTCTCCTCCTCTATTCACACTCGAAACGCACTAATCCTTTCTCTCCTTTCAATTTAATCAGGAAACACTTAAATCAACAAGCGTCATATTGCTCTATTTATTTTTACACACGTTCAAAACACACCACCTTCTCTTCCCTGAGCTCGTACTTAAAGAAGTGCTGTGAATTGTTATCATTAAACTCAAGTCCAGTGGTTGTTATAGCAACAGGCTTACAAGGTGTTGAAAATAAATTTGTTCTTGATCATCATCTCCGCTGCCAATGAAGTCTTTTTTTTTTTTAAGTCTTGCCAGATGTTGTACCACATCCCTGTAAAACACGACGAGCTGATTCTCTGACACATCTGAGCACAAGTTTGCTTCTTTCTTTTTTTTTTTTTTTTTTTGTTCTTCTTTGGACAATGTGTGTTGCCTGTGTCTGTCTGTTAGCAAAATATTTAATGAATCATTTAACAGCTTTAATGAAACTTGCAAAAAACAGTTGTTGGATTTACAGCTTTTTACCTTTTGGGGTTAATCTGATCCATTATAGCTCCCACAGCCAACTGACCCTAAAATACTCAAGAAATGGCTGTAACTCAGTCATTTCTACAGATGTTGAGCTAAAGTATGGTGTGGTAGAAGCTGAGACTCATACATAACACTTACTCTGAGTGTTAACAGAGTTCACAATACAGTACTGCTAAAATGTTTAGCTTTAACTCTGGAGATGCGTCAGTCTTTTTTTTTTTTTCTGCTGCGACCATCTTCAGGCGTCACCACAGCGAACTAACTCACACGAAGACTTAGCAATTGTTGTGACCACTGAGCTACCACAGCCCTCTGTGTGGAGCAGCGAGCGGCCATCATGGGTGCCCGAGGTACCAGATGGTGGGGGTTGAGGGCCTTGCTCAAGGGCCCAGAGCAGTTAAAATGAGGGTGGACGCAGGTGTTGGTGTTTGACCTTTCCCACCCACATGTTGATGTTAGTCCCGGGAGTTGAACTGGCGACCTTACGATCACAGGCCCATCTTCTCTAACATCTGTGCCACCACTCCCAGAAGTTGCCTCAGTCTGTCTGTAACAAACTATCTGATAAAGTATTTGAAATATTTGATTCAAACTTTCAGCAAATATTCATTGGGCTTGCATCTATCCAGTGGTGAGCACCGCTAACCAAAAAGTTAGCTTTGCAAACACATTTTCCTCTAATTAAACATTAATATTGCTAAACTGCTAAAAAAAAAAAAATAAGTGCAGAAGCTAACACTAAATAGCTAACTGCTGAGACAACTGTCACTCAGTCTGCGTCACACGTCTCCTTCTAGCAGAAGCTGTGTCGACCAACCACGTCTTTTCACGTGTCAATAGCGTGTCTCACAAACTCTTCGCGACATGCCCACAACAGACTGGAGTTTTTGTTTAGCAGGCTTAAAGTTGACAAAACTTAATTTAGCAGAAGCTAATCCTGCTAACGGTTTCTAAAGTTAACAAAGCTAACACCCTGATGCATGCTCAATAATCCAGGTAGAAAAATCTAAAAAAGCTAACATGTTCCACTAAATGAAAGAAAAAAAAAAGTTTTGCTATGAGTTGTTAGCAGATTAGCAAAACTGCATGTATCACAGAAAACTTTTTGAAGCCAGTCCAAGTGAAGATGGCCACCACAGCTGCCGTAATCTAAATGATCAAATACAAAATGTCCATCAGTTTTATTGAAGTTTTGGTAAAATTTGGTGTGGTAGTAGCTGATCCACAACAAATTATCCAAATGTAGCTCTCTGTGTTTTACCCCGTTCATTACCTGTTACGTACATTACTTGTAGAAGGATCTCTGTTTATCTGTTAGTAAAATATTTCATAAACCATGGCACAATATTTAATGAAACTTTCAGAAATTAATGATTAGATGTACCTCGACAGCTGATTACCGTCAAGTCAAATTCAAGATGGCTGCCACCTCCTATGGTAGTAGCTGAGAGTCGTCCACAACACACACTCTGAGCTTTTATGTCTTGCAATATTGCATTCGTTCACGCATAGCACTTTTTCTAGGTTCTGCTCAAAACTGCTCCAGCTCTCTTTCCTCAGCAGAAGATGATCTCAATTGAAAAGTCTTGCGTTCACGGCGGCGGGCGATATGCATTCCTCCAACCAGTCTTCATTTTCACACTGACTCAAAACAATCAGGCGGGTTCCCGTGTAAAGCTCTGTGGCGAGCGCTCTTCCCTCCCTGAGCCGTGTGCGTCACTCGTATCTCCCGTGGCTCGACGTGTGACTGAGGGAGCCCAGCTTCAATTAACGCAAATCAAAATAAAATAAGCTCCGTAATAAGTTTGTTTCAGTAGAGATTTACGTTTGGGAGTTGAGATGACATTTCAACGGGTTGCCTCTCTCTCATGTGTTGGAACTCGTGGTTATGATAAATATTTCTAATAATGCTGAATACAGTTTATAATGTAATAACTGACCATAAAAATCATTCACTGTCATTCTTTTAGTAAAAAATAAGCTAATGCTGCATTTTTAAATCTTCTAACTCTGCAGCCCACAGACGAGGCTGAAACTCGTTTGTTGAGTAATCGCTGATTCAGAATTCACTTTATTGGTTTTCTGTTTTTGTTTTTATTTTTCTGTACGCATTTTGAAACCCAACTACTTCTGCAAACTTTGTTCTGTTTTATTAGTCTTTCAAATATCAAAACGTTCAGCTCATTCAGGAGACGAATGCTCAGAGTCTTGATTCTTATAACTTTCCAGAGTATTTGTGTTTATTTACAATCATTTCCCAACTTAATTCCTTCAAAAACATTGTTTTCTTTCAAATCTGCTTAGTCCAACATTGAAAATGATGTCATACATCTTAGGTTTTGTTGCTGCTTTGGATTTTGTGTCGTTTTCCCTTCACTTCCCTGGGATCAGTCTGGATTTGGTTCAAAAATTCCTCACGAAATCATAAAAACAACAACGTGCCGAGCTGACAACTCTCCATTTCATCAATCTGTCTTGTCGTTTTCTGACAGCTGCCATGTTTGAATGTTTTTAAATCTTTCACATGACACATCTGTTTTTCTTCTGTGTGTTTTACAACTCTTTTCACAGTTTTTGTGCTAAATCATCAATCCATGCATCAAAACGTTCGGCTCATTCAGGACACTCCTGTTATGATTTGATATTTGTGCAGTGTCTACTTTTTGTCACGTTTCTCTTTCGGCCATGTTGAAAATTATTGGAGCTCTCTTCACATCATTTAAGCTTTTTTTTTTATATTTTTTTTTTTATTTTATTTTTTTTATTTTTTTATTTTTTTATTTTTTTGTACTCTTTAAATCTCCAATGGGAAAATTAATTATCTGCATTTTTCCCATTGCACATGTGAGCACACACATGTGAAGCAGTGGGCTGCCATCTAAGGTGCCCGGGGAGCAGCTGGGGAGTTAAGGGCCTTGCCCAAGGGCCCATAGTCAGGTAAATGAGGGTGGAGGCAGGTGTGGGTGTTCACCTTTTCCACCCACATTTTGATGTCGTTTTGGTAAGTTGACCAGCGACCCCCCCCCCGATCACAGGCCCACCCTCTCTAACCTCTGCGCCACCATTCCCTCACACTACTCATTTCAGCTTTTGTTTTAATTTAGCTTTTTTTTTTTTTTAATTTTAACATCGTGATAATTTCTGCTTCCTTCAGCTCATTTGAGCTTCCCTCTAGTTGTTTTACCTTTAGCTTATTTTATGCTCCTTTCAGTTCCTTTCTGCTGAATTCATTTTTTCTGAATTTCATCTACTTTTTTAGGTGTTTCTCTGAAATTTTTTTTACATTTTTTTGCTTTTTTGTTGCAAATTTCCACCTTTTGTGCCTTTTTATGCTCCTTTCTGCTTATTTCAGCTTCTTTTAAAAAAAAAGCTTTTTCAGCTACTTTTTTGTAATTTCAACTTTTTCTGTTGATTTTAGTTACTTTTTTGCTCATTTCAGATTTTTTTGTAATCTATTCAGACTCTCTGCCTTTTTTCATCTTATTCTTCTCATTTCTGTTATATTTCTTCTCTTTGCACCTTTTTCTACATATTTCGGCTGCTTTCTGTGTTTATTTTACTGCTTCAGCAAATATCAGCTGTGCAAATTCAACAGTTTATATTAAACCTTTTTAGCCTAGGTTTAAACTTCTTCAGCAGCTTTCAGCGAAAGTCATTTAGCAACAAGTGTTCCACTGCATTTTCACATGAAACGACATGTCTCCATCTCTGCTTTGGTTTCTTGAGCTAGCATCTCTAATGCTAATGTTTAATGTTGCAGCTATGAACTCTGTGCTGTTTTGGCCTCTTCTTCCCTCTTGATGTTGGTGTTTGAGGTGATTAAATCAGAGCTGATGGGTCCTGAGACTGCGGTCAGAATCATGTTCGCTCAGCGTTTGCAGTGGGAATCGCTGCCCTCCATTTCTGACCGAGCAATCTGTGCACACGCACCACATTTCAGATTGCACCAGCGCAGACAAAGTGAACTCCAATCAGCTAATCAGCTGCTGTGAAAACAGAGGGTCAAGGGCCAATCACACACTGAAAGAGAAGACCACTTTTTATGCTTTAATTTCTGCTGGCTGTCAGGCTGCAGCGTGGCTGCTTTTACTGGAAAAAGCATCAGGTGAAAAGGAGCCGCTTTTGATTTTATGAAAGTGGCCTTGAGACGAAAACACAGCCTGATCTGCAGAAAGGTTCTGAAGAGACTGAAAATAAGAAAAGAACCATTGAAGATGTTTAGCCTTGCTGTTTGAACTCATTGCATTGTTCAGTCAGAAGTCTCTGACGCAGACGATGTTCTTGTTTAAAGCTGGTAGGATGAAAAATAAAAATAACCTTTCATTTTCTGCTTTTTTAAGATCCTTTATTAAACCCAAAGAATATTGATAAAACGTATGGAGGAGAGACATGAGTGTATTTACTTTTTGCTCAAGTTATTTGAAGGTGGCTTTAATTGAAAGAAAGACTTGTTTTTTTTTTGTTGTTTTTTTTAAATGTCAGTAAAATCGTGACCAGCTTTTCTCGACACGTCTGCTTTTGTGTTCAAAGTGCGTCACATCGTTTTATTTGTCTGAGGACAAAGTCAGATGAGCCAGGGCCAATCAAACCATCAGATTTAAGGACACTTGTTTGCTTTAATTCTGCCCGAGTTCACACCGGGGTGGGGAGTGGGGGGGGGGGGGGGACTTTTCTACACCCTTTCTGAAGGATCAGTTCACATTTTACACCTGTGGCCTCCAGACACAACTGTTTGATTTGATAACTGTTTGGACAGTAATGGAGGATTGTGGCAGGTCTGTCAGAGTAAAAATAAGCTGCTGGCGTTTTGTAACTTGTTTGGAGCACTACGCTTGTGTCGCACGTGGTTTGGAGTCTGAGCTGAGCTGCTAATCTCCGCTCCCTGTCCTGAAGTGGCAGAGCTGTGTGGCGGTGGGGGATTTGGCAGGCGGGGCGCTTGGTTCTGTTGACAGGGCAGGGCACCCTCCTCAAACAATGGTAGGGGAAACACTGAATTTTCAAGACTGGTTACATACAAACCACTCAGAGGGTCTGCTTCTTTTCAATTCAATTCAATTCAGTTTATTTATATAGTGACAAGTCACAACAGAAGTCATCTCAGGGCACTGAACAGAAACATTCATATACAGTACATAAAAGTAAAACATCTGATTGTTATATATGATAATTGCTTTGGATGGAAGGGCCCTATTTGTATGTGTTAAAAGCCTGTTTTTGAGATTCCAACAGGAGGTTGGCTTGAAACACAGCAATGAAGGCTCCTTGTGGGACAGAACTGGTTGGCAAGCTGTAGACTGAAGAAGTCCTCTGGATGGGAGACGAAGCGTTTCTCACTTAAACTGGTCATGGCACGATTTAACCTTTTTTGTTGTTATCTACCTGCATGATTGAGCTTACAAAACTTTTTTTTAAAATATAAAAGTAAGTTAATAACATTAATTATTTCAAGAGCGACTGCTTTGAGTTTAACTCCATCACAGAACTCTCATCTTGAGCAAGCATGAAGGCGACAGTGGAAAGGAAAAACTC
>JARVLU010000324.1:4615482-4627735 GCA_031762415.1 Simpsonichthys santanae
AAGCCGCATTTTGGATACGAGTTGACGGATTTGACGCCAAGCGTGACCGGTTCCTAAACTGCTCGAAACCTGTCGCTGAGTGAACCAGCACTGATGAGAATGTCGGGCTTCCCACTCCCATGGTAATCAGTAGCCATCAAGCAATGCTACAGTAGGTAAATCCACGTTCTTGATAATGTTTGCTTGTGTTGTTTGGTTACTCAACAACCAACTGAGTTTTTATTTTTCCTGAGAGAAGAAACTATCCTCCCACCAGAGGGACCAGTTCCAAAAAAGTGCATACACTTTGGTGGTGCAGGAGGACCTTGAAATCAAGAGATAAATGTTGGAGCAACTATTCACTTAAAATTTCCCTCAGTTCCTTTTTCCATTCCATTCAATGTTTTAAGCTACATTCAGCAAAGGGGTGACACCCTGTACAAGCCAGATAAACAACATGGCACCAGTAACCAGGGTGACAACAGAGAGGAAGGGTACAGTTCATTAATGTAATTTACCATTTGAGTTAATGTGTTTTTAATAGTGTTATCTTTTGTGTGACATACAGTTAGTGGTGTTGAATAAATAAATACAAATTAAAACTTATGTCTTCATTTTAAACTCCAATAACATGCAATATGTTTCTACATTATATCACTAACAAAGTTTAAATCACAAGTCGAATTACATAATGTCCAGTTAGCTTAAGTTAGCTCTAGATAGCTTCATTACATCTCCCACCACTAAGATAATGTTTTTTTTTTTTTTTTGGCTTCTCCCTTCTTCAGGGGGTCACCACAGTGAACTACATTGCATGAAGACTTGGCAATTATTTTTACACCGGATGCCCTTCCTGACATAACCACATACCACCAAGCTACCACAGCCTTCTGTGTGGAGCAGAGAGCTGCCATCTAGAATGCCTGGGGGAGCAGATGGTGGAGGTTAAGAACCTTGCTCAAGGGCCCAGAGTAGGGCAAGTGAGGGTGGAGACAGGTGTGACTGCTTCACTTATCCCACCAACATTTTGATGTTGTCTGTACTGGGAGTTGATCCAGTGATCACAGGCACATCTTCTCTAACCTCTGTGCCACCATTCCCTTTTCCACCACTAAAAGAAATGCTGTTCATTATTGTTACTGTTTTTATTTAGCACATTTATGTTATAGTTCAGCGTCACGTGCATGTGTGACTTTACACTTTCTGTGCTTTTCACACCTCTGCAGCAGTTTCCCCCAAAAATCTCCACTCTGAGACCTGGGTTCAAAAACCTCTGATTTAGAGAGAGCCGGTGCTGGTGTCCCGTAAATGAACGGCTGAACATCAGAGGAAAAGCTGTGGTTTCACTCAAAATACACGTCAAGGAAACACTCCTAAGTTTCAAGTGTTACCTGCAGGGCTTAATTTGTAAAACTAGTCGATGCTGGAATGCAAATAATGGGCAGCCGGCTTTGGGGCTGGGGTCGGGGACGTTTCTGTGGCGTTTCTGTGGGTTCTCACAGAAAATTTTAAATAAAGTACTTGTAGATGCCATTTCCTGCGTTCTGGTGTATTTTAACGAAGTGTTAAACATCTACGTTTACCTAACACTCTGTTCAATAACTATTTAATGTGTGTTCGACTGTGTGTGTGGGTGTGTGTGTGTGTGTGTGGGGGGGGGGTTGCTTCCATCCATTCATCCATCCATTTTTTCAAATGAAAGTCAATTGGTCTGTCTTTTCCACATTTCTATCGCTGGTAATTTGACAAATTAGCACCATTGTTTTGATACATGATGTAATGTGAATAATACACATAAAACATTTCTCACATATTTTTAATAATCAAAATTATATTAATAACCCACTTAAACTGACAAACTGATTTGCAATTTAGTTATGCTGTTTAATTCTATTATTGTAATAAATATACACTTTGACTTTGGACTTTTAGGGGCGGAGATTTGAATTACGGGATTCAAGCAAAGAGTTTCTGGAACACACCCTGTCAAAATAAGAAAGCTCCTGGATCTTGTTCCGGCAGGATCCAGCTCAAATTAAGCCCTGGTTACCCCATACCTAAATTTGAGTTGCTTTTGGCCCTTAATTAATAATGACATGGATTACTCAGAGCTAAGGGGACAAGGGAATATACTTGCCAATATACATTTTGTTGGTTTAGTGAAGGTTTATGGCCTTGTTCCCTGTATCATTCTGTAGGGGGTTGCTGGGAGCGTATAGGGAATTGGTTATTTCAAAGGGCTATCCAGTCCCTGTATACGGTATCCAAATCCAGTTATGTTCATATCCTCAGCACAAAGTTAAGTTTGTTCCCAGTGTATGTTTGACAGGGCTCACTCCTTATTGTGGCGTTGATGGACAGGATCTCAAGGCACATTTATAAGAAAAAGTTTTTTATTTATTTATTGAAACCTCAAAGATTAGTGTCTGTCTTTTGCAGATGGTGTGGTTCTGTTGACGTCTTCAGACCACAACATTCATTGTGCATGAGAGTGGTTCACAGCCCAGTGTGACGCGTTCAGGATATGAGTTAGCTCCTCTAAGTCCAAGGCGATGTTTCTCAGACAGTAAAGGTGAAGGAACTGAAGTACTTAAAAGTCTTGTTTACAGTGGGGTTGGTAAAATAAAGCAAAAGATGGATCAGTAATTAGAGTGTTTCTCTAGTTTGTAATGCTGAAGCAGGAGCTGATCTATAGGGCAAAGCTCTCAATTTACTTGTCCATCTATATTCAAACACTCACATGTCAGGTATGGATTTTGACTTTAAAAAATAAGATTACTAATAATAGCGAGTAAAATGAGCTTCCTCTGTCGAATGGTTGGAATCAGCCTTAGGGTGAGGAGACATCATCTGTAGGAAGGTTGACGTAGATTTGCTGTTCCTTTGCATCTAAATTACCGGTGTAGTCCTCCTGGGTGCCTTCTTCTCTAGGTTTTTTTGGGGGAATGTTTTACTCTGAAAAGACGCCCAGGGCAGACCAAGAACTTGATGGAGAAATTGTGTGATTTCTCTGGCTTAAGGCTTCCACAGACTCATAACGGATTAGACTCGAAACGGACGCCCACAGGGCATGTTCGTGCAAAGCTCAGTTTTTACGTATGCGCACTCGGTGTCGCAGAGTAAACTAACCGGCGACGGACTGTTTTGTTTGTGACTCCATTGTATTAAATTACCCTTCTTCATCCATGGTCTGGTTTAATGGCCTTTGCTTTTGTTTTTTTGCCAAAAGGCAAGCGATCTCTTCCTCCTCGTCCATTGACGCCATGACTGAAGTTGTGAGAAATGAAGGAATTTGTCACGAGCAAATTAAAATCAGGTCCAACGTGGCTGCTGGGGGAGGGTCTGGAGATTTCCTGGTGGGCCAGTCTGATGTGTGGACTGCAGGGCCATGCTCCCGGTTTTATTTTTATAAACAACATATAAACACAGAACACTGCTGCGGCTTGCTGCCAGCTTTTTTTTTTGCGACCTGTCAATCAATCCAGTACCATACCATACCATACCATACCATACCATACCATACCATAGCATACCATACCATTTTATTTATAGAGCACTTAAAACAGCAACAAGGCCAACCACAGTGTTGTTCAAACAAACAAACAACAGGCAACACATAGGCAACATACAAAATGAAGTAAAATAGTAGGCAGTAGGCATGTCAGCAAATGACCAATCTGCAAACTTAATTTGTCCTGAAGGTAAACACCACTTGCCTGTGGAGCTGACTGCAGCCACTCAGGGTGGATGCTCAAATATGAAGTCTCCACCCTCTGCAGACAGTGCGCACAGTTTCTGTGTGGACTGAGGACTGTCCGAGTCTGTGCGAGCCTTTAGAAATGTACTGGGATCCCCCAGGAAGAGCTGGAGAGTGTTGCCGGGGAGTTTGATGTATGGGTCTCTCTCCTAGACTGTTGCCTCTGGGACCCAATCATGGATAAGTGGCAGAAACAAGATAAGTAGATGGAACAAAGGACTAATGAGTAAAATATGCCCCTACAAAGAGTAAAATCCCTTTCAGAAGTTGATTCGTCTTCAGGTGTCACCTATTCCTTTACATAAACTAGATACAATTACAGTATCTCCTTTATCATTTGTAGCTTGCTACAATTACCTAAATACAGTACAATGCTGTATGTTTTGTGCTTGTTTCTGAGTTTTTATGTTAGAACAACATAATGCCTACTTATTGTTTTAAACTGTACAATAAATTGTAGAAGGAAAAATGGATTTATGAATTTCCCTGCTAGGCATTCACACTACACATTTTAGAAAAAGAATCCTGACTCTGCAAATGTGCTTCTGAATTATCTGTTTCTAGAAAGCCTGACAATTTTTTGCCTTTCCTTTACATCCCAGAAAAAATTGGGACACCCCAAGGGCTGGAAGTGAGCGTGCAAAACATAAGGGTAAGGCTAAGTGGTAGAGACAAGAGGTGAAATGGGATTCACCTTAAGAGGAATCCTCTGTAATAAGTAGTCTCGGTTAAAGCTTTTATCATTCTGCTTGTTTAATGCAACATCACATGATGTACTACTAAATGAAGTATTCTCTGGCTTCCTATAATACCCTTTATGGTGTGGCAGTCCAGTCCAGCAGCTGTGTTGCCACTAGATATTTCCTTCGAATTAAAGGACATTATTCACAATAGACTAATATTTAGACTGCCTTGCTAAAACAAAACAAAATGCACTAAAAACCCAACAGAAATATTCATGGAAATGGATAAACAAATCCATGAAAATAAATGAAAGTAATTTTCTCTAGGAGAGCTTCTGTCAGGGACAAACTCTTTGCTCATTTCCATGCTGCTCTTAACCTCGTCTTACCCGAACCATTCAGCTACACAGTGACCATGTGTTTCCACGTGGCATTTTCCAGTATGGTTGTTTCCAGCCAAATATATATCCCCATTCCAACATCCACCCATTTGTCCCCCACCCCTCCCTTCTTGTTGATATTAGATCAAGTTGATCTCAATGTGGCAAGCTATTTGATGGGGATGGAAAACTGTCAGTCTCATCCTGTTCCCCATCTCTCCCAGTTCCTAGCAACCAACAAGATTAGACTGTCTGTTTCTCATTGGTTTGGAAAGACCCAGAGTGCAGGCAGATACCATAATCACATTATACAGATCTAATGCATGCATGCAGCACACCAGATATACACATATGTGCCTGTGAGCACAGGCACGACTACAAACACACACAGCTACACACACAACCGATAAGAGTGATTCAGAAGACGATGTGGGTATAGCATAAAGTAATTCTAGCAGATTATTTGGACTTGGTGCTTGGTGTTTTGTTATTTCATGTTCTGGTTGATGGATGGATGTAAACTAAGTGCAAATTAAAACTGAATTGACGGGAACTTAGTGAGGAAGTCAACAAGTCTAGTTATTCATTTAACAGCCATATGAGTTCTTCAAGGTGCCTTATTAAAGATCACAGTGTGCAGAAGAATAAGCAATGAAACATCCAGGATCGACAACAGAAGAAACTCAACTGTAGATGTAAAACACATGTCCGTTAACATGTAGGCAAAAAGTTAGACAACAAACAGGATTATAAACACGAGGGATGGGCCAGTTACAAGTTTCAAAACTATACCATGGTGTTAAAAAGTAATGTTGTCAAAGCCACTCAATTTTCCCATCATGCTGCTCCTACAGTTCCTCCAAAGACATTGTTAATTGGTTGTACATTGTATTCGTCTTATGATGGAGTCAGTCATGGCTTGTCAACCAGAGAAGTGATGCCCATATATTTTCATGCTAATACAGTATGAAATAAATCTTTGCAACAAGTTACAAGAGTTATCATGTTAGCAGGTGAAATATATACAGCCTACTGCAGGCTCACAACAAATGTTAACAACCAGTTAACGAGCATCAGTTTGTCAGTGATCATGACTGATCAGGTTTTGTACACAGAGTAGCATAGGCGGACAATGAGAAAAATGACCACTCAAACAAAAAGGTGAGTGAAAGTAAAGAGAATGTAGACAGGTGAGTATTTTGTTTAGATCTTTTAAGAGGGATACAAGTCCTGGAAGATTTGCTTGCTTCCTCTTTCTGCTTCTTAGATATATAGAGGAGGGTGAAGAATCCCAGAAGAATTGGAAGTGTCATTGGAGATGGGTGAGTGTGACGAGTGGGAGAGTGGCAGGACAGAGACCCAGAAAACTGATCTGATGATGTGATTGTAGGTTGACGACAGGAGGCACTTTGAGACAGAGGGCTCAAACGGCTCTCAGAAACTGGATGAATTGGAAGATGTGGAATGTAGGGTGGACCCTCATGGTGAGAGGTATATTGAATTTTATGGCAGCTAGATTAATAATCTCAATAATGGAGAAAGTACCGATGTACCCAAGGGCAAGTTTCCTGGGTGTGTCCTTGATGTTGATGACTTTGGTGGAGGGCCATACCTTCTGTCCCACTAGGTAAGTCGAGGCTGTTGCTCTGTGTCTAGCAGCCAACCTCTTGTTCTGCTCGGAGGTATGGAGGAGAGCTTCCTTGGTCTGTTGCCACACTCTGCGTCACCTACAGAGATGATGTTGAACAGAGGGAACCGATATGTCCGATTCCTGGCTGGGAAACAAAAAACGAGAGCTTCCCAAAGATGCCTCAAAAGGGGGAAAATGTATTACACGTATGCGCGTATCACATTTGTATTGTGCAAAGTTTGGAGTCTGAGCTGAGGCGGCTTCAATCTCCACTCTCCATCCGGAAGTGGTGGAGTTGTAAAATAAACTGTCCAGAGGACCTGACTTAACTTTGTTGGATATTTCAATATTTTATTTATTTATATATATACAGGTAGTCCTCAAGTTACGAACAGGTTCTGGACCTAAGGACCGTTCGTAGATCGATTCTGCCGTAAATCAGAACCAAACACACATGGCGCCGTAAGTCCGGATTTTCGGCCGTAACTCGAAACCGAAAGCACATGGCAGCCGCTACGTCTTTTTAAACACATTTTTTCAATGTAAAACAACTTCGAATGGCCGTTTTAATGTGTTTTAATGTGTTTCCAAGCTGTTAGCTAACAAAATACCCTAAAAAAAAAACGAAAGAAATGTAAAATGCTGCATAAAAAAGGCAACGAACGGCGAGATGACGTCACTGGGGGGCGGCACCGTAAGTACGGAGCGCCGTAGGTAGAGACCGCCATAACCCGAGGACTACTGATCATAAATATCCTAAAATCAACCCAGAATACTGGAAACACGTGATTTTAAACATTTACTGACATTTTCACTTGGGTTCTTTCAGTCTCCTTACTTATAACTGTACATTAAACTAAAACAACTTCTAATTAAATAAAGCACACAAGGCAGCAGTAGTAATAGTATTAGCATAGTAGCTTATAATTAAGGAAATTATTATTTTATTTTTGTTTTAATACATTTAAACTGTGGTATTATTGCTGAAGGTTGTCATGCCATCAGAATCTCATACGACTCACTCCTGCAGGTCTGACTGATGTCAAATGGGCTGATCATTGTGAGACAGAGAAAAGATGTTAAAGCTCACAAAACCATTTTAAAGCAGATCTCTAGCAACACAGAGAGAGGTTTCTGAAAATAGACATGATGTTTTTTGTTGGATGGTGTTTGACTTCCTGTGCTCTCTGGAGGCAGGTATCACCATGCAGCAGTGATTCAACCAACAGGCATGTCATGTAAACCCAAACGCTCTGAACATGAGCAGCTTCCTTGATCTCAGGAAGCCTGGAAGAGATGTGCTTCATCCTTTTAGAAACAGCTCAGAGACAGAAAAATATATAGAGCTGTAAGAACAAGAAAGCCATCAGGATGAGATTTGTAATTTACCGTGACGCTGATAAGCTCTGTGCCGGTGTTTCATGTTTGCTCTTTGTTCTGCTATCGGAGCCGGTGGCTGCAGAGACACACTATGTAGGCAGGTCGATGCCCGGCATGGATCAGACACAAAGATTAGGCCCCGCATCAGTCAGGCAGAGCTCCATCACACAAAACGTCTTCTCCATACCACAGCTCACTGGGTGGCATCTATTTTCATGCAACATACATCTTCTTGATGAAACACAGGCTAGCATCAGCAGGCGTTGTCATCTGCAGATCCCTCCATATGGGCCACAATCTGACATGACATTTTCCTGGCTTCTTCAGCACTACATCATCTGTTGTAGCCTGGCAAGTGATTCCTTGTTGAGGCCTCTTCACATCATAAAGTGGCATGAAGTAACTCATCACTTGATTAGTAAACTTCTTCAGCTCGTAGTCTATAGCTCTGCACTAAACTCTTATCGTCCCCTTTCTTTTTCATTCTTATATTAATGAACAAGTCCTTTGTAGCTTTGCAGCTAACTGAAACACACCCCCTGTGGAAGGGTCCAGTTCATTAATGTAAGTTAAAGTTCGGTTAACATGTTTTTAATAGTGTGTTCAGTTTAATTATCAGTGTTTGTGTGACATACAGTTTGTAGTGTTGAATAAATAAATAAAACTTAAACCCAATGTCTTTATTTTCAATTATAATAACATGCAATATGTTTGACATCATCGTTTAAATCACATAACTTGAATTACATAATGTCCAGATAGCTTTATTGTATCTTCCACACTAAGACAAATACTGTTTATTATTTTTTAACTTATTATTTAGCACATTTAGTATGTTATAGTCCAGTGTCCCGCATGAAATATACGCCTGCCTCGTTCAATAAATAGCAATATTTGACTGGTCTCTCTTCCCAGCACAGATGTCGGTCACAGCAGCTACATTCAGGCATAGATTAACTACGAGACTCAAAATATATTCCATCAGTTGAAGCACAGAAAGCAGGATGTTATACTCCGCCGCCATGTTGTTGATAGAAATGTGCCGTCGGTCCGCATGTGTGTGAAATATATGCCTGTTGTGCGCATGTGGTTTAACACCTCTGCGGGAAATGTGTACATTATCAGCAGGCGGTCTCCCGAAAACCTCCAGTCTGAGAGGTGGGTTGTGTTGTCTAAATGAACAGAAGAACCGCAGAGAGAAAGGTGCAGTTTCACTCATAATATGCTCCATGTAAACAGCCGTTAAGTCAAAGAACAGCAGACGGGTCAGAGGGTTAACTGCAGTAATGAGAGCATCACTCTGGTGTGTTGTGGTGGCAGATAAAAAAGAAAATCTAAAAAAGCTAAGGTGGGCCTGTGATCGGAAGATCGCCGGTTCAAGCCCTGGTACATACAACAGCAAAAATGTGGATGGGGTAGGTGAAGCACCCACACCTGCCCCCACCCTCATTCGCCCCACTCTGGGCCCTTGAGCAAGGACATCCAGCGTAAAAATAACGGCCAAGTCTTCGTGCGACTTAGTTCACTGTGGCGGCCCCTAATGCAGGGAGCAGCCGAAAGAAGATGAAGAAAGTTTATGCAATCACGTGCCCTAATAAGAAAAGTACAGAAGGTAAAATGAAAGAAAAACAGGCATCATCTCTGCTTGTGTTAGTGTTTTTCAGCTGATGTAAAAAACTCTTACTGCTTTGTTTTATGCAATATAGACTAAATATATTTATATATGATGCCATTGTTATTGTTAATGAAGGCAGAATTCAGTAAACATGTCCTGACTACAAAACGAGGCATCTTTGTGTGCGTGTGTGCACGTGCAGGGTTTCATGTCTTATCAAGAAGCCCTTTCTACCTTTTATTCTGTTGTCACTTCCGTCTGCACTATGTCTTCTCACATGGGGGGAAGCAGAAGCAGAGAGCACTCATCGCCCCGTTTAATCCACTGCGGCTGAACGTACAGAAGGGTGGAAAAGATAACTTCTCTCCGGGGACGCTGCAGGCTCAACTCCCCATCAGCACCTCCCTTCATCTTTCTCCTCTCATAATAATGAATGAAAATGCAGCCAGAGCTGGCCCCGCGGATCATCACAGTTTTATCTGCTTCGTGCTAAGAATGAAACTTTGACCAATAACTCTTTGGATGATGAGTTTCCTGCTAGCGCTCCTGAATGGATTAGTCCGGTTGATGACATTCGAATCACAGCCAAGCATATTCAAAAACTCATTTTGTTCCTACAAACAACTTCTCACCTCCTGCTAATATAACAGAATAATTTCATTTTAACTGGATGACGGAGAGATGCTGTAAATGACTGGGAACGCTTCAGTTGAAGCTTTTATTTTAAGCACAAGTAATGATTCATCTACAATAAGAATGTGTAATAGAAAGACTCTGGATGTGCCATAATTCTTCTTCTTCTTTCAACTGTAGCCACAGCGAACTAACTCATGAAGACTTGACAATTATTTTCACACCGGATGCCCTGACGCAACCACAAACCACCGAGCTACCACAGCCCTCCTTATATCGTCAAAATTCATGCGCAGTAGTCCAGCTAAAAAATCCAACAAAGTTAAGTCAGGTCGTCTGGATGGTTTATTTTCATTTGTAATTACATATTCACTGATTAAGATGTTTACTAATTAGTTTAAGTTTAAATTGAATGGCTACTGATGGATTATTGTGCTTTGCGTTAAGAATATCTTACTTTTTTCATACTACTTCTATGTTTATTGTAAACTTTCTCAAATCAAAACAGAAACAAATCCTTTTAAAGGTCCAAACAGAAGCTTTCAGTAACCCCGGGTTACAACATCTTTATGTCTGAGTGCAAATGTAAAAAGGTTTTTCATTATAGTTTCAACAGCGATAAAATGGTTGGTTTTTTACCAATTAAGCCAGTAAAGTAAATCTTGATGTGCAACCAAATGAATCATTAGACCTGTGTTTACATTTATTCATTAAGCCTCGAGGGATTGTTTTTCTGAAAGGTTTGCTTGTGAAGAGATGAAGAATAAACAGGCTGGTGTTCAACGAGCACATGAAAACATCAGGAAAAATGAAATACGTTTTAGACGTCGGGTTTCTGTCTTGAGTTAATGTATCAACTAAAATGATCCAGTGGTTTGGACCAAGTTTTTAATTCTGGCCCCTGACACCCCTGGTTCATCAAACACGTTTCATTTACTGCTCACTCACTTTTTATTTTTATTTTTCCACTATATTAGATATATTTAGTTTTGTATTCAAATCTTAGAACGCACAGTGGATTAAAATTTTTAATTGGTGACTGACTTTTTCAAATTTAAATTAAGATCAGTCAAAGAAAACTTATCACCCTATGAGAACTGAGTGTGAAGCAAAAGTTTTGACATGGAATGGACATCGTGTTGACGTGGACAACAATACGTTGCATATTCCTTTTTTTTTAAATAGCTGCAGCTTTTTTAAAGGTTGAAAAAAAATGAGGAGTGCTGGTCGTGAACAGAATTCAATCGTTCTCTGGCGGTACTGTTGAACTCGACAGGCAGACGATTCAGCTGAGGGGAAAACAAGTTTAATGGCTCAGAAAGATTTCCTCACGGGCAAAAACCACTCCTTCGTGTTTACTATCCATCAGACAATGCAGAACTGTGTTCGGTGTCTGTCTTTAGTTCCTGTTGTCTTGATGGAGCTCTGACCCGCTCCGTCAATGCTCTCCATGGATTTCTGCTGCAGGGTATTTAGAATAAAGGTCAGCTCATTATGACTTTAAATGCAGGCTGATTCTGAGATCAATTATTTGATCACCTTGAAATTTCCTTCGAAATAAAATCAAATCCAATAACCCTTCCTAGATTAAAAGCAGACTCCTTATTTAAATCAAACCTTGCAAATAAAAACGTGCATCTGAACAACTTTTAGATTTTCTTTAATCTCCAAGAATGATTAGTTCGTTGTAGCCGCCCCCTGCTTCCATTGACCTAAACTGCCAGAATGCTTCTTTCAAATTGAGTTATCTGAGACATTACAGTCATTTTTATTTATAAAATTAATCTCTAAGCATGATTTGGCCCCTTGGGAGTTGCAAATGAACTTCGCTAACGACCGAATCGCTGCCAGGCACGACTGAACTGCTGCGAGAATAAAGAAAAGATGAGTGAGATCAGTGCATCGCCGGAGGGCCCAGACAAGATATTTGGAGAATTTACACCGACTGACAACTCAAATGAGCTCCACAGAGAGTTACTGAGAGATTTATTAAACTATTAACAGCATTAAGTCCTTAAAGGACAGTGCTGTTGTTGTCTCGTAAAAAAATCTATCCACACCTGCGGATGGATGCGTGTGCACGTTGCGGCCACGGCGAAAAAACATTTAAATGAAACTGATTTGAACATTTATAAAAGTAATGTTCAGCTCAGACACACTTCTGCTTATAATATCAGCCAACAAAAATATTTTGTA
>JARVLU010000324.1:4633638-4646065 GCA_031762415.1 Simpsonichthys santanae
TCACCACTCTCTGCAAAGCTTTTCTTTCTGCAGCTGTGCAGCCTCCATGCCACATGTTGATGCTGGAGCACAGGATGATCTCCACTGCACAACTGGTGTACTAGTAGCTTAGTTTTCCCCGACACATACTATTTATTTAAACTTTATTTATACAGATAGTCTCATTGAGTCATAGTGACTCATTTTCAAGAGAGATCTGTTTTAGACAGACAACATATCAGATCACACAACACATCACAATATCATGTGAGATTCTACATAAGGTTGTTTTTAGAGTTTATTCAAACTTGGCTACAACTCTGTCACTTCTCCCCATAAGAGGATCCTTTAAAACAGGTATGGATACTGTAGTTGATGGTTAAACGCAGCCCTTTAAATATGTTTCTAGTTTGTTTTTGAAACAGAAATTTTAGTTTGGAGTTTTTATGGCACTGATTTGATCTTCTGTCACGTTTAAGGCCCCCTTTACACAGACACAGCCGGAGGAAACACCATTTTTCAGATGTTGTTTTGAGGGGGGAAAAAATCCTCATTTACACGACCGCATTCTGTGTTTACATGTAACCACAGGAGCACCCCCCCACCCCCACCCCCAGTCTGCTGTAGTTGCCATGCCAGGTCATTAGGTGGCGCTGTGAATTTTGTACATTCACCTTATGTGCAAGTGTGTAAAACGTTTTCTGTGTTATTTCCCATTGTTGCGTTTTCCTTCCAGCTCTCCCACGGTGACTCTAAAGGTATGGCTCCGCCCTCTTTCTCACTAAAAGCACTGATCTTTAGTTAAAACTTTGACATGAAGGATGGAGGGTGATATGCATTTTTTAAAAGGAATTCTAGTTTCATTCATACAGATTTTAGTCTTGTTTAGCTCATTTTATTTTTTCAAACAATTTTTTTTCTTCGAACAATGAAAACCCTTAAGTTCAGTCTATGTGCATGAATTATTTTCACGCAGTCATATTTTGTCACTGTTAGTAGAAAATTTTGAATTTATTTACAATTTAATCAGTTTGTGTCCTAATTCATCAAAGTTGATTTCTCTAGCTCATTTTCCAAACAACTCATTGACCAATGTTCTGTACAATTAATATATAAAACTGTTGCAGAACTAAAATATTATTAAATCCAGATAGAAGTTTAAATAAATAACATTTACCTTGCACAGTAAAACCAATTGAAGTAAAATCAAAAAACAATCAAACTGATAATCTTGACAGTTTATTCTGAAAGGCAGCCGTTTAAGATGCTTCAGATTGTGCAGCTCTGAGTTATGTTTGTTAACAGATCTGATAAGTCTGATATGTTAAATAAGACAAATGTTTCCCCGGTTCTGAAACGGTTTGAACTCTTGCTGAAGGCATTAAGATGTTGCTCTGTATTTTTCATTTCTCATTAACATGTAAATGTGTGCCGCCATGAGCTCCAGAACCAAATAATTGTCTCTGTAGGTGGAAGTTTTCATCATGTTTCTGCAAAAAATGCGTTTTGTCAAACACAGATTACTTTGCAAAGACGACTGCTCAGTTCTGTGCTAAAAGGCAAAGCGACTTGTTTTACTCCACCTGTCACCCCCCGTGAGAGTTTTCTACATTAATAAGAGGCCCGCTGAAACAAAGCACACCATTGTAATTGTTTCTTCAAGCATCGCAGAGTGCAGACGAATTAACACTCGAGCGATCGGTTCGTTTGACTGAACTTCCCCAGCTTTCTGATCCACTCAGATATTAGAAGATGGTGCACATTAACAGTTTGCACATTCAGGATGCTCAGTTTTAAGAGGGATAGTAGAGATTGACACCTAGCTAAAGGTTTTGTAGGAATTGACGCGTTTAGGCAAACAGATGTTAAACCTTGCTCAAAGGAACTGTGCTGGTTTGGCAAATTAATTTCACTGATCTCATACCCTGTTGGTTAGATAAGACCAAATCTGATCTCTGTTATTTGGGAGATGTTCAGAGTTAGATTCTCAATTTTAAAAAAAGGCTTGCTCGGATTATTGGTTATATAACAGAATACATTTTAGCTCATGATCTCATATTTGCTTCCAAGCAGCGATATTTTCTTGTAGTCTTTTAAAAATGATTTTGATCAATAGTTCTTCAGGCCTTACGAAAGTAATTTAGTCATTCTTTGGACTTTGGCTGCCTTTTCACTCATTTCCAGTCCAGTACCTGACCTTTTTGTCCCCCGTTGCAGAGCGGATAGTGGTAATTGGAAATACTGTACTCTCCGTCCATCCATGTTGTGAGCATGATAACTTGAAAAATAAGTGCGGGACCTCCATTTCAGTGTGTGGCTGCATCTGGGCGTAAGAAAAGTCACTGTTGAAAATTGGGTTGCCACATCTAAATCCAAAATGGCCACCGCCATATTCAGTGTTTTCCCGACCATTATACAAGCGGGGCGCCTCACCCTGTCAACAGAACCGAGTGCCCTGCCTACCAAACCGAACTGACCCCCTGACATCCCGCTCCCCAGTTGACGACTGCCAGCAATCACGTAGCGCTAAGCTAATGCGGCGCACTATACAGACACGCTAGCTAAAAAGCTACAAAGGTGGCGCTCCGTTCTCTCATAATGAGCCACCTCCACCCCCACCCACCACTCATACTGTTGGCACAAACAGCGCGCAACACAGACATGTCTCCACCCCCACCCTCATCGACAAAAATCACGGAAGAGATGTACACTCTGCCACGTCAAATAATCTAGGACACTGATAACACTGTTATTTATATGTAAACAGTCCACCTCTATCATTTGATGAAACTATGCTGTTCAGTTTTTATATTTCTTAGAAAGCATCGTTTCCTCAAATGATTGGGGTGGCCCAAGACTAATTTGTCGTAGCCAAGGCCTCCACTGGCCACCCCCTGGCTCCTCCATTGCACCTGGTGGTGGATAAAATTACTCTCTCCACTCGCCTGGATCCGTCACTCTGCGCCGGCTCGGCAAGAAAAAAAATCTACTTCTGTTCTTCTCCACAGTGAAACTTCTTCCCACTTGAATATCTTGCACCAAAAACATTTAGGTTTACTTGAATTCTCTGTTTCCAGTCCAGAAAAACACTCATCTCTAAAACTACAAACATTTATGGTTCAAATCCCTCAGCGACGGCGGACATTGGCGCACCACTTGTTTAAACGTTTAAGCTACGTACATACTTTAGAACTTGAGTCATTCAAACATAAAAATCTAAACTCCAGAGATGAACTAGTTTTCACATGGTAAACAATTTTAGTATTTTGATAATTAGCAAGTATTTTTACATTCTTTGTAATATTAGTTATAACAAATAGGAGTGTAAGCTTTTCTTCCATACAATAAAAAGTAAATTAAAATTAAGTAGTTTTTTTTTTTTTTTTTTTTTTTTTTTTTTTTTTTTTTTTTTTTTTTTTTTTTTTTTTTTCAGTTCTTCATTTTTCCTTTTTGGGGCACAGTTGTTAGGAAACGACCGTGTGTCTGACCCACTTTCACAAGATGCATTAGTCTCCAATCAATTTATCCAATTTGACTTGAAGCTATTTAGTTCTATTAGTGGCCTAATTGCATCTTCATTCTACCTGAGAGTCAAAAGCAAATTGTAACGCTTATTCACAGGCTGTGCTCATTAGTTGTTGTTCTTGCTCGAATCAGCTTTACAGCTGGCTCCATTTAAATTAGCTTCAGAGTAAAACCCGAAGACCTGCTCAGCTGTGATGAAGTCATTTTGCATATTTGGCCGCGTGCGTCGCTGCACAGAAAAGTCTTTGTTTTCATGTACACCTCCTGTTTAACACGAGTCAGCGTCACTCAGCTGTCTCTGCCGTTTCGCCTCAAGGGAAGTAATGGAGCAGCTGTGGTGCGACTCAGCAGAGCATCGGTGTGACAACTTTGACGGGAGTCATCAATCATCCGTCCCTCCGTCCCTGTCGACTGACCCCCACTCCCCCCCATCAGCTCTATTAGCTCCATGCAGACACAGAGCAGATCATCAAAGCTTTCTGACACGAGCAACACGCCGCCTGTCATGTCAACTGAACATGGATGAAGTCTCCAATAAATCAAGTGTGGGGCTGAAACGCTTGCAAATTCCACAAACTATATATTAATTATTAACTTTACTGTTAGAACAGTGTGTCAGAAATCAAAAGATAATGCTGAAGCTTCTTTTAGTTGTGATTTGAAGTTGGAAATCTTCTGGAAAAACAACAGAAATCACTAATTAATCATTCAAAAATTGTTGTAAATGTAATGAAATCCTTTTTAGCTTTTGGTGTATTAGCTGAGACTTGGCAGTCAAGAAATTAAGCTAATTTTTCCACACAGGCAGTTCTGTTACAAACAAGATTTTTATTTTTTTTATTTTTAATTGATTCTTTGTTTTTAATGTTGTGTCCATTAAGTCCATCGGGTCACAAAACCATAATAATCTGACTGTAATAAACTGTAATAATACAAAAATACTGTCAGCTTTTCTTTTGACTGTAGCTTAAATGTGAAATAAATCAATACTCAGCCTAATTCAATCCTCTGCTCAACTGATGAACTGAGAAAATATTCTGTAAACCATGTGGAAAGACTTCAAAACTCAGACTTTTACTTTTTCAGACCTTTTCTAATCATTTAAAACAGATTGTTTCCTCTAAAGATCAACAGGTTTGGGGTAGTGGCAGTTTATTTTATTTTATTTTATTTTTTGTTGCTACTTTAAGATTTTTTTGTAATAGGATTATCCTTGTTCTGCTTATTCTGCTAATTTTGGCTACATTTCTGCTCTATTCAGCTGCATGCACACGTTTCTGTCATTTTTCAGCTGCTTTCCTCTTTTATTGTCCAGCTTTCAGTAAATGTGAGGTATTCAAATGCAGCTCGCGTTGCCATTTTCTAAATGAGTCCATTTCAGCCTCTTCAGCAGATTTCAGCAAAACTCATTCAACAAGCATTCACACTGATTTTTCACAGGAAATAAAATGTTTGTATTAAAAAACAAATAAAAAAAAAAAACTGGAGACCTGATTCCTTATCTCCTCCAGTCCAGCTCTTGAAATTTGACAATTTATCCTGAACCACATGGAACCACGTGGGACTATCAGAACTATCTGCTTCTTTATTACACCTGCATGTTTTTGTTACGAGGCACGGGTTCGTGTGAAATTTGCTCGGGTTAATGTGCCTTGAGGTTTGCCCACATGAGCGCTCTGTGCAGCGGATGCTATTACTTATCGTTTTCATAGGTTAATGGATCCTGACACGGACCTATCAGAAGGACTGAATCATTTTGTATCAAATGTAGCTCTGGAAACAAGACTGATGAGCATTTGGAAACTGGTTTTTAAAAAATCTAATTAAAAAGCTTCACCAGTTTTATGCCATTAGTATAAATGATTTGATGATTTTGTACCCTCTGTGGTTTAACAGTTGACTTTTAATCAATAGACCGCAGAAGATGTTCCCCTGTTGGTGGCATCCATGTGAATCCAAGGCCTCAGAGCACCGTTAACAGATAAAAATTGTCTGCTTCAAAATGTTGCTTCAAGCCGTGCCTCAGATGGACCGAGTGTTCCCTCAGAACACAAGTCATTACCCACAGCGGGAACAAAATATGTTGTAGGAGGAATAATGATGCTGTAAACATTTGAACACTTGTCATCCTTCACTCGCTGTCAAACATTACCTGCAGCTTCTGCTTTCAACAACAAATCTTCCTGTTTTTATTTATTTATTTGTTTTTTGTTTTTTCATTCAGCGTCTCATCATTTCCACACTGTCCCAAGTCAGCTGTTGATTACATTTGTCTGTCATGAAAAGGGCAGGACTCTCACTCACATACTGAAATTGAAAGTCATTTTATGTCAAAACGACTCTTGACTTTTAAGGAACAGACTTAAATAAGTATGACTTTTGTTTCTTCTATTGCTGATAATAATGTTAGTCACAGTTTTCTGTTTAATTGTTTAATTATTGCTTTCAGTGATCTTAAGCAGCTACTTGAAAATGAATTAAAGCCGGCTGCCACCTTTTCCCTGAGTGTCAGAGAAATTAGGCTGCGCAGCAAGACGGAAATCTGATTTCACAGCTAAAAAAAAAAAAAAAACCTCAGTCCACTTTATTATCCTCCTGTAGAGTTCACAGTGCTGTTGCATCTGAGCTGGACCCCATAGCTATGGCCTCGGGCTCCAGCATCTGCCTTTCAAAGAAATAAATAAAAAACAGCTTCATAAACCATCTAATGGGATCCTGCTGCTGCCCTGAATAAACAGACGAACAAATTAAATGTAAATTAAGTGTTTTAATGCAGGCCGGGCAGAAAAGTCCTGTCAGGAAAGACGCTCAACTTCTTTTTGTCTTGTAAAATATGTTGGAGGAGTAAATCTGCTCAGCTAAGATCTTTGGGTTTTAAGTCTGAATTCAGACACATCCTTAGGAAAATTGTAGGACAGTGGTGAGACCATCTATGTTGTCTGGTCTGGAGACAGAGACATGGACGAGAAGACAGGAGACAGAACAGAAATTAGCAGAAATTTTAAGATGAGGTTCTTTTTAGGAGTGACAAGGATGGATAAGATTAGGAATGACATCATCAGAGGTACAGCACAGGTTGAACAACTGGGAGATCAAGTTAGAGAGGACACACTGAGATGTTATGGACATGTCCAGAGGAGGGACAGTGGTTATACTGGTAGAAGGATGTTAGAAATGCAGCTGCCAGGAAAAAGACAGAGGAGCAATGTAGATGTAGTTAGAGAGGACATGGAGGCAGTTGGAGTGAGGACAGAGGACACAGAGGACAGAGTGAGGTGGAGGAGTAAGATTTGCTGTGGAGACCCTTGGAGAGAGACACGCCAGAAGAAATGGAATAAAATGTTCCAACATGCAGCCTATAATACAGATAGAAGATGTTGATATTTTCCTCCATCCTATACCCCCCCCCCCCCAACATTTTTATTAAATAAACCTCATGAAGGTAGTTATAAATGATAGAGAACACCAAAGTTCATGCTCAATAATCCAGGTAAACACCCAACAATGTTCAGTCAGGTGATGATGAATGAGCACTAGTGATAGATTATAGAGAAACAAGTAAAATATACTGTATTCTTAAAACCAATTTACAATGCTTTTTTCTAAATGTAGCTATATTTACAGACGTAAACTGAAAGTGACAAATAAATATCAAAGTTCTTACACAATGATCCAGGTAAAAACAAATCCAACAAAGATGTTACATTTCAACAAAAAAGAAACTTTCCTGAGGACCCGACTTTGTTGAAAAATAAAACCTTCCTGGATACGTGTGTTTGGTCAATGCACAGTTTTACATTTTGGCTGCACAGAACACAACACTAGTTTTTTTGTTTGTTTGTTTGTTTTTACTTTTAGGGATAATAAAACATACTCATAGCAAACTAAACATAGCAAACTAAAAACCTATCTCATTAAGTATTATTATGTTTCTGTATTTTTTTAGCTCAGTTTTTTAATCCCTGTGTTTTAGTGGATTCAGAACTGCTCTAATCACTTTAAATTTTAATCGTAACTTTAGGAAATTTAATGCTTTGGTAACTGACCAGCTATTTTTACTAAGAAATGCAGATGGAGAGACAAATGTTTGTGTTTAGTTCAACAAATATGTAACTTTGTCTTCAACAGACACAACAAAGTTCATTAAGAGGAACTGAAAGAGCTTTCCTCTCTTGTCTATGTCTAAACATTTAATATTCATGCAAATGTCCCATGATGGTATTAAACTTCTCCATTGACATAATATCATATAAGAGCTGGTTCAACCCACATTACTTGGCGCAGGTTTTTAGATGAGATGAAACATGTAGGAGGTGTCGATAGCTACAAATACCATTATGAATTTAGAAAAAAACTAAACATGTTTACTGCTCATATAAATATCAAGGTGTAAAGAAAACAAATACAGTGTTTGTGACACAACAGTTTAAAAAAATGTGAGGTATTTTATGCCCCACACATCGTCTTTGTACGTTTTATTTATTATTCTTTTTGCTGTTGAAATTATTGCACAATATAATTTTAATCAACCCTGTAAATGAGGAAATCCTTGTTTCCTGACAGCCTAAGAGAACAAAGGAAAACAATCTTGCCAGAAAATTAAGTCTACTGATTACCAGAGTAGTGCTGTGTTTTTTTTAACCATGGGTTTTATTTTCTGACTAGTTGGTAAATTATTCAGAATGGAGAGAACAGCAGAACCTCAAGTGGGGAAAAGCTGCCAAACAAGAGAGAAAATCATAGGTGTCATCGCTCAAATCCAACAGAAGGACAGCTCTAAAGTGAAAAACCTGAAATTATCACTAATGGAAGGAGAAAAGGAGCTAAACTCACAGAATTCACACAGATAGAATATCCATCCATCCATCCATCCATCCATCCATCATCTTTTACCTGCTTCTTCCTTTTTGGGTCACGGGGGTCACTGGTGCCCATATCTAGCCATCACTGTGTGAGAGGCAGGGACACTCTGGACAGGTCTCCAGTCCATCACAGGGACACATAGAGACAAGCAAGACAACCATTCACTCTCTCACTCACACCGCGGGACAATTTAGAATCACCAATCAGACTAACATGCACGTTTTTGATCTGTGGGAGGAAATGGGAGTACCTGGAGAAAACCCACGCATGCACGGAGAGAACATGCAAACTCCACCCAGAATGGCCCTCCTCAGCCAGGATTCGATCCGACGACCTTCTCGCTGAGAGGCGGCAGCTCTACCAACTTTGCCACCGTGCCACCCCCAGATAGAATATAATTTTTTAAAACATAAACTTTACACAGAAAACTTCAAAACCATAAGCAAACTACCAAACAGTATTAAAAAAATAATGAGATGCATGATGGAAAGAAATACTGAAGACAGAATAAATAAATCACCCAGACATACCAAATCTTTTTACTTATTTTGTGAAATGTATTAGTGATGAAGCATTTTGTAGGAAATTATTAGATTTATTGTAAAAAAAAAAAAAAAAAAAACATTGAATAGGCAGAAGAAAACTTATCAAAGTAATCTGTATATCATCTTCATCTCTGCTAACAATTCCTGATATTTTTATCGTTCTTCAGGGAGTGTTGTGCCATTTTACAGCTTTGAAGCAAGCAACAAGTTCATTAGCATTAACGCTAACAACTGTTTCAGTGCTAACTTGGTGCTATCATGATATAAACTTAATAATTATCTGAATTTAAAATTTTTAGAGCACAAGAAACTTATAAAAAGTAATAATCAGTTCCCCTTATCTTTTCTAGCATGTTAAAATCATTTTTAATACAGTTTTGTAGCAAGTGATGAGGTCATTAGCACTGATGCTAAAAATATTTAAATGCTAACAAGCTGCAAGAGGATTTAACACTGATTTGACTTCTCTATGACATTAGTGTTGACTACAGGAACGCAGTTACGTGTGAAGAGGGAGTACTGGATGGGACTAAGCACACACACCTGTGGTATGCCAGTCCTCAAAGGCTGAGCTGGTGGAGTTTTGTGGTCATTTTGCTGGGATTAGCTGTACTGAATGCAGAGTTATAATCCACAAATATCTTTTTTGCATATGATTCGACCCCCACATACTGTATGTGTCTAGGATCTGTTTACTGGTAAGATCATCTTTAAATGTCAGTCCACAAACAGTTCCTCTGTAGTCTAGTTCTGTAGTTAAAAACTGACACTTCTAATCTTCAGTCACACACGTTGAAAATAGATCCTACGTTATACCAGTGGAATGCCCACTAGTCTGGCCATTTTGGATCGAAAGTACCAGCAGGACTCAAGGCTGACAACGAAAACAGTCTGCCTGAAAAAATCAATAATTGTGGCTTATCTGAATCTGACTCCTCCACTGGCCTTGAAGCAGGCCGACTTATCAAATTTCTCCTGGGACATGTATAAACTAAAGAAAATCTCTGTCTATCGTGCACCCCCCCAAGAACTTTGAATGTTTATCAGAGCTGCACCGGCTGACATCAACATCTTATCAGGATTATGGACTATCTGGAAGTGTTTCTTGGACAGATCTCACGTCATGTCGTCAAATGCATCTGTAAGGTGTTTATAAATGTGCTTACTGGTAGAGATTTTTATGTCTTAAATCATGTCCTGATGATGACAAGATGTAAAGAAATTTTTTTATGTAATACCTTGATCCATCCTCATGGCCTTTCCCCCTTTTCTACCTAAAAACTATTCTGAAAAAGGATAAGAGGCCGCACTCTCAGGAGCAGCAGCAACGTGCACTCCGTCCATCTTTTGGACAACTGTAGCCTCTTGAGGGCTTCCATTTCAAATGATCCAAATTATGCAGATCAATTAATTTCTCCCCGATGACCATGCTTTTGTGCCAAAAAACTGATTTCTCAACTAATTTTCTTTCCTTTCTTGTGTTTGTGTCTTATCTTTACAGCCACACTGGGAACCTTGGAGTTTAGTTTGCATTACGACCAGGAGAACAACGCACTGCACTGCACCATCAACAAAGCCAAGGTGAGCCATCGCGGTTAACTGAAATTATTACTCTGCATAAGATGTATCTGTAATTACTGCCACTTAGTTACATCTGCTCTTATCAGAGCCACCTTAGGCCTTTTTAGTTCAGTTTCATGTGTGTTCTCAAGCTCTTGTGAATCAGATCTTATTTGGCTCATGGTTTCCTGCACAAACAGCTGCCACAGTAGAGATCAACTTAAACTGACAGATTGTGTGAATTTATCTGATGAAATATTGGTTTAAATGCAGATTTTAGCAGGAACCTTTTAGTCAACCTACACATGCAGTTAAAAACAAATTGTGACTTTACACATCCCACTGCAACGTGTGAGAAAAACTGCACTGGTGTGACGAGTATTTATTTTTTATCTTTCATAAGACATTAGACGCTTTTTTTTTTTTTTTTTTGCCATAAGCTGCTCTCAAAGCTGCCAATACAACCAATACCAATACAGCAAAAGATACATTGTTAGACTTTAGCTGCTTTTTAGCAAGTCACTTTTTAGCCTATTTTTTTCTTCCCATTTTGAACATAAAAAGTGTCTAAAAATTATGGTTTTAAAAAACAGGAAAAACAACCTGGTAAAGACCTGAAACAGGACCTGAGAAAAATATTGTCATTTAGTATGACACATCTCCAGCTAATAGCTCCTTGAGAATCATATTGTTGGAGCGAAAATAGTATTTTATGTGTCAAACTGTTAGCTTTTATTTTTAAAGATTTATCTTAAGAAAGTCTGTCAAAAAATACTTTCTCTTTTGACTTCATGAGATGTGAAAAAGGGGTTTTAAAAAGTTTTTAAAGCCAGTGTCTACTGAGCCTTTCAGTAGATTCTGGATGAAAAGTGAGAGATAAAGCAGCCAAAATTCCAGAAAATTATTTTCTAGACATTGTAAATATTTGTAAAATTGTAAAAAACAAACACTGACATGTAAGTCTGAATCTTGGAAGTAAAACATTTTTAAAAATGGAGACAAGATTTTTACAATTCTTTAGTCCTAATTCGTTCCTCAACAGGCAGATTTACTTAAACAAAGAATAAATCTGGTATTTATTTGTTTGACTTTTGGTCCTGAGATTCTATTTCCTCATTTACTGAATCAAACTTCTGCTTCTTATTTAGAGTTTTAAATTGTTTATGATGAAGGCTTTATATTGATCAGCAATAATTATCACTCAGTCGTTCTAAATGAGCGAAGCTGCAACAAATAAACATGTTCCTCCCTCCCTTTCCTCTTTCTGCTGCGATAGTGATGTTTCTGACCATTGTGGTCGCCGTCAGCGACTATAACTCTTTTGTCTGCATGAATAGCTGGTTTGAAGGAAAGTGGAGCCGTTCTTGGCAGGAGTGTTGGACAGCAGAACGGCTGTAAGGCCACAGTGATTTATGGTTGTTATTTTCTTTACTGCTCTGCTGCTAGACTTCAGCTGCTGGCTGGCCAAGCAGTGAAAATCATTTTGCTCTTTCATACATTGTATTATGTGCCCATTTCCACAGTTTAATTGGTTTGGGTAACCCCCTTACTGGTGTTTCTTTGTGTTGCAAATCTGCCATTGTTGTAATAAAAGCTGCGACCAGCTAAACTTCGGTTAAGCACTTTTCCAAGGAGATGCTATTGATTATGGCTCATGATAAAAACCTGAACAAGAACCATATTGCTAAAGTCTCAAAACTGAAAATGGGGATTAAAGTTGCTTTGAGTGAAGTGTTCATGTATTTATAATAATCCAACAATCACACCTAACGTGCTTGTTATCATAGCTATATGATAACAAGCATATGAATACAGGTGGTCCCCGAGTTACGAACGGGTTCCGGACCTAAGAACCGTTCATAGGTCGATTCTGCCGTCACTCGGAGCCAAACCGCGCCGAACCAGGAAGTAAAACCGGAAGTAAAACCGCGATCGAAAACGTCTTTTTAAACACG
>JARVLU010000324.1:4731930-4744854 GCA_031762415.1 Simpsonichthys santanae
CCCCCCCCGCTGGCCTGGACGCAGCTCCTCTCTTCTGCCTGCTGCCTGTCTCTGCTGTGGATCCGTCCAAACCGACTGATCTCAGCACAAGCGGTGATCTTACAGTTTCTTCTCTTCCTGTGTGTTCGTCCTCAGACACGAAACACAATCCTAAATGTGTGTTACTGTCTGCTGCTTTTTCTTTACAGCCCGGCGCGTTTCGTTGGTGAAGTTTCAGTTTCTCCTGCGTCTCCAGGAGAAGTGCGTGAATATCAACACCACCGGTGGGGAAAGAGGCCTGACGTGATGTTTGTCCATTTTCCAGACGATTCCTGGCGTCGATGTGTCAGAACAGGCTCTGCACCGGCACCGCAGGCCTTCAGACTCCAGATGTTTCCAAGTTCATCTCCCAGGTGAAATAAACTGAAGACCATAAAGTTTACACTTCTGTCTGTGTTAGCAAAAAATCTCACAAATCACTGGATGGATTTTAATAAAACTCACAGAAAGTAATCTCTAGATGTACGTCTACAGCTCTAGAAGTCAACAAGTGTATTTAAATTAGTTAACTACATGTTTTTTCCTCTTCCCTCATCTGGTCAAGCCTATTTTTCTGTTCAATTTGTAAACAACAACAAAAACAAACGACGTAGGATCACCAGACTCTGAGGTACGTTTGAAGTCTTTGTGCTGTTTGTTTTGTTTTATTTTGACCTGAACATGTGAGGATGACTGCGTTTGGGGATGAAGATCGGTCATATGTTATTATTTATCCCCACTAAGTCTTTGTCCATTCAGGGGCGACTCCAAAGGGGGGCAGAGGGGGCAATGGATACATCTAAAATATTCCTCTTAATATAAAAACAAATGTTGTTTTTCAGCAGTTAAGAGTTCACATAAACTTTAAATCAATCTATCCCCAGAATAACCGGACTCATAACTTTCAGGAGGTTATTTGATTTTTTTTTATTTTTTTTTTTTTTTTTTTTTTTTTTTTTTTAGAAATATAAATGTAGGAGAGGACGAGCTTCAATAAGCTAATGATCTGAAACTTAAACGGTCAGAAAAAGAAAATACTGTAGTTTGTGTTAAAAATACTGTAGAGTAAAACAATTTATAGTTCAGGGTTCTGCTTATTTGTTCTTTCATAACAATTAACACTCAATTGTTATTCACAAAGTTACACATCACTGTGCGTTTTTTTAATACTGCATAATTAGAAGGTTGGCTTTGAACTTGAGGCTTATTTTTAGTATATGTTTTGTTTAGTGCACCCTTTCAAATTAAAGATGTACATTTGACTTTAGAGAAAAGGGCAAAAAGCTTAACTTGTGTTTTTTTTTTCATGTGCATGTAAAAATAAAAAAAACACCAAAACTGTACCGTTGTGGAACTCCATGTGTTTTATTATTATGTGATGTGCAAAGACAGATCACTGCGGTAAGTTTGTGCCATTCATCGGCAGCCACACAGCAGGAGGCGGTCAAACATTCAGATCAAACACAAGATGGCTTTTATTCTGAAAATACATTAAGTTGTGTAGCTGAAGACAGAACTACAATCTGATTCAAAGAGAAGAAGGATTGATTCACTAAATAAACATAAACCTCTCTGTGTAAGGATGATCTATTGCTGGCAATTACTAAATACCTTATTTTTTTATTATATCTATAATGCACTATTTGGGTCTTTACTGTATGAAATTATTTTAAAGTCTTGATAAATGACTTGAATATTTGCACAAATGAGAAAAAAATATCTGCCTGAGCTTTAAACTAAAATAAAAAATGTTACTAGGTCGTGAACTAGACGATAACTTTGCCCAAAACAGTCCCGCATTTAAGCTGCAAAAACAAAACAAAAAACTGTGCTGCCTTTTCTGACATGTCCTAAACGTTAGCTCGTTTGGGGGAGAGGACTACATTTCCCAGTGTGCCGCGCTCCAGAAGCCCCGCCCCCTTCGTTTGAATGGCAAGTTGTTTGTTTCACTCGGACCAGCTGCTAACTATTCCAGTCGGAGAGCAAACATGGGCAGCAGCGGTCTCCCGTTCGAGAGCTGCCGGAGGAAGAGCACAAAACCACTTCCGCTTTCACATTTCGCCTTCAACATAAAAGCTCGAGGCCTAACAGCGCAGCTGATCATTCACTAAATTTTATGTTTAATGGTTTTTAGGTTGACTTTCAAATTTAAGTTACTAGAGTTTTTTTATATAAATGGTGAGAAAGTGTCATTGTGGATAAAAAGTCTGTGTCTAATTTGATCGTTTTGATACAAGAAAACTCTGATAAAAAAAGTCACTTTGTTGTTTTTGTGTTCAAACAAATGAACCCAATGATTCAAATTATTACTCTGTTATCCAGAGATACTTTAGTATTTATTTCTATGTTCTATTGCTACAGCTTTAAGATAATCATCTCAGATTGGGTTAGTTCATAGATTTATCTAGATTTACTTGCATTCAATTTAGGATTTATTGTAATTTTTTTTGCATTATTATTTAATAAATTTATGTATCATTTTGATCAATTTTTTATCTTTGTAACTGTTATTTTTGTGATCATTTCACGTTGTATTGTACCTTTTGGTCATGATTTGGCTTTTTAGCTTTATTTTGCTCAGAGCCAGTTATTTATCAAACAATTAGCTTTTTTTAATATCACAAGTTTGGAAAAAATGACTTGTTCACATCCTTCACATTAACAACCAAAACTTTGATTCAAAATCACAGGAACTGAACTGTTGCTAGGCAACCAGAAAGCACTTTGAAAGTTAGCGACAGCTACGGCTAGTTAGCTACTTTGCTAACAAAGTTGTAACAATATAGTAACATTCTACATGGTTAATAAAGTGGTGAAGATTCTGAAAACACTTTAAATTGTCCATTTAGTGTAAAATACCAATATTTTGTCAAGAATAGATTTGTACCTTTGGTGTATGCTAATTAATGTTTGCTAGCAGTGTATGCTAATTAACGTTTGCTAGCAGTTTATGCTAATTGGTGTATATTTAAGTTGCAGACCTTTTGTAATGTACTCTCATAATAAAATAAAGAGGAACAAGTTAAATGTAATAAGTCTAAAATAAACCTGTATGGTATTTTTGTATTTTGCCAGCTTTAAAGGTATGCTAGCTACGTGTTTATGATGCTTTGGGTTTTATTCTGAAAACCCTCGAACGGAAGCAAACGGGGTTCGGTCGTGCGGTTGACGGCAGGTCCGGGTTTTACCTCCTTTGCTTTCTTTATTCCTCCCTGCCTCCCCTTTTCTTTCTCTGTTTAATGCGCCCCGGCCTGCCGTATGTGTGTATTTATTTATTTATGCATTCTTTTTGAAAATATTTAGCTATTTTCTTTCTTTTGGTTATATTTTAGTCGTTCCTCAAATGAGAAGACGTAAAAGATGGAGCTCCACATTTTAGAGCATAGCTTGAAAGTGGCGAGTATAGAAAAGGAGGGGATCCAGATTTGCACTCACGGACTGATAAAACTCGCCTTCTTGGCCTCCAAAACAAGGTATGGAAGTTGTGGGACGTGATGCGAGAACAAAAGTGTTTTGAAAGTGTTTCCTGCTGCTGTTAGCGCCGGGCTGCAGCTGTTTATTGTTCCTGCTCATCCACAGCAGTTGTTGTTTGGATCCGTCCAGCCGGTGTTGTTCCTCCGCAGCCTGTTTTCTGCTGGTTCCGACATATTTCTGAGCGGAACTCGGAGAAACTGGAGCAAACAGCTGAGGACTTTCAGTGCGAGTCTGAAATCAGGCTGTTTGCTGTCAGCCAGCAGGGGGAAACTTTGTTCACCCTGCAGCTCTTTCAGCTGCTGCAGCTGCTGACAGCAGGCCTTCAGCTGCTGCCTCAGGTTCAGACCTGAACAGACATTTAATAATCTTCCAGAGAGCTGGACCACTCCAGCACAACTGTTGAAGTTCAGACAAGCTGAACAGAAGCTTAAAAAAAGCAAAACACTAGCTAAAAACTAAAATCAACTGAATGTTGCTGGAAGCTTCAATAAACAAAATGTAGCTGCTACAAGCTAAATTCTGCAAAACTGCCACTAAAAACTAAATCCAGCAAAACTGTTGCTAAAAGCTAATTTAAATAGAACTGTCACTAAAAGCTAAGTAAAGCAAAACTGTCGCTATAAGCTAATTTCAATAAAACTGTCATTGAAACCTAATTTCAGCAAAAAGTCGCTAAAAGCTAAATCCAGCAAAACTGTCACTAAAAGTGACTGTTAGCAGAGCTGTCACTAAAAACTAAAATTGGTAACACTGCTGCTAAATGCTAAATTTAATAAAATTGTCTCTAAGCTAATTTCAATAAAACTAATTGAAACCTAATTTCAGCAAAATGTTGCTAAAAGCTAAGTTCAGCAAAACTGTTTCTAAAAGCTAAATCCAGCAAAACTGTTGCTATAAGCTAATTTTAATAAAACTGTCACTGAAACTTAATTTCAGCAAAACTGTTGCTAAAAGCTAAGTTCAGCAAAACTGTCGCTGAAAGCTAATTTCAGCAAAACTGTTGCTAAAATCTAAATCCAGCAAAACTGTCACTGAAAGCTAATTTCAGCAAAACTGTTGCTAAAATCTAAATCCAGCAAAACAGTTGCTAAAAGCTAAATTCAACAAAACTGTTGCTAAATGTTAGCAGAGCAGTTGTTCAAAACTAAAATCTGCAAAACTGTCGCTAAAAGCTAAATTCATCAAAACTGCTGATAAAGCTACAGTTAGCAGAGTCGTTGCTAAAACCTAAAATCAGCAAAACTGCTTCTAAAACAAGCAAAAGTGTCACTAGAAACTAAATTGCAAAAAACTTGCTAAAAGCTAAAATTAGCAAAACTTTTTAAAGTTAAATTCAGCAAAGCTGTTGCTGATAGGTAAAATACGCAAAACCAGAGCTAAAAGCTAAAATGACCAACATTGTAGCTAAAAGTTCAATTCAGCAAAACTGTTGCTAAACTCTAAATATACTTAAACTGTGCTGTAACGCACAATGTGGTAAAACTGTAGCTAAATGTTTACATTAGAGAAACCATAGCTAAAAGCTGAAAATACAACTGAAAATAATTGTATAAGCTAAAACTGGTAAGACAGAAGCTAAAAACAAAAAGGAGCATAAAGATGATAATGGGGCAGGTATGCTATGAGATTTCAAAACAACATTCTTGAAGGAATGAAAATAGCTAAATTGTAGCTTGAAGCTAAAAAGTAGCTTAAAGAAATAGAGGTCAGAACAAAGTATTTGAAGAAACTGAAGCGATCAAAATGTGTTTCTGTGACCGTTTCAGAAAATAAAGTTATATAATTCAAAAAGTTACACAAACTAAAAGTCATCCTGATGAAGTAGAATGTTTTGTTGACATAAATGATTGAAACGGCACAAAATCAGCCGAAGTTTGACAATAAAATTGTTCAGAAGGAACTTTAAACAGGAAAACAACAGAGCGAACGCTGACTCGGCGTTATTGGTTCACACTGGTTGTTTTTCAGCAGGAAAAGTTCGGCTGTGAGCTGATCGACCCCTCCTCACTGTGGCAGATTAAACACAATCCTGATCAGCTGATGTAAATAATCCCAGATAAAAACTCGGCCCCTCCAGGTCAGATCAGACTAAAGTCGACGACTACGTGCTTTTATTGTGGAGTTTATCTTTTACAATTTGGTCTCTCAACTCTCATAAAGAAGTGTTTTTGTTTTTACAAGCAGGAGCTAAAGATCTTTGGTGTTTTGCTGTAAACAAAAGGACAAACTCTAAAGATTGAGATTAAAGATTAAATCTCGGCTGATTGAATCAATCAAACTGGTTAATCCTGTTAACTGAGCCCATAATTCGATCAGTCTCGCCTCCTCTCAGCTGGATTCTGTCCCGACTCACAAACACGAGACCTGAAACAAAACACGTTCCATCAAATTTATTCTTCGTTTAACGTCGTCGGATCACTTATCACTTCTAATCTGTGGAATTAGCTGAAGTTACAGATGATCAGAGGTTTAGTGCTGGTTTGGAAACAACTCGCCCTTCAATTATCGCCGAACAGACAAAACTGTTTAAATCTATGGCATCAAAGGTGGTGTCTGTTAGCAAAATATCTCCTGAACCACTAGAGATTTAAATGAAACGGGTGAACGTCCACAACTCGTGAACTGTTGGAGTCAACTCAATTCAAGATGGCCGTCGCAGAGAAGCAACCGTCATCCCCTGCTCGCAGTTCAAGTTGTCAGAAATAAATGTCCTGTCTCTGTCAGCAAAATATCTCACAAACCACTTGATGGATTTTAGTGAAGCTTTCAAGAAGCCAGATTTAAGAAGTTTGGTGTGGTAGTTGCTGACGGTCTTCCCTAGAACTCACTCTGAGCAGAGCACTAACAGGAAGGAGCTCTTTGTTCAACCCTGCTGCTGCCCTGGGGTCAAAATGGCCCTCGAGCCGTCAGACCTCGTGTCGTTTTGACCCACGTGCAGCAGCAGGGTCAGAACTTTTAGGAACGCTCGTTTTATTAATTAAAAAAGATAAATACATTTTGTAAACAATAAATCTGTTTGTAGTTCCTTTTTAGATTTGTGTTTTTATCAAACGGACGCCTCGGCCAGATCCTTTCGCTGCAGAATCATGAACTTCAAAGACGTTTTTCTTTGTTTGTGTGACAGGATTTTATTTATGAACCCGCCTGAAAGCAAACGGGTCGGTTCTGGTTGCAGACGTGAGTCCGGTGCTGATTTCCCAAACTCGTTTAAGGCTCCTTGTGAAGTTCCTCGTGCGCACGCAGAATGTGAGCAACGCAGCAAAGATGGCCCCCTGGTCCACCTCGTTGTTCTGGACGTGTGTCAGAGACCCGGTTTGACCCGGTACTATCGTGACCAGAACGTCCCGGCTCTGAACAACAAGCTGCAAATCAAAAAGCTGAGTTCACGACGGGTCGGTTCTGAACCTCTGTGGGTTCTGCAGACCCGCTGGAGCTTCATCCTCCCATCATGCTGTTGAGAGACGGACCTGTGGCGGTTCTGTTCTCGTTTCTGTGTTCTGTAAGGTGAGGGGGCTGTGGCGGCCATCTTGGACTGGGTTGACGTAGTTGACGTCCAGTGATTTTTTGTTTTTCTACACGTGTCGAATGGTTGCAGAGATGTTTGGTCTCAAACACACAGACATGATTAAAAACATGATCACCCGCCGCCCCAAACCTCACCCAGAACAGCTGCTTGGTCTCATCTGAACCAGAACCCAGTTAGACGAAGAACATGAAGGTTCCTCCTCCTTTTTAATATTTTAGTTATTTTCCACGTTTGGGACAACAGAAGCTGAAGAAGTTTCTCGATTCAAAACACGATTTTGGATCCTTAAAACATATTTTAAAGAGAAAAGAGAGGGAGGGGTCAGTGAAGAGCATCAGAGTTGAACCTTTTGTCATCCATCCAGTGTCTTCAGTAGAAAGAGACACGAAGAAACGATTAAGCCGATAAATGAAAATGAGGTCGATGATTTTTATCATGAGATTGATTTGTTTATAACGACAGGCCTGAACAACCTTCTAACGTTTTAAAAATAAAATGCTTCTTGTTTTATTATGAACACAGTCAAATGTGATCCTTTAAACCAAAGTTAGAAAACACTTTATTTGTAGCAGGTCACACAAAAGTCGAGCTTGGCCTCGTTGACGGGGTCAGTGACCTCAGGGCTTCAACTCGTAACTCTTTAAAACGTTCAAAATGACGACTTTAAAGAATTCATCTGAAGCTTCAGAGCTCCGAGGACAGAAAACCTCAGACGAGACGAATAATCCCCAAATTAATGTTTCACAGTCTGGATGTTTTGATTTCCCTCCGGGCCGCTCCGTGTTCGTATAATAAAACAGGAATTCCTGTCTCGGCGGGGGTCGCCCCTCACGGCGTCGAGGACGTTTACGCTGAAAGCAGAACCACACCGGGTTCTGGGCCTCGGTGTAAAACGAGACATTTTCTGTGAAAACATCTGCAACCGTCCAGCTGTTTGTGTCCTGAAAGTTTCAGGCAACTGTCACTTTATGGTTTATGTCGTTGGGCTTCACATAAAAATTAGATTTTTAACAAAACAATAATTTTCTTTTTGTTTTCAGATGCAAGTTTTTCAGTTTGACAGAGACTCCAGAGGACTACACCATCATCGTCGACGAGGAAGGCTTCAAAGGTGGGGTCTGCTTCGCCCGCTCTTTAGAAGTCACTGTGGCAACCATTGACTGGGCAGCAGAAAGAGTGTGTGTGCGGGTGTGTGTGTGTGTGCGGGTGTGTGTGTGTTCTGGTTCTGTCCAGCCCGGCGTGGCTTCAGCTGCCACTGTTTGAGCACACTCTGCCTCCGCAGACGTGAGGCCGTGTTTCGTGGTTGGACGGCTTAATGAGTCCGTGTCATTACACGCTCCGTTCCACGCCGACCCGCCGCGGTTACCGTGGAGACCACATGCTACCTGTTGCATAACCGCCACAGGTCTTTTGCTGCCGGTCACTGCGTCCGGCCGGGTTCACGTCCGAGTGCGTTGGGGGGGAAGCTGGAGCGCGAGGTGTCGGGTAACGTTTTGTGAACGCCGGAGACGCTCGGCAGGGGGTTAAGGCCCCGACAGGAGAACACGCCCTCCCAGGTGAGGTCAGGTGTGGCGAGGCCTACGACACGGAGCAAGAAGTTCGAGATTAACGGCTGTAAAACTGAGAATCAGCTAAAAATTGTCGACCTTCGTGTGCCTCTCTGGGCTGTGAGGCGATGGGACGCAGGATGTCTCCTCCAGAACGTCCTGAGACTCGCAGACGTTCTTGACTTGGTCTCATGACCAGAGGCGGCGACAAAAGAACGAGTACGACCCAAAAGAAGGCGGCTGCACCGCTCTGGTCATGTAGAGGTCAGTCAGACGACGGAGGGACGTCTTCTGTGACTCGTTCATAATTCATGCGTCAAAACGTTCGGCTCATTCTCACGTTTGTGTTTGTACATTAAAAAAAAAAGTTTAGTCGGCCATGTTGTCCTCATTGAGCAAGAGCTCTCCACGTCCTTTCAAAACGTTTACTGCTCGTTGCAGCTTTTTCAGCGACTCTTCAGTCACAGCTAATTTTAACTTTTTTTTTTCGGCTGCTCCTTCAGCAGAGCGCTGCCATCAGGGCGCCCGGGGGAGCAGGTGGTGGGGGTTAAGTGCCTTGCTCAAGGACCGAGAGTGGAGCAAATTATTCTTTAGAATAATTTAAACTGTTTTCAACGTCTTTCAGCTAATTTCAGTTTTTCTTCAGCTACTTTTTTTTTTTTTTAATATAATTTCAGTTTGTTTTCGGTTACGTACAGATTTTTTCACAGTTAATTCTGCCTCTGCCTATTTCAGCCTTTTCCGCACAGTTCAGCTGTTTTTCTGCTGATTTTCTTTTCCATCTTTCAGTAAAAGTCAGCTGTTCAAACTCACATCAACCGTTCGGTGGCGAAACCGTTTCAGCAGAAATCGCTCAAACTGCGAAGCTCCGACCGTTTTTCAAACTCAAATGGAAAAAAATGAGAAACGTCCGCGAGTTTGTGCTCGAATTGTTTCGTTCTCGTTTAAGCCGTTTGCTCAAAGCAGGAGTTCAGCTGGCTTCATTATCCAGCTGACGTGTTTCATGTTGAACTGCTGTTAAAATGCATCGTTTGTTAAATATTGTAGCCTCTGGTGTGTTGACTGTGGTCCTCTGTGACGACTGTGTCATGATTACACGTTTAATAGATTCATGCAGCTCATAGTTTGTATCCATGTTCGTGGTGCAGCGAACTTTATAAATTAATCGTGACGTTTGAAACACTTGAAGCCTCTAAAAATGTCAGTCCTGACTTAATTTAGCAGCTGTAATCATTATATTCATAATCGACCTGTACAGTTTGTTATAATTAGTATTAATCATATTAAATTTAATGTGTCAGTTGACGTCCAGAGGAACTCCTCGAGGTGAAACCGCTGAAGAACGAGGCCGAATCCAGTGTTTACAGTTTTATTAGGATTTAATGACGTCATAAGAGAAAACCTGAAATTACATTTGGATGTCGAGGTTTTCCAAATGCAAAGTAAATATTTACGACTCCAAGTCACCGTTAGTTGTTGGTCGTGATCTGAAGGTGCTTCAAAACGTTCTGCAGAGTTCATTTTAGACGTTTTGTTCAAGAGACACACGATACGTTATTTATTTGTCATATAAGCTGTGTTTGGCGCCGCCACATTGGGATTTAATCTTCGGTGTGACGTGACGGCTCAGACAGTTAAAGTTTTGTATTAAATGCTGGAGGCTCGATGCAGCCGGCCTCCTCGGTGAATGTTTGTTCATTTAAGGATCCCCATTAGTTTCTACCGCAGTAGAGACGATTCTTCCTGGGGTCCACACTTAAAACACAGCAGTTAAATCAAGACAAAATAAAATACCAAAGATAAAAAACAAGTTCACAATATAAAAATCCAAACCAACAGTCTCAACATTTTACAAGCATTACAAAATGACAAAACACACTGGAATTAAAAACACAACAATTCACCGGCATTAACAATCTTCATTTCCATTGTAAATTTATCAATTCAGTTTTATTTCACTATCTTATTATTATTTTAAAGATTTTTTTTTTTAATTAACTTGATCAGCAATGAATGTAATTCAGAAGACAGATGTTCCAATAAGAAATATTTCACTTCAACTGACAAGTTTGACTCGTAGAAGTTTAGATTAAACTTGTTGTGGATGTTTTTAGCTGCAGAGACGTTAAAGAACGCGACGGCTGCTGTCGCCTCGGTGCTTCCACAAACAGCTCGAGTTCAGCGACTGAAACACAAACGGTCCCGAGTTTTTAAAGAGGAAGTGGTGAACGTAAAAATGAGGAAGAGTCCGGTTTGTTTCCATCTGCTGTTGGAGCAGGAATCATCTCTCAGATTGATGTTTAAATCCAGATGTGCTTCAGCCAGACGTTTGTCTCTCCGTCTCAGAGCTGCCGCAGTCGGACCTGATCAGCGTCGCGGACGCCACGTGGTTGGCCCTCAACGTGGTGTCGGGCGGCGGCAACGCTTCCAGTTCGCAGCCCATCGGAGTCACCAAAATCGCCAAGTCCGTCATCGCCCCGCTGGCCGACCACAACATCTCCGTCTTCATGCTGTCCACGTACCAGACGGACTTCATCCTGGTGAGTGAGGCCCAGCGGGCCTGCGTCAGAACATCTGCCGGGTTTACAGCTCAATGATAAACCCAATGGGGGTGGGGGGGGTTGTACTGGATCATTAGAACCAGAACTTGAAAGATCAGTGGGTCTAGAGCAGAACGAGCCTCTGGTGCTACGACAGCAGAGACAACGAACAAACTGACCTTTATCGCCTCACATGAAAACATCAAGGTTTTTGTTGGTGTGTCTGTGCTGTTAGCAAAATATCACCCCAACCACTGCATGGTTTAAGAGATTTTTTAAAAATATTAATCATTTGCACTTTTCGGTCAAGATGGCCGCCGCTGCTACCCCAACAGAAAAATGACAACTCTTGTCAGTTTCACAGACGCAGCTGAAGTGTGGTGTGGTAGTAGCTGAGAGTGGCGCTCGCCGTGAGGGCCGACAGCTCTGAGAGGATTTTCACCTGAACTGTTGTGAAAGGCGGCGGGCCATATGCAACACCGGGCCTTCCTTTAACGATCGGATCAGAACTCGTCGGTGCAGCTCGTTGAATTCTTTTTGTTAGACGCGCAGCTGAAACGGTGGAGTTCCTGTAGCCCGACCCGCTCGGCCCGGCTTGGTTCCAGAGGTGCCAACGAACGGCTAAAAGCTGTGTCCGTGCAGATGTTTCATGAAGAGGACCAGCAGCTCAGGCTTCAGGTTCTGCGACTTGTTTCCTGTGTCCACACCAGCTGCTGCTGCTGCTCTCCGTCCTGATCGTTGACGATAAACATTTACTGCACGGAGCTCCCTCCACAGAAAAACACCAACAATCGTCTCATTCATTTAAATTTATCTCGAGTTCATTAAATCTACTCAAACTAAAAAACTTTAAACCGTTTTACTGAGAATTAAAGTTCAACTTCAACGATTACGTATTCAAGGAACAAGAAGTCACAAGATTTATTATTAAAAGTAAATATTTTTATTTTAGGATGAATTTAAAATAAATTAAAAAAAGACTCATGAAGGAGGTCAAAATAAAACAAGTTAAAAAGGTTGAACCTGACCTAAACACAGACATGTGAGTACCACAGCTGGCCAGACCGCTCTGAAACAAACTAACTAAACATTGTGTTGTTAATAAAATACTAAAATAATCAGAAAGAAGACTCCTTCCTCTCAGCTTCAGCTCCTGGTTTGACACTTTTTGTATTTTATTAGAAGTTTGTCATTTGAGTTGGATCCTGCCGGAGGATCTGGTAACTCTTATTTTGACAGGGTGCGTTCCAGTAACTGTTTGCCTGGATCCAGTAGATCTCAGGCTTACGGTACTAATAAAAATATGAACAAATTTGACTGCCTTTAACGAGTAAAACCTATATTGGACATGTACTCTGAAAATAATTTCATAAACATTCATTTTAAACACAACAGCCACTTACAAGCTTAATATCACATCAGAGCTGTCACTTCTCCTTTCTGCTTCTACCCTTAAAAAATCTCCGGCCCTAAAACTTCAGTCAAGGCAATTTAATTACAAACATGTAATTAAACAGCACAACTAAATTGCAAATCAGTTTTACAGTTTAAGTGGGACATTAATAAAATTTTGATTTTTATTAAAAATACAAACTGGATTCCAAAAAAGTTGAGGCACCAAACAAATTGTGAATAAAGACTGAATGCAATGATATGGAGGTGCCAACTTCTAATATTTTATTCAGAATAAAACACAAATCACAGATCAAAAGTTTAAACTGAGAGAATGTTTCATTTTATGGGAAAAATATGTTGTTTCAAAATTTCATGGCGTCAACAAATCCCAAAAAAGTTGGGACAAGTCCATTTTGACCACTGT
>JARVLU010000324.1:4770404-4784816 GCA_031762415.1 Simpsonichthys santanae
AACTTGAACAAGAAATTCTTGCTGCAATATTAAAATGTGTCAGTTCATGGATGTTAGGAGACAAGAGATGTCTCCAACTCAGGTCCAAGTTTTGAAAATGGTGTCGGGAAGTTCAAATATTGTCCACTATTGACCCATTACAAGGTTTAGACAATATTTTAACTAGAGTTGATGACAAACTGCAGTTGAAATGATCAGATTCTATTCCTTTGTCAGGTCTAATGCTCCTTTTTTCAGGCAGGCAACTTTTATTTAAACGTGTTTACTGCAGTTAAAATAACACATTGGTTTGTGTTAAATAAAAACTTTCAAAGATATAATCATTCCTCTTTTTATTTTGCTTAATGACATTTAACTCTGCATGTCATCCCTGAAATTCTGATGCACAGAATCACAAATCCAAGTGTGAACTGTGTCACAGAGTAAACACAATAAAAACGTATTATCTGCAGCATTGTTCATTGAAATGACTCAACACTATTAATGTTTTACATAAAATATACATACAGTACGCACACTTGATATTGTAGACCATTGTATTAGGTAATACATTCAGCAAGTACTTTTACTTTAATACTTTAAGTATTTTTAAAAACAAGTACTTATTTACTTTTACTTAAGTAAAACATTAATATGGTACTTCTACTTTTACTAGAGTACATTTTTGACTGTTTATTTGTACTTTTACTTAAGTACAGTGTTTGAGTACTTTCTCCACCACTGTGTCTATGACCTGAAACGTTTTTTTTTTTTTTTTTTTTTCTGTTATATATTTTTCTACCTGGAGCAGGATACTAACAAAGATCGTCTATTGCAAATGATGCAGTAAATGTTCGTTTTTGTGGAGTGAAGCGCATGCGCTCTTTAAACAAACACACTTTTTCATAATAAAATAACAATAAAGCAGTGCAAATTGTATTTTTGTGATTAAAAAAGGCCTCAAAACAAGTTTTTGTGAAATGCTGGTTAAATTTAGTTACTAAAAAACATATATTTTTCACATTAGACTCCATTCAGACGTAAGATGAATCATGCACTTTAGAGCCCTGCAGCCACAGAAGAGTTGTCAAATAATCAGACAATGTGCATCTTATTAACTATTACAGTGTATGCAGTAGTGTATGAATACATTTACATCTGAAGTATTTCACACATGTAGAAAACACCCAGATAATGTGTGCAGTGGTTCTCAAAATGAAAATACATAAAAAATAAAACCTGAACATGATCAAGCTTTAAAAAAACAAGATGGTCTAAAATACAAGGATGAAATATCTCATTATGAAAATATTTTATTTAGGAGGCCTCGTATTATTGATAAATCATACAAGATATGAAGGTAAAAACCAGAAAAAAGTAAATTAAAAAGGAGTTTTGTTCTTATTTTTCTGCAGAACATAAACTTCTACCACAAGCAGACAGTGTTTACCGCACCATGAAAATATACAACTGACTGAACAACAGAGGCTTTATAAAAATATTTGATGAAAAAAACATGTTCAAACAATCAGATTACAACAATTTAATGTGTTAAGGTGCTAAATCATTACATACATTGCAGTATATGTTGTTTTGTTTTATTGAAACTGAACCAGGAAGTTTCTGCTGTGACTCCTCCTCCTCTCAAGCAGCAGCCTCACTCAACACAGGTTCTTGTTTCTCCCCATCAGATCTACAGTTTCATGATCAGTGGAGGTGCTGAGGCCTTCACATTGTGCATGTGGAGATGCTCTTACTTTCACTATTAAACACAGCCATGAGTGATACTGTTGTTTTTCTTGTACTGTTTTATTTCACCAAACATTTACGTGATCGCCGATCAGGATCATTCAGGATTATATCCCGCCACATTTCTTCATCTAAGACGATGGGTCCCCCACTATCTGTCCAGTTTTTAATAATGCGTTGGACAGTTCTTAACACAATTTTAGTAGTTTCTGCATCTCCTTAGATGTTTTCTCTGCTTGAGTAGTGCGAAGCTCGTATTATAATGTCCTACATGTTTTCACTCATTAAATACAACTACTGTACAGAGAAGATTTATTTTCTTATTGTTGTCTGCTTCTAAAAACCTGTTTGTTTCAGCTGGTTGAGGAGCTGCTCTTCTGTCGGATGAGAGCTGGTCTGGACAAGAGTTGACGCTGCAGGATGTGACCGGTTATTAAACCAGCAGCCGAGGTTCGGCTGGTTCACACAAAATACACTCAAATACTTGAATACATTCAGAATGTTGGGCTCCTTCTTGAGAGCTTCTAAAGGACACGGAAAGTGCCTAAACAAGAACTTGTGAATAAAAATCACCTTTATAAAATCACCGTAAATACTGTATACTATTTTATATTTATTGCAGAAGAAATAAACATTACAATTGTAAGAACATTGGAGAAAAAGTTTTCTGTTAACCTTAGGCTTCCACCTTCTTTGTCAGTAAAATATTTTCTGCCGTCCATGTCAGGAAACGTGTAAATTATTCACTTTACAGAAATCTTCAATAATTGTTGCATTTGTTGCAATTTGCATTAAACGTTTTATGTGTATTATAGAGGCATTTGCTCAGTTTATATTTTGTTTTGATAAGTCAATGTTCTATTTTAGCTTTTAGCTTCTGTTTACTCTTAGATTTTAGCTACCGTTTTGCTATTTTTACATTTAAACTACTAGTTGCCGCTCTTAACCGTTTGCTGTGTCCGTCCAGAGGACCTGACTCAACCTCGTTAGATAATCTACATCTGGATCACTGAGATATTTTGGTTACTGATATTATTAAAACTGATTATTAACGTTTTGTCTTTGATCGAAAAGACTCCGTCTGAGGAGCTGCAACAAACACCTTTTCATGGTGGGTCAACCAGTTTCTAGGGGCATCCAGAACTAGCTGTTCACACAATAAAGGACCAAATCAGCTGATCATTAGAGGCCTGATGGTTGTTTGCTATTCACAGAGGGCTGACGATACTATCAATAACAGCATTGTAAGAGAGGGGACAGGTGAACATGGAGGCTCCGCCCCTGTTTAATGATGGACTGGTGCTCTTCACAAAGATGGCCTCCTTCACTCCTCTCTCAAAGCATCTTTCTCTGCTGCAGATGAGTGTAGACCGCAGAGTGCTGGCCTGATGATGTTGCTCTTCTGTGCTGGTCCATCCTTTTGGCCAGAGGCTGTTTATGACTGGTCCTCCCTTTTAGCATAAATAACCAGTTTTGTCTGCCCCCAGCAAACTGGTCGATCCACTATGAGAAGGTGCTTCTTGTAAGACTGTTTGCTCGCAGCTCCTCAGACTCGTCTTTTACGTTTCAACAAAGACAAATTCGCCCAGAGGACCTGGCTCAACCTTGTTACATTTGAGGTACTGTTTTGACAATTTTAACAAATGTTTGCTGGTTTTAGCTTCTTTTTTGCTTATTTAGCTTTTAGATACTGTTTTACTTAATTTACATTTTGCCACTATTTAGGTACTTTTACCTTTAAGATAATGTTTTGCCTATATTAGATGTATATTTCTGACAATTTTAGCTTCACATTGATAATTTTACCATTTTAGCTTTTAGCCAATGTTTTGCTACAATAATTTCAGGTATTGTTCTGACAATTTGAGCATTTAGCTACTGTTTTGCTTGTGTTACAATTTAGCATTAGGTACTGTTTTGTTTGAATTAGTTTGCAGGAATTTTTCCTAAAGCTTTACTGCTTTGGTTATTTAGCTCTCAGCTGCTGATGTTCTGATCTAAACTTCCTCCTGAGTGAGAATAAAAGTGAGAAATTTTACTTTTAAACAATGAAATCCGGCATGTTGATTTGATGGCAGTTTGATACCCTGGCACGTGAGAAACTTAAATATTTGTAAGTTTTGTTTGAATTTTGTAAGCTTTGTAAAAATAACATAAATACATAAATTTATTTTTTGCTTCTTTTGCTCAAACCTGACTTAAAACATCAAAAAAAGAAATGACTGAGAAGAAAATATAATATTTTACTGCATGAACTGGAAGCAGCCGGTGTCTGGCAGCAGGTGTGTCTGCAGAGAAGTGGGGTCTGTAATCCTTTAAGAGGATCAACAAGATCCAGGAGGAGGGATTCAGGATCTACTGACTGTCTACGGAGGCCTGCACAGGACATTTCTGTCAACTCTGCAAACCCAGAGCATGTCTCCTGAAGCTGCCTGATGGAGTTTTTATGACAACCGATGGAGGCTGAGGTTCTTCCACAGAGATGCTGAGAAGCACGATGTTCAGGATGACCGGGAGCGAGAGGAGATCATGTGTCACTGAGACCGTTTGATCCGGTTCATCCAGAAACTCAGTGATTTCAGTGAGTGGTGGTGATTTTGTTTAAGTGTCATTTAAATCAACCTGTAGTTCAGCCAGTTGCAGAAATAACACTTATAAGTTGAACAAAAGGTAAAATCTCATACTTTTATTTCCATATTCCAATATATCACTGTTTCATCATTAAATGTAATGTGTTTACATGTTTTAAATCACAAAACTGTGACAAAACTACCCATTTGTTCATAGTTTATAAATAGATGCAACATAGAAGCTGAAATAATTGGGTTGGGGTAATTGTATTATTGGTGTAAGCGTCCCTGAGGGCAACGTTTGCTAATAACTCAGTAATCCCAACAGATACTGTGCTCTTTAAACTATTTAAAATAAAATAATAATAATTAACATTTTAAATAATTAAAAAGTTTAGGTTAATTTGACAGTTGTGGTATAACTTGATTTAAGACCCAATAAAAACAGAGTTTTTGTTGCAGACTTGAAAAGTGAAGAAGAACGTGAGGGGGCGGAGCCTGATCAGGCTACTCAAACCAACCAATCAGAGCAAGGCAGGCCATTTTGAAAAGTATTGTTCATTTTGCCAAATATTTGACAATTATTGTATTTATACAGTAGCTTTAGGGTATATTTGAGACAATAAAATGTTTTTTAAAAAGCTGTATAATTGTTTTGGCATTTCAATTCACTAAAAAGAAAAGCTAGTTTAGTTCATGTGTCCCCTCATGTCTGATCCTGCACGCCAACGCCAAACGACATGTTTGCCTCCTTCCTGTACACATTTTCACCAATTGCACCTCGTTTTACACCGCTGGTTGAGAAAGCAACCCTCACTCATCACTTACAATAATATGGCTCAAAATAAAACAATTTTAAAGCGGCAATATGATATTTCATCAGTTACTATTTGACAACTTTGACAAATTGTTTTACTATGAGAGAGAGAGTACCAGAAGCTAGAAGCTGAAGCCACAAAAGACAAGCGCCCCCCCCCCCAAGCTTTTTGTTACAATTTTAACACATTTTGTTACCTGGCATGTTCTTAACCCTTGATGTTTGTTGGCAATTCAATTTTTTAGAAAATATTTTGCTACTTAAGCTTTCAGCTAGCCTTTTGCTGCTTTTAGCTTGTAGTTGGTCTTTTATGTTCTAGCCAACCTTTATGTTTCTAAGAAGTTTTTTGCAACTTTGGCTTTTAGTTAGGTTTTAGCTTGTAGTTAATTCTTTGTTACTTTTAGTTTTGTTACAATTTTATTACCTATTTTTATGTTCTAGCTAACCTTTATTATTAGTAGCCTTTTACTTTAGCTTTTAGCTACTTTTAGCTTTTATTTTTTTGTTACTTTTTAACTTTTAGTTACAATTTTATGTTGTCTATTGTTTCCTTGTTTTAGCTCACCTTCAATATTTGTAGGTAGTCTTATGTTAGCTTTTAGCTACTTTCAGTTTGTAGTTAGTTCTTTGTTACTTTTAGTTACTGTTACATGGTGTTCTATGTAGGTAGCCTTTTGTTACTTTAGCTTTTAGCTACATTTAGCTTGTAGTTAATGTTTTTGTTACCTTTCAGTTATTATTTTATTGCTATCTGGTATGCTCTAGCTGTAACCTTTAATATTTTAGGTAGCTTTTTGTTACTTTAGCTAGCCTTTTGCTATTTTCAATTAGCATTTTGTTAGTATTAGCATGTAAGTAGCATTTAGCTCATTTGAGATTTTAACTTTTTTTTTAGCTTTTGGCTAGTACTGTACTATGTTTAACTTTAACAAATCATTTTATATTTTTTCAGAGTTTATTTGCTGCATTATTTTTTTAAAGGCCATTTCTAGGTTTATGTTTCATCAAAATTCAATGAATAGTTGATATATTTTGCTGACAAACCAAATCACAGGCACTTATAAAAGATCACCCATCTTTCGTGGCAGCCGGTGGTGAACATTAGGTGTCCACAGGAAGACATCGTCCATGTGTCTCTTCTCTGTCCAGTGGGCCATGGCGCTGTTGGAGGTGGTCTGCAGTCTGATTGGCTGGCTGTGCCTCTACCTGTTGTTCTGCTGCACCTTCACTCAGCGAGGACCTGAGTGGAACTGCCGCCTGGTCACATTGACCCACGGGGTCTTCATTGTGCTGCTGACAGCGTACGTGGTGTTCGTCGACGGACCGTGGCCCTTCACACATGCCGGTCAGTGATATGAAACAACAAAAGCACAAACTGTTCCAGTTTTTCTCATTCAGCCATTTTGTTTGATGTATTTTAGAATCTGTTTGGCATGAGATGTGTTTTTATGTTGTCTTGGATTTGTAAACATGAAGGTAGATGGAGCTTAAACTCAGCGAGCCCTTGCTAATGTAGTTGCGAGACAGACAGGACAACTGCGATGGTGCGGCCACGTCCAGCTAATGGAAGACTAGACAAAGAGCGTTCAGGGCTTTCGAGTGGGAAGCACAACGGCGAGCAGTAGCTTCACTATAAGGACATCTTCAAATGTAATGCATGTAGTTTATCCACCAAGATCTGAAGGCTGCTCAAAGACCAATTTGTAGTTAAAATGTCAAGAAAGACGTCTCAAACTTTGAAAACTCTCGCCTTTCCGAGTTAGATCTCAAATGACAAATTCGCAAGAACCGACGTAAACACTCCTACAAATCTACAACAGTACAGGCTGCGCCACCTGCGACCAAATATTTAAGACCAAGTTCAGATCTGCCAGCCACCTCCGAGCACGCCAGAAACTAGTCGGGGTCGCCATCGTCGGACACGAAGCAGACGACATCATCAGTTGTTGAGACATTCTTTTCCGCACGAAACCGAGAAACTGCAGCGAAGAACTCCCAGGACGATCCACCCCCTTCCCCACAGCAGAACGTTAACTCTTCACTTTGTTGTAGCTCTTCTTCTGAGCAAGCACACTGGAGACAGTGGAAAGAAAAAACTCCCAACAGAACTGGGCTCAGGACGACTCGACCGGCTGGAGAAAGAGACGCAGTCAGTCACAGAATGGCTGATCCAGGTGTAGTTTCTATGGTACAGGTATGGTTTTAATGGGAAGAAAGACAAATACAAACATGTTAATCTATATGGGATCAATCAGGAAACCAAGCCAACCTTAACTATAGGATTTATCAAAAAGAAAAACTTGAGCCTGATCTTAAGTGTCAGGCTCACGGACAGAAACTGGAAGTTGGTTCCACAACAGAAGAGCCTAAGAACTGAAAGCTCTTCCTCCCATTCTGCTTTTAGAAACTCTAGGAACCACAAGTAAACCTGCAGCCTGACAGCGAAGCTCTGTTTGAAAAATATGGAACAATACGATTTCATTATAAGATTGTTGAGATCTCGCATTAGATTTTTAAATTCTATTCTGAATTTGTCAGTGAGCCTGAGGAATCACACCGTACGTCCACACAAGTTCTGACCAGTCACACAACTAATGACGCAGACCAGAGAGAAAAGATGCTGCTCGTTGTTCTCAAAGCTGCTGTGAGAACTAAGTGACGTGGGTTTTGTCAACAAGAGCAGATTTTGTCACTTCTCGCGCAGCATGAATCCATCTTTAGGGTTTTGTCTACAAAATACAACCTTGGGTTTTAATAACAATTATGTGTGTCTTAAATCAAACATTTGAGTCAAACTGAGTTATTCCTCATGTCAGTGCCGCTCCGTCAAATATAAATATTGATAGTGACCTGTCAGCCATGACATTAGTCATAGAGCGCAGATGGTAGAAGTCTTCTTCAGGCTAACCAATTGAGTTCCTGCTTCTGGAACAAAAATGCTACGTTATCTATTAAACCTGTGCACGTTTGCATGATGCACGTTTAGTTTGCTGCTGCGTGTTAATTATTGCGTTGCTACACAAATGTGCTTGTTGAGCGTGCATATTATTCCTGATGGTTCTGGGACAGCCGAACGGTTCCGCTCACCGGGCGCTGACTGGAAGACGTGACGACTGAGACATAAACACGGTCAATTCTCATCACATCCGGTTGAGAAAATCACAACAAACTAAAAAAAACTGAGTCATGCTACAGTGTAGCTGTTGGCCGGACTCTTCTGTGAGAAGTTCTCCACGTTGACTGCCGTCTACTGCAGGTGAGATACTGACTGCTAACCTGTACAAAACATTTCTCTGCTCTCCAGGTACAGAAAACACCGAGCTCCAGGTGTTCGCCTTGGCGGTTTGCCTCGGCTACTTCTTCTTCGACATGGGCTGGTGTGTGTGCTACCGGACCGAGGGCCCAGTCATGCTGGCTCATCACGCCGCCAGCATTTTGGGCATCCTGCTGGCCCTGTTCCTGGGCGTGTCGGGCTGTGAAACCTGCGCGGTCATCTTCGGCAGCGAGCTCACCAACCCGCTGCTGCAGGGCCGCTGGTTCCTCCGGCAGCTGGGTCGGTACGACAGCCTGCTGGGAGACGCGGTGGACCTGCTCTTCATCTTCCTCTTCGCCACGGTGAGGGTGGGCCTCGGGACGAGGATGTTCTACAGCGAGCTCACCTCCACCAGGACTCTGATGGTGATGAAGCTGGGTGGGGTGGTGATGTACGCGCTGGCGTGGGTGTTCATGGTGGACATAGCCCGGTTCGGCTACAAGAAAAGTAGAGCCAAATATAAAAGATGGGTGGAGAACCACAAGCTTAGAGACATCAATGCAGAAACTGCCTGAGAGGCCTTTACAGAGCTAAAGGGATAGTACACCTCTTTTAAAGAGGGGTTCTGTAGAACGGTTCTAAACAAAGAGGAAAAGCAACAGATTCTGTGACACGAGTGCTGAAAAACTTAGCTGGAGAAGCTGAAACCGAGACGCTGACGCTAAAAGCAGAACATTAGCTAAAAGCTAAAAGGAGCAAAGACAACGAGGAAAAAACACAAATCACACGGGCGGTTTGCAAAATGAACTCAAAACAGTCAGAAATTCAGGGATGGACAAACGAGACGCACAGACAACTGGAAGCAAACTCTCGTGTATTTCAAACCACTTCCTGTCTCTTCCAAAGTTTTTGTCTTGTCTTAAATTGCAGTTGTCAAAAAAAAAAGAACAAAAACATTTAATAAAAGACATCAGTGCAGACAGAAGAAACGTTCCAGGTTTCTGTGAATTAAATACTTTGTGAGATCTTTAAAGGTGTTTTGCAGGTTTCCAAATGTCTGAACTCCAATCTCCATTTTAAACATTTTACAAAACCATAAATCCTTCTATTTTTGTCAAGATTAAAAAAATTAGTAAAAATGCAACACTTAAAAACGAAACATTTGTGTAACAGATTAATACAGTTCTCGTCTTAAAAGTAGTTTGTGCTGCATGATATGGTGCAAAACAGGAAGTGAACTTTTACATTATTGTACATTAAATGTCAATTTTTTTTAAATCTATAAAACATTTTCAGGTCTTTTTACACTTCATCTTCACACGGCGTAATGGGTGCAGTCTTTTGGCCAGTGGAGTCCTTTCAGTCCGACCTCGAGGGCGCAGTGCGGACAGGTTGCACAAACGTCTCAGATGGAAAACCAACGAATCAGAGTCATGCAGAGAAAAGTGCTCTGAGCTGCCAAAAACTAAACTGCAGCAGGTTTTTTTTTGTGTTCCTGAATGCAGAGAAGACAGAAATAACTGCAGGCTGGCGAAATCCTGGAAGGTTTAAACAAAAACAAACTTATTTTGAAATCGTTTTTCAAGATGTTTTGCTTCTCGTCTCATTTCAAAACCCCCAAAGGGGAAGTTCCGACCTTTAAACTTTGTCCGATTCTCACGTCTGTCTGGTTTCAAGTCACGCATGAGCACTATGGTTCCAGTCAGTCAAAAGTTATTCGACCAGATCAACAACGGCGACGGATAGCAGAGTGCTGTTTGTGCTGATCACCCTTTCCAACATGTAGGAGCAAACCAACCACCTCCTTGGTCCAAATGGATGTTCATATGTTTACTATTTTTGGATGTTTTCAAGCTAGTTTTAAGTGCGTGTCGTTGAAATACAAAAACTAAAGCGCCACCAGAGCTGTGGGAGTTCTGGATTTCCTCCTGTGAGTCACAGAGAGGCCTCTCGTATCTTAAACTCATCTCCAAACCTTTCAGTGTAATTCTACAGAGCGAAAGATGTTTTAACACCTGAGCTTTCACTGCACAAAATAAAAAAAACAAGTCCAAAGCCTAAATCCAGTTTAGATCCATTTTCAAATCCAATTACAGTCAATTCATTCCATTATAATTCACAAACAGTACAGAAATGTCTATAAGTAACATTTGTCCAAAAAGAAAACAGCAGATTGAGTCAAATCTTCACTTTGCTGCATCCTCCCATCCTTAGCAAGCAAGGTCTGCCTCCTCTGGCTGAAGGTTGAGAGGACGTGAAGGAGACACAAGAAAACATCAAATGCTACAACCTCAATGTCCAGGTCTATAAAACGTGCCTATGATAAACAATAATTCAGTTAAAACTGGTTTAAATCTGCCCGTCTTCATTTATAAAGTGTACTCCAGGAGATTAAATCATAGACACAGGGCCGGCTGCCGAGAGGGGAACCACAGTAGTGTAGGCGGGTACGACGTGCACCCGGGCGGGCAGAGATGATGTGCCTGGTCTGGAATACTGTCTTCCAAGTTGACACAAAAATGAGCTTTGACTTTTAAAACTTGGCTGCACAAAACATGGCCACTTGGTTGATCGGCTGCAAACAACTCATTGAGACTGTAAAATGAATTATTGTGGACCGCCCAGTAAGGAAGCCACTTGTTATTATCACATCTACATCTTAACTCTTCCATCAACTTTAATGCGGCCCGAACCTCAATGCGCATCCCAACGAGTGTTGTATAAAAACGACCGGCTCGGCACCATGTGTGCTGTTACTCTATTGCATTTCTAATTACCATGGCAACATAATTTGCAAACAAAGGCGCCATTTTTCATAGACCTTTCATTTTTCGTGGACCTTTAAATCCAGAAGAATCTGTGAATCAAATATCCAAGATGGCCACCTGAGTTAAAAATAAAAAATATTGTAGATCAGCCTTTTTTTTAAGAGAGAGATTTTAAGGTGACATTTGGTGTAGCAGAAGCTGAGAGCAATGCCCAATAAATAATTAATTATAAAAAATAATTCAAGATGGCTGCCAAAGCTACATTTATATAGCTTTAACTCAGCTATTTTTACACATAGAGCTGTGATTATAGCTGAGAACGTTCTCCATCACATACTGAACCCAAATTAAAAATCCAACATGGCCACCACAGCTTAAAAAGACTAAGTCATTGATATTTTACCACTATGAGCTGAAATTTGGTATAGTTGTAGCTGAGAGTAAACCTCAACACAAAGTACAGTAGTCCCTCGTTTATTGTGGTAGTTGCGATAAGTGAAAAAACCACGAAGTAGGAATAGTAGTACAAGTAGTAGTTTATTTTAGTGTGTGTGTGTGTGTGTGTGTATATGTATATACTGTATAGGCATTTTAAATCCTTCCCACACTCTTGCAATATTCAATGTTTCTAAACTAAACGCTCTAAAAGAGCAAAGCATGTCATGATCACAGCTCTCTGCCATCTGCTGCTCTTGGCCACGCCCACTTCTCAGCTGCAATCGCTGGCAGGTGGCAGAGGGCAGAGATCATGACAGGCTGCAGGAGGGAGCACCTGTGGGCTGCACACAGCTAAATAATTTAAAATAATTTATTTTAAATAAACAATCCATGTCGCAGGTGTGTCTCATCCATAAATCAGCAAATTGTGTGTCATGTTCAATCTTACTTTGAAAAACAGTGAAAGAGCGAGTTCGCGAAAGTCGAACCTCAAAGTAGCGAGGGACTACTGTACTGTATTGTCAAATCAAAATTTTAAAATGGCCACCACGTGGCAGTCCCCGTCAAAGTTTCTCCAGAAACGATTTTAATCCCCAACACTGAGTCCAGTGAGATACTGGGCTGAGATCTAGAAAGTTAAAACTTGACGTTGGTCTCAGTGGTGTAGTCTACATTTTTGTAGTGGGTTAGAAACCAATGTACACCGATTAGTACCGGTACAACGTAACCGTCAATTTTTTTTTTATTTTTAAGCATACAGTATTGAACATTTCCAAATTTCTCTGATGCTTATATTTGAATAAATGTACAACAGTTGACTTTGTATTAAGAGCATGTTATAGAATTTATAAAACAGTGTCAAAGCAAAACATGTTCAAGTTTTAAGTTTATAGAATTATACAATAATTTGCAAAATGCAAATTAGCAAATGTAATAAACAAGCGCTGCATACAGCGATAGATTTTTACAGAAGCATTTAAGTGCTGTTTAACGTATCAATGACACGTCTAATGATAAGTCACGTATCACTGGGCACTTTTAAGTGAGTATACTGAAATTATTGAGCTTTTCTAGTGGGTATACTGCTTATACCTGCGTATCATGTAGACTACACCACTGGTTCACAGGTGACAAAAATGGATTTTCTCACAGCACTCTGTTCAAATACAAACATTACTGTCCTCAAAAGATTATTATTCAAATGAGGTGGACCTCTGAGTCTTGTCCCATTTTCTGTTGGGTCAAGGTTGTTGGGTTTCCCCTACAGTCGGTCAGAGCAGCTCCTGCGTGGGTGTTTTTTTTTTTTTTTTTTTCCATTGGATGAACCAGTTTTTGCACATTTTTCTCTACTTTTCAGTTTCAATTAAGAAAAGTCTTGAGTTGAGCACACCAAGTCCAGTTGAGTTTGTTTGAACCCACCAGGATCGGTCCTGGAGTACAGAACCTCCACCAGGACACCTGCTTGAGAAACACGCCAAAGACTTTCTGGGTTATGGCGACTCTGACAGTGTTTTTAAGTTTTCATTTCTTACATTCACTTCATTTCCCAATTCTAAAACCACCTAAAACTAAAAAAAACAGGTGGAATGTAGCAGGGTAAGCATTTTTTGGACTGTTTGGTAAATCTACAATCATGTGCTCACTGTGGATCTGTAAACTACCTGAGAAATGGCATCACACACAAGCCCGCTTTGACGGACATCTTGGTCCAGGACAGAATCCAACGAGGCAACGGTTCAGAAGGTGAGGCGGTTAAGAAACGGTTGAACAACGTGGACCTTTAAATCCAGAAGAATCTGTGAAGGAGGCTCTGAATCAGAAAGACAGCAACAAAAAAAAAACTAAACTCTTCCCATCTAAAAACAAAAACAAAAAAAAAAAAACTGCCTATTAATAAAGTATAAGTCCCAATGAAGATTTGAGCAGTTATAATACTTGAATTTTTTCAAAAAAATTACATCAAATTAAAAGTTTTAATTAAAAAACTCCATGTCATGCCATTATTTGCTCCTACTTTAGGCTCTTTGCAAACTGGAAACAAACTTCTTTTACAAAATTAAATAAAAATTACCTTTAGAAACTACTATGAACAATTTTACCTTAAGTGTTTTCTTAAGCCATGGTTAATATATCTGCTTGTGGATGAACCAACAAACTATTTTAGTTTGTGAGATTTAAATCCTAATTTTAGAGCCAGATTAGCCGTCACCCTTATTTGAATTATCCGTAAAGCTTTGTAAATGTAATCATAGTTTTTGATAAAAATGTTTTTTGCTCATTTGCTTTTTGTTTCTACGCTGTTTTGATGTGATTTTATTTTGTATAAAGACGTTTTTCCTGAATGAGTCTCCGTTGCTGATTGTGGTCATAAACACTCTCCTTTTGCATTTTATACATCCAGTGTTTGAAGTCGTTTAAGCAGTTGATTGTTGTCGTAGCAACAAGTGTAAAATCAGGATGTGTCGCCTCCTCTTAGGCCGATTGTCAGAGTCTGTAGTGGACTGATCCTGATCACGATGACGACACCGTCCAGTGATCCGTGAAGACGCCTTTATGGGGTTAAAAAGGTTCAGGATGAAACCTGATGACGTCGATGTGAAACTGCGGTCAGGAAGCTGGGATCAATGGACTCCATCTGAAACGCAGCAGAGTGTGTGAGAGGCGGAGCTAAAAAAGATTCATCTGTACGAAACTCAGAAGAATGAGCGAGCTGAAACGCACCGGAGTTATCGTCTGAGTCCGGAGCTGCGTTGGTCCGAATTCGCTGCAGCTGGTTGTACTTCATCTCTATGTCCTGGAAAAAAAAAAAAAAAACATTATCTCTCTCTCTCTCTCTCC
>JARVLU010000324.1:4785918-4811501 GCA_031762415.1 Simpsonichthys santanae
GTTAGGGAGCAGATGGTGGGGGTTAAGGGCCTTGCTCAGGGGCCCAGAGTGGTGCGAATGAGGGTGGAGGCAGGTGTAGGTGTTTCACTTTTTCTACCCACATGTTTGTATCGTCAGTCCAGGGAGTTGAACCTGCGACTTTACGATCACAGGCCCATTTTCTGTAAGCTCTGTGCCACCACTCGCCAGAGTTTGTTAAACAAATGCTGAAAATGAGACTTAGCTAGCAAAAAAAAAAAAAAAAAGCTAAAAGCAAAAAGAGGCATAAATGTAGCTAAAAGCTACAAAAGGTTACATAAATAGCTACAGGTAGCAAAAAGTTAGCTAAAAGCTAAAAGTAACAATAACTGAAATTTGTGCCAAAAGCTAAAAATGAGTAACTAAAAATTAAAACTAGCAGAAAGGTAGCTAAAAGCAAAAGCCAGCATAAGAATAGCTAAATGTTAAACTTTTTTTTTTGTGGGAAATATTTGTAAATAAATGTAATTTTTCCTTTAAAAAAAGATAAGAGTCACAAAAACCAGAAGACAGAGCATCATTTTCCTGAATGAGCTGAACATTTTTGATAGTAAATGGCTAAAATAACACAAAGTAGCAGAAGATTGCAGAAAACGTACGTTATCAGGAAAACAACAGCGTGATCGCCAGCAACAATAAAAGAATAAACCTCAACATGTCCTTACCGTTCTGCTCAACCATCTCAGACTCTCCTGTGAGGACCGATGAAGACCGAGGGTCGTCCTTCTCTGAGCTTTCAGGCGGCCTGGTCTCGTCACGTGCAGCAGAGGGGCCCTCGTTTAGATGATTCTCAGGGGCCCGGCCCGGTTTATTCTCTTCTGGTTCCTCCTCGGACTCTTTGCTCGACATGTGGCTGAAAATAGCCTGTTTCAGCAACGCCACTGGAACACGGGACAATATTTACTCAGAGAGGAACTCAGGGCTCACATGTCCAGTGCACACCTGTGACCTGTGCTGAATGAATGAGTCTGAATGAGCTACATTCATCTGTTATCCATCCATCCATACATCCATTCATCCATCCATCCATCCGTCCATCAGGAAGGTCTAGACATCTGTTTCCACAGCCACCTCTGGGAGGACTCCAGAGCATTACCAGGCCAGCCAAGAGACATAGTCTCTCCAGCTTTTACTTCCTGGGGGTCTCCTCCCAGTTGGACATGCCTGGAACACCTCCTTATGGAGGCATTCAAGGGGAATATTTATTAGATGCCCGAACCAGCTCAACTGGCTCCTCTCGATGTGGAGGAGCAGCGGTTCTACTGAGTCTCTCCTGGATTACTGAACTTCTCAGAAGGCGGCCGTGAAAGGACTAAAAGACTTAGAGGGCGACACAGGGATGTTGGACTTTTGGTGATGGAGGTTCTGGTGTAGCTGTAAACAGATGGCCACCATTGGCCACCTCCTGGCTCAGCTATTGCGCCCGGTGGTGAGTAAATTGTTGCCCCCACTCCACCGTGCCGCCTTGGACCAAAGAAGTGTAAACTACCTTTCTTCTTCTCCACAGTGTTAACTCCTGCCCACTTGAATATCTTGCGTCAAAAACATTAATATTCATCAGCATTTCCTATTTTGAATGTAGGGCTGGAACGCCCGATGACATCATTCCAGCACTTCCAGCCTCAGGCTCAGGCCTGTCATGGCGGTCGTCTCCATGATCTTCCACCTGCCTGCACGGACCGAACTCTATGGAACAGATCAGTTCCACGGGGAAACTTTGGATGTTCTCTGTCTGCCAGACCCAGTTCTAGAGGGCAGCTGCTGCGGTCGTTATCATCATCAAGCTGCTAACGGGAAATGCTAACAAGTCCGCCTAACACTGCTAACAAGACCGCACCTCTAACAGAACCTCACTGCTAACAGTACCATGCTGCTAAAAGAACATCACTGCTAACAGTACCATGATGCTAACAGTACCATGCTGCTAAAAGAACCTCACTGCTAACAGTGCCATGATGCTAACAGTACCATGATGCTAAAAGAACCTCAGTGCTAACAGTACCATGATGCTAACAGGACCATGCTGTTGAAAGAACCTCACTGCTAACAGTACCATGATGCTAACAGTACCATGCTGCTAAAAGAACCTCACTGCTAACAGTACCATGATGCTAACAGTACCATGGTGCTGAAAGAACCTCACTGATAACAGAACCAAACTGTAGATGTATTTCTTTTTTACTTTTGGCGCCTTGTTTTTGTATTGTTGTTGCTTGCTTTGGTATTTCTTGTTGTTGTTTCTTTCTTGGTGAGTCGAGATGGTTCTTCTCGTCCTCAGCACGTCATTGCATTGTTGACCTTGTGTTGGTCTGCGTATGACAAATAAACCTAGCCTAACCTATCATTCTACACCAATAAAATAAAAGTATCCAAAGCCACGCCCTAGTGAGCAAAACCAGCCTGTTGTCTGGTGATAAATCATTAAATTTCAACAAACTACGGATCATTTTGAAGGTTCTGAGGATGAGGATTTTTGAAATAATAAAAAAAATATTGAAAAATGTTTTGTTGAGACTCATTTTTCCAGCACGGGTCACATCTATCAGAAAATAAGGCAACAGATGATCTTACACGTCCGCAGAGCCTCTTCAGCTTTGAAGGAGGAAGTGTTAAACTCAATGTGATCGTTTTCATCTGGGACCTCCTGACTGGATCCTTCCTGCAGGAGTTGATCCGCCAGATGACCGTCCAAGAAAGCTTCCAGTTCTGCCTCATCCACCTCCTCCTCCTCCTCTTCTTCTTCCTCTGGTCTGTCCGCTACAGCCAGCTCCTCTTCCTCATCTTCTGATTTCAAACCATCAAAAGGGTTGAGAGGAGGCTGGACGCTCGGAGAAGACGGGGCGTCTTTATCTGGGAACGCAAAGAGATTTTAAGTTAAAAGTTACATTTTCTTATTAGAAGTTTAGAAATCCTTGAGGATTAGCAGTTGCAGCCATCTTGACTTGAATAGAGCAGTCCTTTAAAAACTACCAGAGATACCTGAAGAACTGACGCTTTCCCTCGACGTCTCGCCAAGCTCGACGCTTTCTTTGGGCGCCTCGTCGTTTATGATCCCGACATCGCTCCGTTCGGCTCTGAAACACATCGGCGCTGTAAACAAAAACAAACAACATCGTTGAGGATGCCGAGATAAACGGACTCACCCAGGCTGAGCTGGAGGCGCAACGTCGTCACAAGGTTTGGCCTTCATGGCGTCGGCACATTGCGTGATCAGACACTGCCACCTGGAACAACAGAGGCGAGGTGGGGAACATGAAGACGTTTGACAAAAAAAAAAAAACTTCAGAACCAGTCGGGTTTTAAACGAAACACTCACGTTCTCCGGTCGGACACCGTCTGAGCCATCAGCTCGTACATCTGAACCCCGTTTTCCGACATGGACAGAACAAAGAAGGCCTTCTTTTCTGAAAAGGACAACGTTTCTTTTAGGGGAAATACTGCATTACATTTACATATAAATTCATTATTACACACAGAAATTAAATTTCATATTTTAAAGTGAGAGCAGGACCCAGAGACACAATCACACCTGTCAGTGGTCGTTCGTACAACAGCTGGTTTGTTACTGACTCACTCGGTTTAATGATCCGAGCCCTCACGCTCACAGACTCATGAGTCTGAGATCTCAGTAAACCCGGGTCCTACATGTCCTCAAGCAGACTGCAGGTACGCGAGTTAGCAGCATCACCCAAAAAGCAGCAGACCCTGGAAACGCTGCAGACTCAGATGAGTCAAGTCAATGATTCGAGTTAAAAACTCAGCAGAACAAGTGGTACGCCAACGTCCCCCGTCGCTGAGGGATGTGAACAGTGAATTATGCGCGGGCTAGGCCACCGGGACAGTGCTCCCGATGGCCAGTCCGCCCCTCAACGCTCTGGTCGATTGCCTTCTATCAATCAGTCAATCGTGTATCGTGTACAATCTTACGTTGAAAACCAGTGAAAGGATGCAGCCCCACACCAAAATGGAAGGCGGCACATTGCTTGTTATGACATTTATGGCGGCAGCCATTTTTAAATTTAGCGTAGCAAACCTATTTTCAAAAGGAAACTTTATTATGCTTACATGCAGCCACACGCCAAAATGGAAGTCAGTGCGTCACTTATTTTTCAAGTTATCATGCTGACAACAGGGATGGACAGTCACAGACGGTATTTCCAACTCCCCCTTTCGCTCCCTGACTGGGAGGCAAAAAGAGCAGACTTGTGCTGAAAGTATATACTGCTGGTCTGACGTGCACACATGATGCACATTTTTCATATCTGTGTGTATAGTTACCTACTCTTTACATAACTCTACATAGCTCTCATCCTAACAGAGGTGTTCATGACTGAACCAAACTGTTGGACCTATTGAGATCTGTTGAACCATTCCACCAGCACCGCTAGTAAAAACTGTCTGATTTACCAAACAGAAAAGATTTGCAGGGAAAGAAATGGAGATTTAAAAATTAAGCTGGAACCACCCAGTCTTACCAATTGCTACGGGTCGAACCAGAACGGTGTTGAGTTTGATGACGGGGCTGAAGATGTGTTTAGTGTCAGCAGCACTCGCCGGGTTCTTGCCGTGAAACTTGAGGACCAGACGCTCGTCCTGCTTCTGCAGTAAAACCATGATGTCCTCCAGGAGGACCGTGTAAAGTTCTGAAAAAAAAAAAAGACATAAAATGGATGTTCTGTTTCGATGTATTTCAAAACCTAAATGTTTTTTATTATGGTTATTCCCATTATATTATGAGTTTACTGTTTGTACCAATCGTCTTGTCCTTGTTGACTCTCCAGGAGAGTGGTCCCTCGTGTACCATCTTCCTCTTGGTCAGATCCAGATTCTGCATAAAAAAAAAAACAGTTTTAATTAAAAAACAATAAATAAGATTAGGAGAACACACTGTTTGAGTCCGAGTTAATTAATGTTGAGTATGGTGCTATAAAAGTTCATCTATAAGACCCACAGAAAGTCTTCAAGACCAACAATAAAATCCTAAAATCTGATCTATACTGATGAAGGTGGATATTTGTGTTATTTGATTAAGCTTTCTTTCTACTGTTAATCAACGACTGGCAGCATTTTGGACCTGTTTAATAATAAAAATAAAAATAAATGTTAAAAATTTCTCAGGTGTTTTCACAAAAATGTGACAACAGGACACTACAATGTAAAAAAAAAATAAAAAAAATAAAAAACAGTGTTAGGGTCAGATTGTCCAAATGAAATTAATTTCTTTGAGAGTACTGAAGTTGAAAACAATCTGTGCTTTAATGTAATCTAAACAACAAAACGAAAGCTCAAATTAATCTTCATTATTGTGGGCAGAATCATTAAGTTTTCAACCGACTCATTATGTTCTTTTTAAATGCATCCCAAAAACAAAATGTACAGTGGAAAATACAACAGTTCCCAGGACGGAGCCCTGAGGAACTCCAACAAGAGCGGCACAGTTTCCCAACAGCCCAGTTTTGTTAAAAATGAACAACGTATACTCACTTAATAACTAGAACCTCAGCTAACATCTCAACTCTTTATTCAATTTAGGTGGAGGTTTCTTACCCTCAGCTCCAGGATCACAGGATTTTCACTTTGTTTGAGAGATGAGACGTCCAGCCTTCGCTGATACTCCTCTAGTCTCTGTTGAGACACACCAGAACCCATCAAACCCAAGTACGTCAAATTAGGTTATGTCTAGTCTGTGTTAGGCTACAAAAGTTTAGGTTTAGGGTATGTTAAGCTAAGTTAGGTGAGGTTTAGTTCAAGTTAGCCTAAGTTAAGTCATGTTTACACTGGGTTAGTCCAAGTTAGGCTAGGTTTACTGTAGGTTATATTGAGTAATGTTAAGTAATGTTAGACAATGACAGGATTTAAGTTAGAATTATATTAATTTAAGTTAAATAAATTTGGTTAGGTCGAGACTGAGTTTAGTCTAAGTTGTGTTAGTTTTAGTATAGATTGGTCTAACTCAGGTAAGGTTTAGTACAAGTTAGATTTAATACTATATTAGTAATACTTAATCTAATCTACATAAAGTTAAAAAAGGCAGAGCAAATTTGGGATTTAAACTGGTTTACATTAGGGCTATGTTAGTTTAAATGTTATGAAGTAAGTTTGGTTATAATTAGACTGAGCTTAGGTTAAGTTAGGCTTAGTAAAGGTTGTCCTAACTTAGACTAGGTTTAGACTAGGTTAGGTTTACTTAATCTAGTCTACGTAAGGCTAAAATAGGCCAGGTAAATTTAGGATTGAACTGGTTTAGGTTAGCTCTATGTTTGTTTAAATGCTATGTAGTTTTGTTAGAATTTGAATTTAGGATAAGTTAGGTTAAATTTAGTACAGATTTGTCTAACTCAGGTACAGGTTAGGTTTATTACGTAACCTTCGTAAGGCTATAATAGGCCAGGTAAATTTAGGATTAAAATGATTTAGGTTAGGTCTGTGCTAGTTTAAGTGATATGAAGAAATTTAGTTAGGATTAGACCAAGTTTAGGTTAAGTTAGGTTAAGATTAGGCTTGTTTAGATGAAGTCAGGTTTGTTTCAGGTTAGGTTAGGTTACATTAATGTATATTGTGTTTAAGTGTGTTCGCATTAACGTGAAGCGTAGTTATTATGTTTAGACTAGGTTTATGTTAGATCTAGGCAAGATGTTGGGTTGGATTTAGGCTATACTCTGGTTTAGTTGAGTTGAGCAGTTTTTAGGTTAACTTGGTTAGATACATTTTAAATTACTGTGATTGTGGCCAAAAATACATTTTTGCAACAACGGGTGTACAGTTTAACACCTATTTACAAAACAATAATAACATAACATAAAGTAAAAACTTTTGTAAAAACCATCAGTTCTTCAGAACATCAGTGAGGAAACGTCAACATAAAACCAGCCAAACAGAAAGCTTCGGCTTCTTTTGGGTTAAGACGAGCCGACCTGTTTGTTTTCAGCTTCTTTCACAGCTTGGTTGACGTGGTTGAGGATCTTTTTGCAGCACTCTCCGGCTCTCGTCACCTTCTCTCTCTCTTCACCATTTTCTGATAAAAAACAGCATCGTCAGCAGAGGAACGGAGAACCATCGCCTTTTACTCTGAAAATACTCCAACGTGCTCATACCCGTGTATTTGGCGATATTGTCCAGGAGCAGCGGGTACTTTGTCACCCTTTGCATTTCTACAGGAATGATGTCTTTGAGCTGCAGCCGGCGACACAGACGGTTTGTCCTCGTCTCCTGAGAAACAGCGATGAAGAGGAGGGAGAAGTGGAATGTGGAAGATCGATGATCAAAATCTCTGTTAAAACGAGTTCAGATTTAAGCGTCTGACGCCGGCGGTTTTGGCGCTGACCTGCATGAACAGGTTGAACCTCTGGTCTTTCTTCTGCCTGGTTTTGATGAGCTCCAACGCCGACGGCTGGTTGCTGCAGAACGTTCCCACCGCTCTCTTGATCTTCTCCTCTTCCTCCCCGCTGAACTGAAACACATCCAGAGAAAGTTCGAGAGTCTGAGGAGCCTGAATGTTTGCGCCAAATTAGTCTGGACCAACATTTCAATCTGTAAAACTCACGTCCTCTAATCTGGCCTGATTAAAAGAAACGATCCTTACCCACGACAAGAGATCATCTCCGATCTGAAGGATCACCGACGTCTCGCTCCTCCTCCGGATCGCAGCCATTTGTTCTGTTATGGAAACTAAAACAGCGAGGGGGAGGCGTCACCAAAAACAAAATGGTTCCTCGCTACATCTTCTGTCCGTCTACACCGTTAGTGACAAAATGAAGCAAACGCTCAACGAGTTCCTCTCTGTGGGCGTCTTCGTGGTTGTGTTGTCAGGCACTTTTAAAACGAGCCGAGCTGCACAAAGGTTTTGATTTAATAAAAGTTTAAAACTTATAATTCCTCTGTGGTTCTTCTCTGATTTACTAGAGAGTTTAAAACAGAATAAAATCAGGAAGGTGCTAAAGATCATTTAGTTTAGAACAGGGTGATTTCTGTCAACATTTTAGCCACTTTTGACATCATGATGTCTAAATTCAGAGGTGCTGTTTGGATCCTGAGCTTCTTGAAGTTATTTTTTGTGTATTTGTTCTTTATGGAGTTCATTTGGTGATTGATTATTTCACGTGTTTTCAATTCTCTGCTCGTTTTGTCGAGTTCAGCTCCTCTGTGCCTTCAGTCAGCCCAAGCTTCGAACCTCATCACCGCTTCACTTCGCGCTTCATTTGATCTATTTTGAAGCATTTCATTGGCTCACAGCTTTTAAGTCAAGCTTTTTAAATGAACCAACTTTCATCTTTTGTAATCTGTGGTTGGACCGCGGTAGCTTGGTGGTCAGGCTGCGAGTTCGAGCCCAGGTGGCGTCAGGAAGAACACCCGAAGTAAAACAAATCCTGAACGTATGGGCAAGTATTTCTGTGTATTAAGACTTTTTAAAAGAAATGTCTCACTCTTATTAACGAAGAACTTAGTTGTACTTCTGCTGCCGTGTCTAAAGTCGTCTAACAACCATCCAATCCTTCCTTTTATTATGTAACATGATGTAGCCATTAAAGTAGTATAAATGAACAAAAGTCAGCAGAATGAAAAGACCACAGCCTTTTCTGAACCTTTACTGCTGACATGAGCTTGAAGTGCTTCAGTCGACCACCACAGGTCCCTGTTCTGGATCAGACTGAAGCCTCAAGGTTTTGAAGGAGAGCCTCCAGTTTCAGCTGCTCATCACGACTGTTCCCAGTTGTCTCCGCTCTATTCACCAGCTGGACTTTATTTGCAACAGAAGATGTTTCGCTTTTCATCCGAGGAGCTTTCTCAATTCAAAGAGCAAAGAGTGGGGATCAGGTTTTAAAGGCTGAGATAAGACACACACATATGTAGATTGACAAATCACACCTCACACCTTTAACAGTAGGAGTTTCTTAAGGTCTTTGTTAGTCTAATTCACAGATGAGGCCTCTCTGTTCCCCATCAGGTGTGAAACTGACTGGGAATCTGACCTAAAGCTGCGTTATACGTTTTTAAAAGTTGGAATCTGAGACCTCCAGCTCTGTTAAGAGAAGGTTTTTCTCTCTTAATATAAACCTTGAGTTACTTTTGTAAATTGTTGCAGCCACAGCAGTTTTTGTTTTTCATTTTTGTGATAAATAAATCTTAATTATTATTGTTTATTTATTTATTTTTTGCATTCTTGAGTTTAAACCGCCAAAACTGTGAAGGGTTCTTTTATTGTCTGTATGACTGTGTAAAACAAATGGATGCAAGAAGAGTTTTTATTATTATTATTATTATTATTATTATTATTATTATTATTATTATTATCATTCCTCTATCTTCACAATGCAGCCTGGGAGGAAAACAATGAACTTCTACTGCAAAATATGTATTTTTCCCTTTAAAAAATATACAGTAAATGTAAACATTTGGAGTCTGGACATTTTTTACGAGAATCTTATGAAAACATTTAAAATAACTGACACGGTTGTTTATATTTGTAAAGATTTTTAAATTTAGTTGGGAACTGTTGTGTTCATTAACAACACCAAACATAAAAACAAAAAATAAATAAAAACACAAATGTGCGGCTGATTTTTGCCTACGAGACGTTCTAATGGTTGTTCTTTCTTTGAGCATCTATAACTTTGAACATTTTTTGTTTATTTGTTTTTTTAATGTTCTTTTGCTCTTTGTCACAATGTTTTTAACTGTAAGGCACTTTGAGCTGAAATGTGAGACACAAAGAAGCTTCGTAACTGTGAGGACGACGTTACCGTGCAGCTGAATGATCTCCTCCAGGTTAATAAAGATGTGTTTTATGTCTTCAGGAGGAAGGATGCCGTCTCTGTTCAGCCTCTGACAGAAAACACAGTCCAGGACCCTCAGCATGCGCAGGTGAGCGCGCTCAGTGTAGAACAGCTCTGCAGTGTGAGCATACGGAGTCAGGTACGTGCGTTCGGTCACTTTTGGGTCCAAGTGTGAAAAGCCGATGACTCACCATTGATGACTTCCTGCCGCTTGATCTCCTTTGGCATCAGTCTCTCCAGGACGCCTCGACTGACGAGTTTCTGCCAGTTCAGAGGGTCTTCGTCGCCCTCGCCCTCTCCTGCCTGGTCGTCTTCGCTCTGGATGTCAGCAGAACTCACGGTCGACTGAACTTCCATCCTAATGTCGGCAAAAATAGTCAAGAAATACCTTTAAAAACTGACTTTGGCAAATAAAATGACTACGGCAGAGCTTAGCAACCTTTATTTACTGCACAAAGTATTAATAATTTATGACTTCAAGTTTGTGTTTTATTTCTAATGAAAACTGACACATCAGTGTAGACTGAAGCAAAATTCAGAAACTTTAAAAACTTAAGACAAACTCAGTAATAAAACTGTAAATAAACAAGTAGAATAAACATATTTAAAATTCTATCTTGGAAAACTGAACGATGAGCGTTAACTGCTGAAATTTATGAAGAAGCTAAAACAGTAATTTAACACAAAAACAAATGCTATGAAACAGTAGCAAAAAGTCCAAAGTGATAGATGGAAATAACAAAACAAATGCTATTAGCAATAATGTAGCTAAAAGTAGCAAGAGAAGCTAAAATTTGAAAAACAGTACAGTAGTTAAAACTAATGAAGGAATAGATGGAAATAAAACACATGCTAATATTAGCAAATTTGTAGATAAAAATAGCAAGACAGATAAATTTTTAGCAATTCTGTAGCTAAAAGTAGCAAGAGAAGCTAAAGTTGGCACAAACAGTAACGACAAGTAGCGAAGGAAGTAGCACAGAAAATGCTAATATTATCAAACCTTAAGCTAAAAGAAAAAAAAAAGATAATACATTTGTAGTTAAAAGTAACAAATGTGAATATCAGCAATACTGTAGCTAGCTTAAGAGAAGCTAAAATGAGCAAAGCCATAGCTAATTTAGTCACTATTAGGTCAAAGTGTGAAATGTTGATGACTCAAAACGGTGGCAAAGAAGCTAAAATGAACAAAACAAGAAATAAATAGTTGAACAAAATCTAAAAGCGGCAGAATAGCAGCCAGAATATAAAAGCAGTAAAACAGTAGCTAAAATTAGCAGAACAGTTGCTAAAAGTATCAGAGCAAATGAAAAAATTAACAAAACAGATGCTATGCAAAACAGTAACTGAAATTAGCTGAACAGGTATTAAAGCTAAAATTACCTAAGCAATAACAAGCAGTTAATGAATAGCAAATGATAGGAAAACAGATGCAATTTTAAGACATGCAGCTAAAATTAGCATAAAAAAGAAGCATAAAGTAGCAAAAAAGTTGTGAAAGGTGACCAAAATACGCTAAATTTAGCTAAACTGTAGCTATAAAGCAAAGGAATAGCTAAAAGTAACAAAATGTGCTTATTTTGGCAAAACCGCAAGTGAAAATAGCAAAAGAGATGGTAAAATCAACAAATCATTACCTAAAATTAGCAAAAAGTTGCTTCATGAAGCAGAATAGTAACTAAAAACTAAAAGAAGTATCACAGTAGCTAATAGTAGTTATAGACGAACAATCACAGAAGGTAAAGATAGCTTGCAGAACAGTAGCTGAAAGTAGCAGGAGACAAAAATAATGAAAAATGTGTTCACCTCACGCTTACATTAAACATACGATGTGTAATTATTAACGACAGAATGTTAAATAAAAGGAAGTAATAAAGCTCCACCGGTGACTTTCAGCTCTTTCTTCCAGTGAAAGTCTAAATACCCGAAGGCGTCCTGGTCTTCCTCCCGCTGGTCCAGGTTGGACGGGCCGAAGTCGATCTGAGTGCAGGTTGGACTGGAGAGGCCGTCCTGGTGGTCCACAGACGGCAGACCGTCGCTCAGCCTCGGCTGGGCGCAGAACGGAGAAACGCCTGAACAAGAACAAGAGGAGTAAACCAAGGAGCTCTTTCAGACGTTCAGCTCAGCTCAGTTGGTTCTTCAGTATTTTTCACTGAAAATAATAAAACTGTCCTTTAACTCTGCTGAGGAGCCCAGAAAAGACTTCCCAACACCCCGCAGGACTTTCTGGACACACTGATTTATTTTAAAATGTAAATATCTTACTGGAGTCTGTCTCTGTTCCGCTCAAGTCGGAGGTGGGACTGCTGAGGGAGCCGGGACCCACAGAGGAGCTGGAGGACACAGACTGGCAGCCGGTGTCCGACCCCTCGCTCGGGTGGTTCGCCGGGCTTCGTCCAGAACTCGAGGCAGAGTCGAGAATCTCTGGGATCCCAATGGCCGGCTGGGAGAACTTCGGCGAGCGCTGCTTGTTCTGCTCCAAAGCTTTAGCAACTGCACGACAAATAAACACAAACGTCTTCTGAACGGGAGGAGAAAGAATTCAAACCAAAGACCGTCACTCAACTCTAACAACAGGTTCAGCGCTTAAAACACTGCACACTTTGTGATATTTTAGCCATTTATAAATCAAAATGTTCAGCTCATTCAGGAGGTGTGTGCTCGGACTTTGGGGTTCTGTACATTTTATGCTTTTATATGAAAAATACTTTTAATTTACTAATATTTTCTCCATAGAAATACACTGAATTCCCCCCAAAATATTTTTAATCTTTGAAACCTGGTTCAGAAAACTGGCAATTTATTTTTGTCTCTTTAATGCTACTTTTAGCTTTTAGCTATGTTTCTGCTACTTTTAACTTTTAACAAAACTTTGCTATATTTAGCTAGGCTGTTACTAATTTAAGCTTCTAGCAAGGCTTTTGCTACTTTGGCCCTGAACAAGCCATTTGCTACTTTAGGCTTTCCTTTTTTTTTAGAATACACTTAGCTTTCTGACATTTTAGCTATCTATTTACTGCTTTAGCTTTGCGCTAACATTTTGCTGTTATTAGATGGCTTTTGTTCTTGATACATTTAGTTGTAACTACTGTTTTGCTATTTTTAGTTAGTGTTTTGATTATTTTAGCTTCTAGTTAAGTCGTTAACTAATTTTAGCTAGCCTTTTACTACTTTAGCTTTTAGCTGTGGTTCTGCTACTTTTAGCTTCTAACAAAAAGGTTACTACATTTAGATAGACTGTTACCTTCTACTAGCTTTCAACATGTTATTTGGAACATATGGTTAACATGTTGCTACTTTCAGTTTTTAGTTAGCATTTTGCTACTTTTATCTTCAAGATAGCTGTTTTATATTTAAGTAGCCATTACTAATTTAGCTTTTAGCAAACCTTTTACGAATTTTAGTTTATAGCTACTGTTTTGCTACTTTTAGCAAGTGTATTGATACTATTACAATCTGGCTGGCCTTTCAATATTTTTATTTAACTTTTTGCTAAAACTAACAAGCCTTTTACTACATTAGCTTTCAGCTAACATGTTGCTGCTTTCATCTAATAGCAATTGTTTGCTACTTTTATCTTTTAGCTAACCTTTTGCTATATTCAATTTTTAGATAGTGTTGGCTTTTAGCAAATTCTTTAATCCTTTTACTTTTTAACTAGCTTCTTTTTTCATAAATTTTAGCTAGCTTTTAGCTTTAACAACCCAGCGATTTATTTTTGAAAATTGGTTCCCAAAGCTGTGGCTAGGGCCCCCCATTGTTGTGAGTAGTCCTGAGATAATGTCCCAAGATTAAATAAAATATAGGGATAATTGATTTTGTCATTTTGTTATAAATGTTTAAAAAGTCATAGTTTGCAGTTTTATTGATCTGTTTAGCATGAAAGCAGGGGGCACTTCAGGGTTCCATCAGTAATTCAGCAGGGGCCGTGCCCCCTCCACCACCCCCCCTCATCACTGCCTCTGGATCCAGATCTGGATTAATGAAGTCTGACGCGGGAGTTTTCTCCTCACCTGAGTCCGTTCTGCTCAGACGCCGAGGAGGGCCGAGGATGTTGGGAAACCGAGGCTTTTTCACCTTTTCCTCCCCCTCCCTCTCAGGTTTAGTACTTTTCACCTAGAAACAAGAAATAAAAAAATAGATTCTTCAGATTAGATTCAAGCAGATTGTAAACGACTGCCTTCTAAAGTCTGGACTACTGTTAGGGTTTATGCGTGGATGAAAATAACGAGTAGCACCTTAATTCTGGGCAGGAAGTTGATGCGTGCCCGTTTCTGTTCGAGCCCACGGGATTCCTTTACTTTCACCCCGAGATACTTCATATAGGTGTGGATCACATACTGCATGTTTTGGCTGCACAGATAGTAAAGAAAAGTTTATTTAAAATTGTTTAGTAAATACATTAATTTACTTATGAACCTATAGATTAAATGGGATGATTCACATGCAAAGAGCTAAAATTAGCCCCTGTCATCTGATGAGGTATTTCCTGTGCAACAGGATGAGACTTTATGATCCCACACAATCATTTATAAATATTGGTAAAATAGCAGAACAGGACTGTCTCTAAAGCAGATGAGTGAATGTTCTACAGCTGAGTGGGAAACTGATACTGAAACAACAAAAAAAAGCCCTTTTCTCACCACTTCTCCTCTTCTGACGGCTGAGACGACAACCTGCAACAAAACGCTCACATGAGGAGATAAACATGAACACATGGGTGTTTGTTGTGATGCTCAGCAGCAGCCAGGAGATCATCCACCCATCATGGACACGAACGTCAGATTATATTTAGGGTGTTAATGATTTATTTCAATCAGTCTGGTTCCAGAGTGGAAGGATTCTACAATGAACAACTTCATCTCCATCTTCTGCCGCTCATCTAGAGTTGGGTCGTGAAAGAAACAGGTCCAAGAGAGAAACTCTGACCCCCCTCTCCCCAGAAACATAATCCAGCTCCACCTGGGGGAACCCAAGGTCTTCTTAGACTAGAGAACGCCTTGGAATATAATTCCTCTAGCAAATTCTGGGTTTGCCGCAGAACCTCTTCCCAGTGGGATAATTTCCAAAGGGAGGCCTGAACCACCTCAGCTGACTCTTTTTAATGTGGAGGAGCAGCGGCTCTACTCCAAGCTCCCACTGGCTGACTTCAAGTTTCTGGAACGGCCTTCCAAAAGCCCAGACTTTAACTCAATAAAAAAATTTGTGGACTATGTCGTTTCTTGGTCTGTACCAGGAAACTGCTCAACTTTAACCCAAAACAGTCGTCAAACAGACAGATTTCTACCAGAAGCTTGTTGACGGAGATAACGTCTGTGATTGAGGTACAACTTGTAAAGGGACATTCAGCCCAGTGTAAGTGGGTGCGTGGACATACAAAGAATTTCACCCTGCAAATAAACGACCAGTTTAAATTTGCGCACCCAGTTCACGGCTGAAAAACATTTGTGTCCACGATGAGTAGATGTAAACTCCTGACCTCGAGCGTGCGCGCTCAGAGACTCACAGGATGTCCTCGATCTTTGACAGGATGTGTTCAGCGCAGGAGCATTCCTTCTCCAACGCCTGCTGGTCTTTGCCTCGCTCCGAGTCCAGCTTGGACAGCTCGTTCTCGGCCAGCGTCAGACCCATGCTGCGTTTCTGTCTGCGTTCAGAGACGGACACTCCAGTTCTCAATGTGTCAACTCCAGACAGAGTTTAAGGAACTCACTAAAGCTGAACATTTAGTTTAGGGATGTTGCAGAAAGTTGAGCCGCCGGTACCTGAAGTCCTCCAGGTTCTTGTGTAGGTCCGACAAAAGAGAGTCCTGCAACACCTGAGAAAACTGTTTACACAGCTCCTCGGGGATCAGCTCCAGCCTTCGCTTATCTGACCAAAATTAAGCAAAAACAAAAACGAACCTTGTGAGAAAAAGAGAGATTTATAGTGGAGCAAATACTTGTAATGTTTAATTTCAGATATCTCAGTAGCCAACGAGTACCTGGTATCTGGTGAGCACCTCTCTAAGATCTTATTTTCTATCAATAGATAAATAGTATCTGTAAAGTGAAAATGTTTGTTTTCTTCTCGTTGGATGTTTGACTCTTTTCAAGAAAAGACAGAGTTCTGTGTAATTGTCATTTTATAGTTGTCACATTTAGTGTTTTACAGCTTCAAACAGTAGAAAACAGAAACTATTCTGTCAGAATGCTCTCTTACAGGTAATGATGTTCCACAAGGCTTAGTCCTCGGTCCACTTATATAGATATACAAATAAACCCATGTATATAGACTGTAATGCAATAATGTAATTATTATAGATAATATAATACCTCAGTATATACAATGTATATCGATACGTATATGAACAAAAATATAAACGCAACACTTGTGTTTTTGCTTCCATTTTTCATGAGCTGAACTCAAAGATCTAAGACTGTTTCTATATACCGGTACAGAAAAAGCCTTTTCTCTCTGATATTGTTCACAAATTTGTGTAAATCTGTGTTAGTGAGCGCTTCTTTGCTGAGATAATCAGCATGCCAATTGCAGACTCACTCAAAACCTGTGACATCTGTGACATTGTGCTGTGTAATAAAACTGCACATTGTAGAGTGGCCTTTTATTGTGGTCACCTGTGCAATACCTATATTGTCTAATCAGCATCTTGATCTGCCACACCTGTGGGGTGGATGGATGATCTTGATAAAGTAGAAGTGCTCACTAACAGATTTACATAAATCTGTGAATGTTTGAGAGAAAAGGCTTTTAGTATTCATAGAAAAAGTCTTAGATCTTTGAGTTCAGCTCATTAAAAATGGAAGCAAAAACAAAAGTGTTGCATTATATTTTTGTTCAGTGTATATAAATATATAAAAACGGACAGATAGATATATAGGTAGATGGATCAAGACAAATGTGAACAACTTGTGATTTTCCATGTTTAGTTTATTAGCTCAGGACTTAATGTGAAAGTTAGAAGGCGAAAACTGAAGTGCGCTCCACACAAACCGCTGCCACCCGTCCTCAGTTGGTGGGGCGGCACCAGACTGCTGTCACACGTGTGCGCACTCATGATGATTAACGTGTTGTTGTGTATGTGGTCTGGGTTCAGCAAAGCTTCACTTTACATGAGCTTTAGCACACACCATGTGTGACATTTACATGAATGAAGTGTAAATTTGGCACAATTTAGTCACAAAGTGCCTCAATTTCATCACAGTTTATTCTCTTTTTTGTCTCCAATAAGTCACAATTTGGTTTTGTGGGTCACCAGAATCTCCTGATACAGGTTTAAATACTTCTTGTAAGATTAGCAACAAGACAAGCAGCCTAAACTGTAAATTATAACGCTAATATAGAAGTTAATTGTTTTCAAAAAGACGCAGTCCTTAAATATTATAAACTTTTCCTTGTTTTATGCCTTACCCAGTTCTGATGCGATTGCTTCAGGAACGGGAACTTTCAGATTCTGGACAAAGAAAAGCAGATGGAATGAATTAAGTACATCGATAAGTAAAGAATTACATCATAAAAGGTAAAAGAGAACGGACTTATTTTGGAAAAAAAAAAAAAAAGAGAAAGGAGGACATCCTACTTACTGCTGCTCGATCTAAAAACAGTGAGTGGAACTCGATAAAGAAGCGTCGACTTTCCTTGGAGCTGGTTTGTTTGTGCATGTCGGCGAAGAGAAAACAAAGCTGAGGACAGAAAGGTTTAATTTAACCGAAGTGTCTTTTTGAAGGAAATCGTTTCTGTGTCTTATATTTATACAAACTTCAGAAAACTCTTTAACTTGATGACAAAAAGTCTTCCTGGGGAGAAAAATCCACGTTTTTTGTTTTCGCTTTGGGGTTTAAGCCTGAGTTGTTTGTTTATTTATTCATTTTATATATTTTTAAAATAAGGGACAGATATAAGAATTTTCTTCTTCTTTCTGCACCCTCATTCAGTGTTTTTTTTTTTTTTTTGGATTAATTTGTTCTTTTGTTTCTCTTAAATGAATGAATAAATGTAAAAGAAATTGGCAAAGTTGAGTTTTATGTTTGACAGTGATTTAAAAATTTTTTGAAGGCTATATACAAATAAAAGATGAACATTAATTTATTTGTACAGTTTTTCTGAAGCGTTTATATTGTTTATATCAATATCGAATCATATAATTATCGACCAAAACTAAGAAATATATTGTAATAAAAGTTTTGGCCATATCGTCCAGCCCTACTCGTGCACAACGCAGTTTTTGCTCTTTACATCTGAACTAAAACAAATGTTTGTGGATGAGATGAGAGTGGACTCGACAGGAGCCGACAGTTACAATCCTGTGACAGTGCAGCCTTACTCAAATATAAGAAGAGCATCACAGAGTGTGCAAATACAAAAATCAAAAGGGGATGAATAAAAGCTTAAAAAAAAAAAGTAGCTTCAGTAACTGAAAGGAATTATTTCATGATATGATAATTGTGGGATTAAAAATGCATTTATAACGGTTTTCAATGATGTTTCCCCAAAGGAACACTAGAGGGTAGAAAAGTGAGCGTTTATGGGAGCGTTGCCATCTTTAGAGCGATTCAGCTGAAATTTGGTAGAGTGGGTGCTGAGAGTGAACCCAAACGCACAGTTATGTCAAATCATCAGTTTAAATCAGCAGCAGCCTGGCAGTCCCTGTCAAAGTTTCTCCAGGAACTTGTGCAATTGTCATCCAAGTAGCACTGATCAAAGCCTCCATATAGAAAGAGGAGCACTTTTGCTTCTTTAAGCTCTGCTGATCATAAGAAAATGTGGAAACGTCACCAGTTCAGAACGTCTTCATGACACATTTGTGAAATTAACACCATTAAATTGTTTTTCTGCTGCTAATTACTACGACTGATGATGAGTGTTACTTTATTTTTAACTGCTCAATATTATCATCATCACTGTGTGTTTTGGGACGTACCAGAGGAGCCGGGTCAAACTGTGAGACCACATGATGGAGGAAGACCGCGAGGTGGGCGGGTCTGGACTTCAGCACGTCGATGCTCTGAAAAGAGCTGCACTCGTTGTTGATCTGACGACAGAAACCAGTTCAATGCATGAAAATAAAGTGGAAACTTTTCCTCCAAGAAGCTGATCGGTGAGACATAACGTACCTGTTCTTGCTGGGAGTCAAAGTAATCGTCCTCTGCTCCGATAATCTGGAGGTTAAGGGTGTAAGGAGGGCTACCCACAATGCACTGGGCACTGGAGTCCTAAGGAATACATTTAGGGTGAAATCCTGAGTTATTTAAGTTTTTTCTTTATTTTAATATGAGATAATGGTCTCATCAGTACAACAGACCTCAGAGTCATTTAAACTTTACTTTCTACAATTAATCCTGATTTTCTTCATTTTATAACAAATAAAAATCAAAAATTAAGTCTATTTTCTGTAAAAGTACAGTTTGAACGCTAAGCGCTGAAGCTGGGTTGTTAAAGCTAAAGGAAGCAGAACGTTAACTAAAAGATAAAATGGGCAAAACACCAGAAAAAATTAAATGTAGAACAAGGCGAGCTAAATGTTACTGTTAGCAAAACAATGGCAATGAGATAAAAGTAATAGTGACAAAAGAACGAGTTAAACACAGCAAAAGGCTAGCTAGAAGATAAATGCTGCAGAATGGTAACTAGAATTCCAAAGTAGCAAAAGGCTAACTAACCAAAAGCTAAAACTAGAAAACATCTAGCTAAAAGGTAAAGTAGCAGAGGGGTAGATAAAAGCTTAAACATCAAAGTCACATAAACTAGGTAAAATGCAAAACTAGCAAAATGCTAAAAGCAGAAAAAAATAGCTAAAAGCTAAAACTAGAATAAGGCCAGCTTAAATGAATGGCTAAAATAGGAAAGTATGGCAAAACTGTTGGATTGCAAAAAATGTTGTGAAAAATAAACAACAGGAAATGTCAGCGCAACATTTTATCATAAAAATATGCAACTTGGACTAATTTGTGTCGAGTTGCGTTGCAGTCTGCGTTCTTCCTGAGTGTGATCATTAAACCAGTTTGGTGAAGTTCCTCGTGAGACAGACGGACTCCGGTGCTTCGGGCCTCTTTGGGTTGTCAGGGTGAACTCTGTAAAGTGACTCAGCGTGGACTTATGCTGCTCTTATCACTCTGATCTCTGCTCTGAGGGATGCTCTTGGCCGTTTTATCCACGAGAGCTTAACGACCAAACAGCCATTTCTTGTTGGTAGACGTTTGATCACTTCAGTGGAGTGGACTAATTAAAGCAGACGGTGGGTTTTCGGAAGGGGAGTTGCCTCCTTCGGTCTTGCTTTTACAGGAAACGTGTAAATGCGTAAAGCAAACAGCATTTCCCTGGACACTTTATGAGAACGTTGCTGACCTTTGATCTACAGTCTCTCCTGATGTCTTTGTCTCACTACACTCTTCCCTGGACACAGAGATGCTCCATGAGATATGAGCTGCTGTCTTTAGTAGCATCCTCCAGTGTTAAACTTGGACAAATACATTTTCCACAACTTGTTTTCAAGTTAATCATGTACAGTATAAAAAATAAAACATGTTTAACCTGAATAAAAAGAGGTCATTTGTTAAGCCTGTACATCATCAGTTTGCAACTGTTGACAACTGGTTGGAGTCACACAATTACAACAAAAAAGTGCAAAATTTCACCTGGAGTCACAGAATTGGTACCGATATGACAGTTCATGCTCAGTAATCCAACAAATCCAACAATGTTCAGTCAGGTCATCTGAACGGTTTCCTTTTTTTATTTTTATTTTTTTGCTGAGCCGTTTCGTCTTTCATCCAAAGGACTTCTTCAGTCCAAGGAGTCCCACAAGCACCACACTCCCATAGTGGAAAAAAATAATGGAAAAGGTGTGATGCTTGTGGGTTGCTCCTCAAACTGAAGAAGTCCTTTGGATGAAGGATGAAACGTCTCAGCAACAACAACAAGAAAGAAACCAACCAGATGACCTGACTGAAAATTGTTGGATTTGTACCTGGATTATTGACCATGAACCGTTGGCGTTTGGAACTATTTTGGCATGGCTGCCTCAGAGGAGTTGACGGGTGAGAGGGCGGGTGCCAGAAACCATCTTATCACCAGCAAACTGGTTTTTCCACTACGGGAGTGTGGTGCTTGTGGTACCTATGTTTGCTCAGGTACAGAACTGTGAATAAATGGGAACCTGTTGAAAGTTTGTCTCAAAGCTTCTTAAGAAAGTCTCAGTTTGATTTCAGTTTATTCACATTTTCGTCTCTGCTCGGTCAGAATTTTGATTAGCGGTGGCAGAACCTGCAGAGGTTCTCATCACAGGACCGCACCCCGGCCTTGGGTTTTCTGGGTAGAGTTTACGTTCTCCAGAAAGGAGAAATGAATGACTGAACGAATGGATCGGCAGATGGATGAAAGGATAGATGATGACCACACCTTCTCAAAGTTGTCTCACATTTCTGAAACTTGCGCGTTTGTGTCTCTTACGGTGTCAGGAGTGTCTTCGGCGTCAGGTGAGGAGCAGAAATTGAGGATCCCCGGACTCTGACGGGGCGTCTCTTTTATTCCTGAACTTTCTGGAAAGTGGCTGCTGTTTGTCTAGCGCGCACACACAAGACACACACGTAGATAAACATGACCACACATGAAAAATAACGCACAACAGTCGAAGCAAATTGGTTGTTTAGTCTGGTGGTGCATGCTGGGAAATCCCCCAGAGATTTCCGGTGGGTCCATTTCAGCCCTATTTATAAACGCTGATAAAAATCATTCTTTTGACAAAGGAGCTTCCAGAGAAACTTTGAGTTGCTTTTAAAATTAAGAGGACAATATTTAATGATAATCTAATGATCTGAATGTTGCTAGATCATTGTCACTGCTGAGACCATTTGTCTTCTGTACTTTTTTTTTTTTTGGTTTGCAACTCGTTCCACAATTTTCATGCCATTTCAACAATTCATATATAAAAAAGGTTCAGCTCATTCTGGACATTCCTGCTATGACTTTTGGTATTTGTGCAATTTTTAACTTTCTGAAATATTTAGAAGAAGCGCTATTGTACAGGAGGTACAAAGAAACTTAGTTTGGCAGCAGTCTCTCTCTAGCCGTGACGATAATGCAATTTTCATAAGCATAAAATAAATTTAAAACAAAATACTGTACACTATCTGAATGTTTTCTTAATTGTTCAAGTCAGTTGTGCGGTACAGACAACTACATGTTGCTGAAAAACAACTGAGTGGTTCCCCTCACAAAAAGAAGCTGGTTTAAGGATATGGCTCCTGTCGGCAACAAACAAGGTCCAGGCTGTTGCACACACGGTGCAACAACTATGGTTTGCATGAATCCCTTTGCCCAGACCTTCTAACGCTGCGAACAGGACCTCTGTGGTGACGCCTTTGGCTTAAACTCATCCTCAAACCAAGGCTCCTGAAAACGAGGCTCCTCAAACTGAGTAAAAAGGACCTGGAATAAGAGAATTTCCAGTTTCTTCAATCCTGTCAGAAAAGCAAGCAACTAGAAATGTAAGTCATTTAATGCAGCTCCTAAGGATTCGTGAGCTATAAAATACTCTTTAGATAGGCTAAAACATTTATAAAGGGTTCCAGTGTAAAGACTGAAGCATCCGTTACCAATTGGCCACAAGGCTTTTGTTGCTTTCATGAATTTTTATTTTGTAAAACTTTGTAATCAGTCAAATTATGGGTTTGACTGGGAAGTGACTTGATATAAAAATTCCCACAGACAATAGGATTTTGGTCAAATGAGTGAGAAGACCCAGCCTTGTTTAGAGCTCTACAGCTCCGGCGTACTTCACAGGAGAAAGATCATTTAAAGTTTAAACAAGTGACAGAAAGGTGGACTCTAGTTGGATGAACTGGCATCTTGAGTTTTAATGGTTTATATAATCATAATTTAGGTTTGGTTGTTTTTTGAAAATGTTACTAAGGAATGTTCGACTTACAGAGAGATGATCGCTAACTTTTAAATTGTTGCAATTTTCCAAATTATTTTTGCAAACAAACCTGTCTTAGTCCAAGAAACTTTATACTTTAACTCTTCATGTATTAAAATATAGTCATTTTTATTTATATATATATGTCCAGTAAAGCACATGTCTAATTTCTTTTAAATATCTGTCTAGTAAATGCTGGTTACAACAAATAGCTACCAGATATCAGTTTTTGTTGCTCAAGAGAAAACTTAGGGGCACATTTACCACTGTTATCTTTGGCATGTTGAGCTAAAAGACACGTTCGTGACTGATGTTTTTTTTAAATTAAGCAGGCAAGAAGAGAAGCAGTGACAGCAGCCTGAAGACTGCAAAACAAAACAAAAATAACCTGAAGCCACCGGACAAACCTCTGCACACCCTGTCTCATGTCTGGGAGCTGCTGTCCTCAGGTCACTGCTAAGATACAGTTTCCTAAGCAGCATTTTTAAAAGCTGGTCAAACAGTGTTTGGAGCATTGTGTTGTATCTGTGAGCGTAGGCGTCACATCAATTATATGTTGGGGGGACGTGCCTCCATCACATTTATAAAAATTATTTGTTTGGACTCCCCCTCCCCAATTTACTATGAAATATTAGTACACCCAGCAGTGTTTCTGCTGCTAGCAGTACCATGCTGCTGGCGGGACCATGCTAACAGTAACAGTGTTTTTATTAGAATGTTTTTTTTTTTTTTTAATTGTTTTTTTTAATGTTGCATATTGTTGACTGTTGTCTGTCTAAACCTGGTCTCTCTTGAAAATGACTCCTCGTGACTCAGTGAGACTAACTTGTATACAAAAAGGTTAAATAAAAATATATTTCTTTGTGAACCAATCCATTCCACTTGATCAAGAGGAGAAAACTCAAACCACTAAAAGTCCACTCCGGGTTTTCCTGGTTACCTACAACAACTCACCACACTGCAGTGTTTCTTTGAGGTCACTTGGCTTGGCAGGACGCTCATCTCTTCGGGGGTTTTGTGGACGGGGTGGGGGTAGGAGGGGGAAGCACCTCTGTGTTGTGCACTAGCTTGGCGCTACAGAGGAGTAGGATGTATGAGAGAGAAGCAAGGTGTGCTCTATTTAAACAGGGAGAGCTGTTGGTCAGGCTACTTCTTGTTGCTCTCTACAATAATTGAATCAAATGTTTACTTATGTAAATAAATGTAGATGTTAAACATCCCATTAAAATACACCAGAATTCAGGAAATGGCGTCTACTTTATTAAAAAATTTCTGGGGGAGGACCCCCAGACACCGACCCCCCGTGTGGTTGTACTTCTTGAAAGCTTCATTAAAACCTCTTCATGGGTTATTTTGCGAACAGTCACAAAGAAAAATCGAAAATCACAAAATATCACGTTAGCGGTCTCGCTGCGTGGTCACACTCACAGAATTGTTGTTGGTCGAGGGCCCACCTCCAGAACCAAAAGGGGAGTTCTGTTCTTTCAGGGACGATCTACCATCACCCTCCTCTTCCTCGCTGTTCCTCAACCCTGACGCCGCATCCTGAAACAAGCAGCATCCTTACTGAAGACGAACCGAACCAACAGATGTTGGACACACAGGCAGGAGTTCCATGAAATATTAGAAACAATCTTGTTTTGTAATAAACGGCTTCAGTACAAAATTAGCTGCTAAATGTTGCAGAGTGAAATACTTCATGTAAATACTCCCGCCAAGTACTTCCTTGTCTCACCCCGTCAGTCGGAGAGCAGGTCAAGTGGTTCTGAGGGCTGCTGCTGCTCAGGAAGCTGGACCGCTCTTCACCTGAGAGTGCAGGTGAGTTTGGAGCTGAAAAAAAAGGCGGCGTGTCGGCCTCCTCCTCTTCCTCCTCCTCCTCTGGCTGCTGCTGCTCCTTCTCCTCATCCAGGGGGATCTGATGGAGTCCTGGAGGTCTACCCAAAACCGTCAGGGCTACATAGGAACCCGCTACCAGGACATTAAAAAAAAAGAAAGAAAGAACGAAAGAAAGAACGAAAGAAAGAAGGAAAGAACGAAAGAAAGAAAAAAAAAAGAAAGAAAGAAAGAAAGAAAGAACGAAAGAAAGAAAAAAGAAAGAACGAAGGAAAGAAAGAAAGAAGGAAAGAAAGAAAAAAGAAAGAAGGAAAGAAAGAAAAAAGAAAGAAGGAACGAAAAAAGAAAGAAAAAAGAAAAAAGAAAGAAGGAAAGAAAAATGAAAGAAAGAAGGAAAGAAGGGAGGAAAGAAAGAAGGAATGACAAGGAATAAAGATGTCATTAAACATTTAGTTTTAATTAGATAGAAAATCTGCATTTTTGTAAGAATGCAGTTTAAATGCTGAGAGGTGAAAGACTTGCTAAAATTTGCTTAAAAAACCCAAAACTCACTTATTTAAGCTAAACAATTTTTTAGAACATTAGCTAAGAGGAAGCAAACAACTAGATTAGCTTGAAGCTATAAAAAAAAGGCAAATGCTAATTAAAAACCAAAAGTCGCAAAATACCTGCAAAAAGTAGCAAAATGTAGCTAAATGTAGCAAAAGACAAGCTAAAAGAAGCAAAAGTCTATGCAGAGGTGTTAAAACACTAAGAAAAACTAAAACAAGCGAAGGGCGAGCTAAATGTATCAAAAGATTAACTAAAATAAACTGAATAGTAGTTCAAAGTAGAAAAAGGATATTAAACAGCAAAACAGTAGCTAAAACATAAAATATTACTATAGTAACTAAAAGCTAAAAGTAGCAAAATGTAGCTAAATGTAGCAAAAGACAAGCTAAAAGAAGCAAAAGTCTATGCAGAAGTGTCAAAACACTAAGAAAAACTAAAACAAGCGAAGGGCGAGCTAAATGTATCAAAAGATTAACTAAAATAAACTGAATAGT
>JARVLU010000324.1:4838837-4850679 GCA_031762415.1 Simpsonichthys santanae
ACAGTATATAAGATACATGTCTATAGACCAAATCAACAAAGACCTTAATGACCCCCAGCTCAGGGAGGGGTGGGTAACTGATTTGCCAGAGTTCAGCTAAAATGAGCAGCTTGAACTGGAAAAAGCTGAAATGCTAACAGTTTGTCAGAGCATTGTTTGAGTAGTTAAAACAATACTAGTGATTTTTTTGCAGCATTAAATTATTAAAACATACATTTATCATGTTAACAATAAAATATTCTCTAAATGTTGTTTATTTACCATAAAATGAACATTTTCGTCATATTAGCTTGTTAGCTTTAGCTTAGAGTCACGACCTTTGCTTTGCCATTTATCGACTAACCAACTCTTTAATGAAGTGTTTAATTATATATAAATACTTTGTTTTGTTGTTTTTAATTACTCACATCTGTTCTGACATACGTTTAGATTAAAGCAGCTTACCTTTGAACTTTTCATTTCTGGTTAATGGTAACTTAGCGGTTTCAGAAAATCTGCTGCTTTTGACGTCCGTCTTAATAAAACACTGCCCTCTAGCGGATGATTTGTGCACTGCAAGTCAAGCGGCTGCAAGTGACGGAATAATCTTCTGTTAACATTTAATTTAAATATCCGAATTTTTCACAAGATTCTCACCGAGGACGTGGTAATCAGATTATGCATAAATTCTGTTTAAAGAAATCAGGAAAGTTCATCTAAATTAGCCGTGTAGGTGTCGCTTCCACACGGCAGTATAGTCCTCCACCTGCAGGGGGCAGCACAAAAAGCAACACCTCACCGGAAGTAGAAACCTCCAGCCGCTTCTGCTTATCAACATAAACATTGGCGCATCTTTTGGGGTTTTGGGTCGTTTTCATTAGTTTGATTGCTTTCTTTTTTCGAGTTTTTACATGAAAATTGCTCCATGATGTAAACAGTATTTTCATATTTTTGGTCAGTTTGGTTTGTTCGGACTGCGGACCGACGAAAGGCCTGGATGCTGTCCTGCTAACGGATGGTAGGATTTAGTTCAGAATAAAAGAAGCTAGCTAAGTTTTGAGCCTCCGTCTCAATAAATATTAAACCATGTAATTTACTAGTACATTTTACTGGGTACTTAATTGATCGATGATTTGATAGAGTGTTGATCCAGCTATTTGCCGGTTTGTCACTTTAGTGGCAGAAATTCATCGACAAAATATATAATTTTACATTTGCGTGTCTTATGTGCTTGAATATCTAGTCGTGGTCCCTCAACTTGTATATATTAGTTAGTACTGGACACTTCTGACGTTTTCGGCTTTAAAATTGGGATTCTGAAAACATCTGAATTCGGTCTGAATTTAATCTAATCAGTTTGGGGCCTTGTTCTGCTTGCTGTGCCAACAGTGCCTGGATGTGTATCCTTAGGATGTTTAAAACACTTCATATATTTTCTGACATTTATTGGTGTTTATTTTGTGTATCAATGTTACCTGTAGCTAGCAGAACTTTGTCATTGCTTCTTAAAATGTTTGTGCATAAACCAGTTCCCATTTTTCCTAAAAAATAAAGTAGATTACAAACCTTAACATAGACTCTTAAACAAATTCACCCTTAGATATGTTACTTTTTATTAACTTTAAGCAATTGTGAAACTCGGTTACTGACTTAAAATCACTCACGGCTTGTTTTTGTTGATTGTGAGACTCATTATTTTTCAAAGACTTAAAATGAACATATTGTAGAGCAACATCTTGTATGACCTATAGAAATGTTCTCACCAGTGAAGGTGGTTTTGAACTTAATTTCTGTTCGTTCAGCCAATGATTCAACTGGAGAAACCGGTGCTGACTGGTACCATGCCGGTGGTGTGGCCCACCATCCTTGATCTGGGAAGGGATGAGTGCAAGAGAATTCTCCGTAAGCTCGGTAAGCGCGACAGATTTAGAAAGTACAAGAGTCTCATTCTGGTCATAGTGATGGAATAAGATACAGAACCATCAGAATCTACACGTCCTGATGAATGTTTCTGTCCTCAGAGCTGGAGGCGTATGCAGGAGTGATCAGCGCCCTGCGAGCTCAAGGAGACCTGACGAAGGATAAGAAGGATCTACTGGCAGAGCTCACTAAAATCCTCAGGTATTTGATTTCATTTGTTCTCAGCTGAGCGACGCGCCTTTGTTTTTATTTGAAGAGTTTTCTTCATTTAAATATTCTCGTTCCCATCTCAGCATCTCCACAGAGCGACATCGTGCAGAAGTCCGCAGGGCCGTCAACGATGAGCGCCTCACCACCATCGCATATCAGTGAGTGTGAAACTGTCGGTAATGTTTACTGTGTGCAGTTCTTCACCTGCCGTTACTGCCCGTCATCTTTTTTCCAGCATGTCGGGTCCCAATAGCTCGTCTGAATGGTCCATCGAAGGGCGCCGGCTCGTGCCTTTGATGCCGAGGCTGGTCCCTCAGACGGCCTTCACCGCCACCGCGAACGCTGTGGCGAGCGTCACAGCCAATCAAAACGCCTCGCTTCTGCTGCCGGCTGAAACGGGCAACAAAGAAGGTTCGGTCAAACTCAAATTGCAAACACTGCAAAGTGTTTTATATGACATTGTCGACTTTAGGAGAAGTGAAATGAACGTGAAAAAAATTCAGTTTGCATCTTTAAAAGAAATTTACTCTTTTATCAGATGATTTCATGATCTGTACCAACAATAAAAAGCTTTAGATGTTATATTAATATCAACCTACAGTCGTGTGGGAAGAAAAGTACACCTTTCAGTTGTTGGGTTTCACGTGTACAGAATATTAAAAAGTCGTTTTTTTACGGGGTTCCACGACTATATGTAAACCAGAACAAACGCCTCATGCCAAGTGTCAGGCACGGTGGTGCAGAAAGGATGGTTTGGGCCTGTTATTTATTCTATTTGACCCCAAACGGTCAGCCAGCAACACTTTGCCTCAAACAGACGGTGTGTTTTAACACTGCGAGTAACATTTTTGACTCGTCTTTGCAGTCGTCGTGTGTTACTCCTACACGAGCACCACCTCCACCAGCGCCACGGCAGCGAGTGGCCTCGTGGGAGCAGCGGTGAAATCCCCACGGCCTGCCAGCCCCTCGTCCAACGTGGTGGTGCTGCCCAGCGGGAGCACGGTCTACGTGAAGAGTGAGTACGCTGAAGGACAAATCGACTAACAATTCTGGAAAATAAAATAATTTAGTGTAGATAAGTAGTTTGTCCGGACAGTTTGGGTGGAGAAAACACAACCAGATTATCCAGAGATATAATAAAAAATTATCTTTTGTTATTATTATTATTATTTCTGTATTTAGGTTATCGTCAGGCTGAAAATGAGACTAGTTTCTGATGAGCTCATAAAGTTTGTTGTCAATAAACTTGGATATACAGAAAACTAAAGGACTTGGCATTGACTGCTGAGATTTCCTGAACAAAACTTAAACGAAGATGAAAAACGTAAAAACAAGCCAAACAAAGGCTGAGCACAAACATTAAAACTAAAATGAGCTAAATTGTGCCTAACGGGAACAGAACAGCAGCTAAATGTATTAAAATTACTTTACAAAAAAAAGAGCAGGTTTGAACAAAACCAGAATAAAGTTTTTATAAATATATAAAGATCTCATGAGGAGTTTTAGTTTAAGTTAAGTTGTTTGAAAATTATAAAAGTTTTAAGAATATAATTATTTAAATTATTTTAAAAAAACTCATGAAACTAAATAGAACAATAAAAAAGACTTTAATTCTGTGTTTATTTTAGTTGCAAATACAAATTAATAAATGATCTTATTAAAATAATAACCAAACCAGCTTCTTATCATTTATGTTTACACTCTGCTTTAATAAACTGAACTGGTTTAGTTTTCAAGTCTTTTGCTCAAACTTCACTGCGCCCCTGAAATTCTCCGTCCGGCCTCATGGTGGCGCTGCAAACCCACCTGAGCGTAACTTCAGTCAGTTTGAATAAATCTCGGGTTCTTTTTGGCAACAGCTTAAAGACTTTGAACTAAATAGATTTGTTTTTTAGCTGTTTACCACTGGTTGGTGTCATTTCTGCCTCTGGGAGTTTATTAAATTTGTGTTTGACTCATTTTCAGGTCCAAACTTGAATCTGTCGATGGAAAAGCGTTTAAACATTTCATTTAGTTGTCTCTAACTCTGGGCTCCTCCTCGCAGGCGTTAGTTGTTCGGACGACGATGAAAAGCCTCGCAAGCGGAGACGCACCAACTCGTCCAGCTCGTCTCCGGTGATGCTGAAGGAAGTGTCCAAGGTGTCCCCGCCGGTGTCCAAGAACATCACTGTGCCGGTGAGCGGCAGCCCCAAGATGAGCAACATCATGCAGAGCATCGCCAACTCCCTGCCGCCTCACCTGTCCCCCGTCAAGATCACCTTCACCAAACCCACCATCCAGACGACCAACGCCACCACGCAGAAGGTGAGCGAGCTTTACTCACGCCTCCCGCGGTCCTTAAACGCATCTCAGGGTTTTAAAGCTCTCGTGTTCGATCAGGTGATCATCGTGACGACGTCTCCGAGCTCCAGTTTTGTGCCCAACATCCTGTCCAAGTCTCACGCACACAACGCCGCCGCCGCCAAGCTGGTCTCCACCTCCATTCTCACCATGCCCACCCAGAAACAGACGGTGGTCTTCCCGGCCAGCTCGAGCCCCTCCTCCAACACCATCGCTGTGACCACGGTGGTCTCCTCCTCGCCGTCGGTGGTGATGTCGACCGTGGCGTCATGTAGGTCCTCCCTCCGCAGCACAACAGAAACACGCAGACGTCTCTTACTTTGATGACTTTAAAACAGATCTGATCGCCCTCTGCAGACCCGCCCTCCTTCCTGAGTTGGTTCAGTCCAACACGTTTGACTCTAACAGAACTCGTCTGACCCACTAACTCCAGTCAGGTTATAAACGTGCTGGAAAACAAAGTGAACCACATGAAACTAAAGACTCTTCATCCTGACTTCATGTCTCAGGCTGAGCTCATGAAGAAGAAACTACAGAACTGAGTCTTTAACATATTAAAATTAAAATAGGATTTTATAGAGATGCATGATATTGGATTTTGTCCAATATCCAATATGTTAAAACTTATTTGGCCAATAACTGATACCAATACCGATATTTTTTTTTTCCTAGACCTACTTACAGAGACTACAGAGCTGTCTCTGCTGTGGGATTAAAATACAACATTATTCCGCATAGTCTTTGTCAGTTTGGCCTGCTGCCAAATGCAGATGTCAAAAAGTGGCTGAAAATGATGCAACACTTCAACTTGGATTATGTTTAATGTCACATTTAAAGAGAGAGAGAGAGAGCACCTTTTATATCGGTGAGTTATTTTGATGGAGTGTTCGATATTTAACTTTTATCGCTAATATTGATCGATGCCATGCCGATAATATCATGCATCCCTAGGGTTTTATTATAGTTTAGGTTCCTCGGGTGGAGGAGTTCAGGTCTCTGTGCGTCATGTTCTTCTATGATGGTAGAACGGAGCAGGAGGTGGATCGACGGATTGGGTCATCAGTATTGAGGCCGTTGCTTCGGTCGGTCATGGTGAAGAAAGAGTTAAGTCGTGAAGCAAAGCTCCCGGTTTACTGAACGTCTACGTTCCAACCCTCACCAGTGTTCATGAGGTCTAAATCAGGACCAAAAGAACAAGAACCTGGACACAAGTGGCCATGAAGAGCTTCCCTCGTAGGGAGCTTCATGATGAAGCTCATCCAGGAGGAGCTCAGAGTAGAGCCGCTGCTCCTTCACATCAAAAGGAGTCAGTTGAGGTGGTTTGGAAGTTTTTCTGGGCACGTCCCACTGGAAAGAGGTCCAGGTATGAACCTAGACCTTGCAGGGTTATCTGGTCTGGAGACTCCTTGGAGTCCTCCAGGAGGAACAGGAGAGTGTCGCTGGGGAGAGGGAGGTCTGTGTTTCTCTCCTGTTGCCTCCACAGATAAGTGATGGAGACGGAGAGATGATTCCTCCTGATGTCATCTTTGTAGAGCAGCAGATGGTTCTGGATGTTCAGCATGTTTGGGATTTAAAAAAAAACGGTTCTGAAAGGTCTTGACTAAAATTAGACGCTCTAACAACAAATGTTCAGTAGATGTTTAAAACTAGTTTCCGACACCAAAAGTCTTCATTTAACTGAAATCTGGTTGAATAGAGAAAGTTTGGAGAATTTTAATGTGAATCTGAATTTCAAGATCTTCTCCTCTTCAGAGCTGAAGAGTCACATGAACAAATCACATCATCTTTGCTCCTTTAAATTTCTTTAAAATGTTAATTTCTTTGTTAAAGTCGTACGTGCACTCTGTAAGATTTAAAACTGCGTAGGTCAGCCCAGGCTGGGAGGTCACATCTGTTATGAAAAGTCAAAAACATGTTTCGTGAACGCTGTTCTGCGCAGCCACGTTGAGCGGCAGCAGAGTCTGTAAACGATTCACACGGAGGTCAAAGGTTCACACTGAGGAAAACAAAAACCTTGAATCAAAACTTCATGATTTAGCTTCTGAAACGTAGAATTTTTGGTCCGTCTGATCAAACGGTCGCCTCCACTGACACAACGTGCAGAATGAACCACGGCTTTTTGAATTAAAGCTCATTCTGAGCATCAGCTTGTGGATTAGCCGCCCCTCCAGCTGTTTCATCGTCTCTTGCTTCAGGCGCTGCTTCAGCCGGAGTGAAGGTGGCTTCAGCCAGGCTGCCCTCACCAAAGACCCTGGTGGGCTCCCCCACTCAGATCCTGGCTCAGTTCTCCAAACAGCAGTCCCCCAAACATCTGCAGCAGGGCTCATCTTTAGTGGCCTCCAGCATCACTCACACCCAGACCAGCACCACGCCTCCAGGAGCCAAACCCACCATCCAGATCAAACAAGAACCTGGTGAGGACCACCTGACCCACTTTCTCTGCTTCTTTGTTTAGAGCGATGAATAAAATGTCGTTTTGTTCCCTCAGGAGTGAAGATCATCACTCAGCAGGTGCAGCCCAGTAAAATCCTGCCCAAACCTTCGTCTGTGGCTCTGTCCAGCAGCAGCTCCTCGCCCATCATGGTGGTCAGCAGCAACGGCACCATCATGACCACCAAGCTGGTCACTCAGCCCACAGGTGGGGGTCCAGACGGTCCAGTCTCAGGTTTTACCTTGAATCCAGAACCTCTGTCCAAACAATAAAGGATCCAGTCATGTTTTTCTTCTCATTGTGGGCGCAGTTGTTTTATAAACGCTGTGTTTGTGTGCAGCCACCCAGGCCACATACACAAGACCCACGGTTAGTCCTAACATTGGCGCCAGAATCTCGGCCTCCAGCGGCGGCGCCACCTACGTGAAAACCACCAGCGGCAGCATCATCACCGTGGTCCCCAAGTCCTTGGCCTCTCTGGGCGGGAAGATCATCAGCAGCAGCATCGGCTCCGGTGAGTCTGGGCTGTCCTCGGCTCGACCTGCCGCCGGCGGCGCCTCTGATCGAAGTAAAAGCCTTCGTCTGTTCGCAGGAACGACCACAAAGATCACCACCATCCCCATGACCTCCAAGCCCAACGTTATCGTGGTGCAGAAGACGACCGGCAAAGGAGCGACCATCCAGGGGCTGCCGGGGAAGAACGTGGTCACGACGCTCCTGAACGCCGGGGTGAGTCCAACATCTGTTTTAATCCAGAGGTGAACATGAAGGTTTACACCTCAGAACAGCTCAAACGACAACATCAAACATTTTCTTGTTATTTTCACCCATTTGTAAAAAGTCATAACACACTGACCTGTAGCAAGTTCTCCAGGTTGTTAAAAAATGGTTTTCAGCTGCTAATTAAAAGACAAAAGTAGCAATATGCTACGAAAATACCGTATTTTCCATCGTACATGTCGCTCCGCCCTACAAGTCGCATCAGTCCAAATATGTCCAATAAAGTGGAAAAATCCATAAATATGTCGCATTTATTACGTTATTACCAATATGTCCCCCCTACAATAATTCTAATGCTAACACCCACTGTGTTGTTCAAGCCAAGAGCCATTGTCAACACTGGGGGGGCCAAGGCCCCTAAAAAGGGCTTCTAGAATCGCCCCTGGTGTGAGGAAATTAACTGAAAAAAATGAACTCTTAGCCTAAAATTTAACACAACAACATGATTGTACACATCATATCTTAAATCTAAAATTAAAACAATTACTGTAATATATATGCAACCAGCCTTTCATATAAAATAACAATATTTTTACTGGAGAATGCATGCACTTTAACCAGGAACAGTTCGGTTTTTTTTTTTTTTTGTTTGTTTTTTTACATTACAAACAGCAACAGATAATGAAGATTTTAACCTAAAAACTCAAAACAAAGCAGAGCATAATTTTTAAATTAAAAGGGACATGGTGGAGTAAAATGCGCTGTTTGAGTCTGTTTATTTACTGACGTAGACAACGCAGATCCAACTCCCACCGCAGCTCCACACTGCAGCTGAGACTACACGTTTAAAGCAGCACAGCACCAACACAACTCTCGTGAAGTTCAGGGTTCTGTGACAGTTACTTCTTACCTTAAACTATTTCCAGTCACTCGGTTTCTGTGACTTCCCTCTTGATGAAAAGCAGCTGCTGGAACACAGTTGACTTCTGGGCAATGTAGTTCTTTTGACTTGTGTTAAATTGAAGGCTTATTGAAAGAAAACTACAACTGTTTTTTTTTTTTTTTTTTTTTCCCTCCATGTTCTCTTTTGCTTATTGGTCGGTTCCCGTTCCTGTCCGGTCCCGTTAACTTTCAATCCTGTTCAGTCCCGGTCACGTGAGTTATAATGAGGTTGACTCCTGTCCCGCTGGAATCCTGCTGAATTCACGTGACCCGCGGTACTCCCGAAAAAATGTCATCCTCTAGTCTTTACCAAGCAGATTGTGTCATTTGTAGCCACTTTTACCTATTACATGATACAACGGCATGCCATATGACTCAGGGACATCTAGTGGCTGAAAATGTTAGTGTTCACTGTTTTCAGTCAGAATGAATGAAAACAGTCATATCTCAGCCAAAAATTGGTTTATAAATATGGAAAAATAAACATAAATAAGTCTCTTCAGCTTATAAGTCACAGGGCATACAAAATGAATTATGCAAAAAAAAAAAAAACAAGAAAACCAACAGATCCAGTCTTCTGAAGCAGATTATAAAGTGTGTTTTTAAAGGTAAATGAAGTGAACTGCAAGTATTTTTATGATTAAAAAAAAAAAATAAGCGTCCAAAAAGTTCAATATTTTAAAAAGTCAAATAGAAGTTACGAGAACTAAAAGTAGTAGCTCCCGTCTGCTGAATGAGCTGAACGTTCGGCTGTGTGAACGGCTAAAACGGTGCTGGATAAACGTGTATTTAATGGTACGTGTGTGTTTCCACAGAGTGAGAAGAGCCTGCAGGCCGTGCAGGGGACCAAACCGGCCATCATCACCACCTCCAGACCCATCACCAAAATGATTGTCACGCAGCCCAAAGGCATGAGCTGCGGCGCCCCGTCCACCACCACCAAACTCATCCCCACCAAGATCGTCTACGGCCAGCAGGGCAAGACTCAGGTGAGTTAACCACGAGGTCACCGTACGACGCTAACGTCCGGGGGCGTTCACGTGACCCTCTGAGCGATGAGTGATCACAGACCAAGAAGTTTTAGACGAGTTCAGTTTTCTCTGGAAGACCACTTAATGCCGCAGTGTAGAAGAAGTGAGAGCCAGGGATGAACTTGACGAGAGAAAAACCCGTTCTATAAACAGACGGACGTGTAGCGGAGCTGAAACACTTTCTCTTCCTCACTTTTACTTCCTAAATCCAGTCAGAGGAGTGAGCCTAACTTAAGAGTGATGTCGCCTGCGACCTGTCCCACCGGACAGCTGGAGGTGATGGTTCTCACTCGTTTAGTCATAAAACAAGCTGTGGCCTCCGCACTGGATGATGTAGTGTTGGTGGACCCCACATCAGCACCAACCTTCTGAGCAGGTCGTTCACCTGAAGCAGCAGGTGAGGCTGTCCACAGCTTGGGTTAAATAGTTTTAGAAACTCCTTTAGAGTGATTAGAGGAAATAAAACACGCCAGAGATGTTCTCTTTTTCCCTTCTTTGCATTTTCCCACAGTAAAAGTCCCTCTTTCGCCAAAGTTTCTTTTTACTTGTTTTGTCCTCACATTTTCAGGTTAATAATGACGTTTAAGTAAAAACATTTTCTGTAAAAGTGCAGTCTATGTCAGAAAAATCTATGAGAAAAGCACCTTTTTTTTTAATAAATATTTAGATTTTCACCTTTAGAAATTGAAATTGGGGCACAAATGTTTCATTGACCTTCTTTGTCTGGAAAAGACTAATTATTTTTAATGTTTTATGCTTTTCAGGTCTGTAACGCTTTACATTGAATCAAGTCATTTAAAAGCTGGTATTCTGATTAAAATTGCATAAATTAACTGTTTAAATGCTAACTAAAATTTAAATTAGAAGAAAGTGACCAAAACAGCTACAACTCTGTCGTTCTTCAACATTAAAATGATCTTAATGCTGCTAAAATATTGTCGTGAGATGTTTTTCACGTGGACGTTTTTGTCCCCCGTCGAGGATCAAATTAAAAATACTCCCGTCCATCCGTCCCTGCGTGTTCCGAGCACGATGAGCTGAAAAATAAATGTGCGGCCCACGCCCATTTTGGTGTGGGGTACATCCAGTAAGTAAGAAATGTTCCTTTTGACAATTGGGTTGCCAGGTCGAAATCTAAGATGGCTGCTGCTATACATGTCATAAATGTTTAAAGATTAATCTGAGGTGACCAAGGCCACCATTAGCCACCCTCTGGCTCCGTCATTGCACCCGGTGGGTAAAATTGCTCTCTCCTCTCGCCAGTATCCGTCACGCTGCACCGCTTCAGACAATAAAAATAACACTGTTCTCCACAGTTTAACTCCTCCCCACTTGAGTATCGTGCACAAAAAACACTAAGGTTGACCTGCACTCCATTTTCAAGTTCATCCCAGAAAAACACTTATCTCAACAACCACAAACATTCACTTTTTAAATCCCCCAGCGATGACGTCAGCTTACTGCTCATATCCTCAAAAATAAACTGGTAAGCCCCTCCCACTGCATCACACACCAGCGGCAACAAGCGCACGTTAGTGGCGCGGTTTGCAGAGTGGACGATGATTCTCAGTAGATGATGGAGGAGTCGACCAATCAGAAGTGTCAGTTTGCAGATTGTCATGAAGGAACTGCTGCCGTTTCCAACAGACGTCCGGCTGAGGTGCACCCCCTCCTGAACACCTGCCCAGGTCTCTTTCCACAAGTTCTTAAACTGCAAGTTGCACTGGCGCAGCTGTAAAGGTGGCTGCTTGAACAGCCTCGGCCAGCGGCTCCTCAGCGAACACGTTGTCACCCACGCGCAGTCATTCTGACAAAGCTCTGCCAGGAGCCCGTGCACAGAACGGGTTCTCAGAGGCCACGTGAGAGCAAAATGACATCGTTTTCGTCACGCAGCGACGTCGGTGAGAACAATAATCGTAACTTCTTGCCGAGTAAAAACGAGACTTTAGCGTAAAACTTGACAGACGGAGAGCGATCTGCGTTTTGACTGGGAGTTGTTGAGGCTCCTGCAACTTTTCACAGTTCAAAAAAAAAAAAAAACTCATCAGTGCTTCTTGCTCTGTGTAAGACACTAAACCTGATCTTTGGTGACGTCGATCCACTTAAATAAAGCAGCTAATCGGACATGGGGTGTTTTGGGGGGATTTTCAAACGATCGTTTCTACAGATCAGTAACTGGTTCTGCAGAATAACTTTAAGATTTGAAACTAAACCAGGTGACAATAAAAGAAACAGCTACTTCACCAGTGCTGCTCTCCCGTGCGGGGGG
>JARVLU010000324.1:4866575-4889333 GCA_031762415.1 Simpsonichthys santanae
CACACACACACACACACACACACACACACACACGTGGGAGTGGAAGAGTTTTTCTCCTGTAACAACTTGGACGTTTACCTCAGAGGACGACTGATCTCAGCTCCACGGGACCGAGCGGACCTCACATCCTCAGAAGCCGGTTCTGGGTCCAGTCGCTCCAGCTGCTGAGTCCGGCCGTCCACATCCTGTCAGATCATCCCTCGGCCTCTTCCTCCTCCCACTGCTCGGGGGGAAACGCCAAATAAAGGACTGGGACGGGTCACCGTTACGCTCCGGCCCGAGCAGAAGCTCCTCCTCCTCCGCCCGGAACGTTTCCTCAGAAAAACACCGGCTCCGCTTGGAAGTAGAAGATTTTGTTACATCGTTAACTCTGTTTCTTTTTTCCTGCCATTTTTTAAATAATAACCTTATTAAGAAATGGTTGAGTAAAGATCTACATGTTTGTTTGAGGAAGTTGAGAAAATTGAAGGAAAGCACGACGCCCCAATGTTAGAGTCTTAGACTGAAACCATCCATTGGAGCTGCTTTGGTCAAACCTTGTAAATAAAATTAAAGGCGACATCTGTCACAATCTGTTTGAGCTCAACGTGTGTGTCAGGAGCAACTAAGCTACTACCACACAGATTTAGCTCAACATCTGTAAAAATGACTGAGCTGCGGCCACTTTTGTGTTTGATAAAGTTGATGATCTGTGGCGAGAATCTTAAATCAGGTTGACTCCAAAAGTTAAACAGATGTAAATGGAAATCCTGTGATCATCTCCTGAAGGTTTTATTAAAATCCGTCCAGTGGTTCAGGAGATATTTTGCTAACAGACGAACAGCGTGGACCCCAAAGGTTCATGCCAGTTCAAGAGGCAGATCTCGCAGTTAGCGCTCAGATTATGTGTTAGGGATCAGTCTCAGCTACTACCACTCCAAATTTTTGCTCAAAATCTGTAAAGATGACAGAAATGTGGCCTTTTTAAGTGTTGGTCAGGTCGATTAGCTGTGGCGGCCATCTTGAATCAGGTTGACTCCATAAGTTTTCAATGTGTAGAAGTTCATCCAGTGATTATCTCTTGAAAGTTTTATTAAAATCCGTCCAGTGGTTGACGAGATATTTTGCTAACAGACAGGCGCGCCAAAGCCTGTGGGGGTGAAGTGGATCAGCTCTTTGGTTTATCAAACTGTAAACAACACGTTGTAAATAAACAAAGAAAACAGTTGTTTTTAAACGACCAGACAAAGGACGGTCCAGTTAAAACATCCATTACGTGGTCAGTCTGTTAGCAAAATATCTCATGAACTGCTGATTAGAATATTAAAAAAAAAAAGTCATTAGATGTACAACTTCTACTCGATTCAAGATGGCCGCCGCAGGTATTCGACCTTAGCAAACAAAAATGAGTACGGCTCTGTGGTACTGGCTGAGGGTCATACCTAACATGGACTCTGAGCTCCAACAGGCCGCACGGGTTTTACTGGATCTGATGAAAAGACCTGAGTTTAAAACAGACGGGCGGCGGCGGCGGCGGCCTTTGAGGGCACCAAGGAGACGAACCACGGGCCCAAAACAAAACGTAAAGTCCCACTGATCTGTCATAAATGAAGAAATGAAAAACTGAAACATTTAAATCAACTTTTAAAGAAACGAAGCTTGCAGTCATTAAAAATCTGTCAGATTTAAAAAAAACAAATAATTATTTGTAATTTTTAATCTTCTTTCATTCTGTTTTTGATCATTTTGGTCTGGCTGTCGTCTCGTCTCCAAGTTTTTTCTATTAAAGTGTTTAACTTCAACTAAAACCCTCTTGAAATCTGTTTTATTTTTTATTTCCACTTTTGTTCGCGTCAAAACCTTCACGTAACATCTTTTGTTGCTCGTCCTGTCCTAAATTTTAGTGGGCAGACGTTAACTTTTATTCTTTGGAGGAAGGAGGCGGACTTCCTGATCACAAACATCATGACTATTATGAAAAGATAAACAGCCACAGAATATGATAGTGTTTATCAGATGTTGCAAAGTATGGTGCAAAAATGTCACAATATATGATGGTCACAGAATATGGTGCAACACCGGCTTTAAAATACACCCAGGTGACACGAGCTACCTTTACCTGCTGCCGAGTGCTGTCCCTCTGAGGAGTCGTGACATTTCATGTATTTATTTATTCACGTGTTACCTAAAATAAAAAATCATCTTTAGTCCCCACAAAGAAGTTCCTCCTAATAAATAATGTAAGATACTCGATTAATTAACTCTCTGCGTTTTTGTGCATTTTTCTTGTATTTTAATATTTCTAAGTAAAATTATTAATTTTAATGATTCAATCTCAGTTGTTTTTTGTTGTTGTTTGTTTTTACTTATGGGACGGTACCGTTCAATGATCCATGTCTGTCAAGCGGATTCGAACGTGCGGCCTGTGATCCGAACAGGCAATAGTTTCATTTGGGGCGTCAGATGTTCTGCCCTGTGGACATGTTCGGCTGGTTTTAGCACATTGATACATCTACCTCGACCTGATGTGAGCTAAAACTCAGGAAGAGCTGAAGTGAAACCTGCTGAGACCAACAGTGGAGATAGGACCTTATTTCAATACTTCTCTGTGTGTTGTGGGTGAAAAGTTGAACCAGTAACTACAGTGTTTGTGGGTTTGATCCCCGCTCAACTCTTCAGTGACGACACATTATAATGTTTCTCTTTCAGACTGTTTAATTTACTTCACTGGACTTTTATATTTGACTTAACTGTTAAATTGGAGGATTATTTCAAAATTATTACTTCAAATCAAGTTAAAAGTCCAAACCGGAGGAGTGGGTCATCTGATTTATTAAAGCGGACTGTCTTTCATAAGACAAACCCTTTGTGTTTGTGTAACACACGTCTTTTTATCTTTACAAGGACTTTTCATTGATTTCCATTCACCTTTTTTTTTATATAATCTGACCCTGAATCCACCGACACTGCTCCTTATAAGGAGTTGGGCCTCACAACGTAACAAATACTGTACAGGCACACACACACAAACAATAAATTGCATATTGCTGCTCATAAAGTGAAACGCAGTTTGTGTCCCCTACACATTTTTAATGTTTCTGCTCAGGAGCGAGCACTGAAGAAAAGTGGCCTAACGATGGTTTAAAGCGGAAGTCTTACCTGGCAGGTGTGCGGTCTGCTGAATGTCCCACAGTGGCAGGAGGTTCGGTTTCGTCCTCATCCTTTCAGGCTGTTTATAAAGTCGGTGTCGAGTTCTAATGAGCTGCATCACGTTACAAAATTACACAGGGACACCTGGGGGATTGTCCCGCTGCTCCATTAATGTTCAGGGATTCCCAGACGTTCAGTTTCTTTTTCCCATTCGGCGTCACGGACGAGGACAGGTGAGTTGTTTACCTCTATTCTTTTTTTTTTTTAACCTGTGTAAACACAATGAGGTGGAGTGTTTGTTCCACAACATCAATCAGATCAATGCGCTGCTTTGTAGTTTGTCAGCTCCCCCTGGTGGTAGGGTCTGGTACTGCATGTTGTTCAGTTTGACAGCACCCCCTTGTGGCCAGTCTCTGGTACTGCAGATTGATCAGTTTAAAGTCTCCCCCTGGTGGTCAGACTCTGGTACTGCAGGTTATTCAGTTTGTAGTTTGACGTCTCCCCCTGGTGGTCAGACTCTGGTACAGCAGCTGGTTTTGGTTCATTTAACAGCAGGCGGTCACATTTTGGATACTGCAACCAGTTTTCCTTTCAGGTTGTTTTTTCTAAACTTAACTCGGATTTGGAGAAAATTTTCTAGGGCTATAAAGTACAATCATACAAAGATAATACAACTGCACAGTAGTAATAAAATAAAATACTAAACTGCTCTTGAATGACTGATGCGAACAACAGGTAGGCTACAAAAGTTTAATATTTTTGCCACATTCAACTGAAACTCAAATTCATCACACACAGGGTGAAACATTGCAAGCCTTTATTTCTTGTAAGTTTGATTATGGCTAAATAAATGAAATAATGAGAAGCCAACACTCAGTATTAGAAAATTAGAACGTGATGAAGTTCCACATTAGAAACACGTGCACTGTGCACAGATGAATCCAAGGCACGTGGTACAAACGTCTCGTTCCTCAAGTCGAGCCTCACCTGCGCAAGAGACGTCTGAAGCGTTGGACTAAACCAGTGGACCAGCACAGAGGACATGGACCCAAACCATCACGGACTGTGGAAACTTCACTCTGGACTTAAAGCAACGTGGATTCTGGACCTCTCCACTCGTCCTCCACTCTGGGACCTTGATTTCCAAACTACTGTAAAATTTAATTTAATCTGAAAAGAGGACATTGGACCACTGAGAGACGGTTCAGATCTTTGTCTCCTCAGCAGGTAAGACGCTATTGATTTCTCTGGTTCAGGAGTGGCTGGACTCGAGGAACGAGACATTTGCACTCATGTCCAGGAATCAGCTGATCAGGCTGCGACAACAGGAGTTTACAACATGAACCTCTTCATATTTTAATTTTCTGAGACACAGAGTTTTGGTTTTCATTATCTGTAAGCTATAATCATAACAAAGAAAAGGACACACAAGAGGACATGAAAATATAAAATGGACACACAAGGGGACATCAAAGATGGACAAGAAGAGTGAAAAATCAATTTATTAGAACATAAATTTGTCAAAAATCAGAACAAACTCTTGGACTTATGAGCAGAAGTTGTTTTATATAAAATTTAAACAGTGGATACAGAGGTGATATCATGTGTGTAAAAAAATACGTACAATAAAAGGTAAAATAAAATAAACTGATCTTTTTTCTGTCCGGAGCTTTAAGTTAGCTGATGAAATGTAAAAGGCACTAAATGTACAACATTCCAGTTTTAAAGAACGGAGGCCGAGACGGTTCAGAGAAACCACAACAACATGATCACAGGACGTTTGTCGTCCTCCTAATGCGAGACGTAGTGCAGGTTTTACACAAAACACCAAACAATTTGCAAATAACACACAACTATTTACCATCGAGGACACACCGAGCGCGCGCTCGAGGACCGAGTTCGACCTGCGCTCACCTGAAGCTGCAAGCGCTCAGGCCGAGCGGCGACAATCCGCCATAATTTAACGTTTACGTCACATTTTTAAAAATTTTCTTTACAAACGGCACGACACACTGCAACGATGAAGAGCGAAGCGACCGGCGGGTTGCGGTTCGTTGGTTTCATACGAGGTTGGTCTTCTTCAGTTTGGTCAGTGCGCTGAAACACACGCGGCAGAGTGACAACAACAACAACAACAAAAAGGCGAAGGTGGAAGACGACAGCGCTCGAGTCAAGATGAACAGAATTAAAGATTTCTTTACTCTGGATGACATTAACGATGAGCTTCCTGCTTTTTCTCAAGACGCAATTCAGGGTCGCAGTCGACCTTAAACGCACCACGGCGTTAAAGAACATCAACAAAAAGAACGTTGTGAATGTCAAACAAAGAGTTATGATTAAATCCAACTTTTTAAACTCATAGATCCAAAAGATTTTTGAGCTCATTAAATAACTAGTTTCTAACGGGGTGCTTCAGTTTGAATGTTACAGATTTAAAGTGTCGGATGTGTGAACGACAATTTAAATGACATTTTTACATTTTCAGTTGTGGTAAAACAACAACAACAACAACAAAAGGCAACTAATTGACGTGTTTACGGACATTCAACAATAGACGGTTATCATCTGTGGCTGTTTGAAAGGCAAACATCAAAACCTGGTGATAAATTTGATGAAAACTTGAGCAAACGTAACGGAAGAATGAAGATTTCTGACCAAGTCAAGTTCAGAGCTGAGCTCTGTGGCAGGTCATAAACTATTTATTAGGAATGGGCAGTGGTTTTATAATATTTAAAAGTCCATACTAAGCTTTCTAATTTTTTTTTTTTTTTTTTTTTTGATTGACAGCTTCTAACACCCACCCCCAAACAAAAAAGACCTTGGAGCGTTCCAGCATCTGTTTCTGCCCCCGTAGTTTACTTGAAAAAATACATAGTTGTTGTGACAGAACATGTGGCCCCACTTCACGCTGAACCATCGGACCGTCCAAAATCAAGTCCTGAAATCTCACCTGTTCTAGAAGGCCCCTTGAATGCTCCCAGTTTGGGGAAACGTTTCAGCTCTTACCCAACTGATGAGCTAATGGCTAGTCCGAGCAGAGTGGACCCAAACCGTCATAAAACAAGTCGAATCTCAAAGGCAACACAAACAAATTTCCATTTGATCTCGCAAACTAATCTTTGCTTATTTCAGAATAAAACGTTATCTGAGGTCGATCAAAGAGCCATCTACAGCAGGTAAGATATTTGTTTATAGCCTGTTTGCAGAACTCAGCTTCAAAAGATCTTTTGTGCTTCGACCTGTTAAAATACGAGCCGTGCTTAAGTTTTAATCGAGTTTTGCAGGAAGTAAAGTTTAAAGTCAGGCTCAAATTTAAACCAAAAACAGTCGTTTGTTAATTTTTTTTAATTTTTAAAGTATAAACCTGTGGTTGCCGCTGCTCCTACAGAAATGTAAAGAAACCTTTAATTCAAAGTGGTTGAACACTTCCTGCAGCGCTGACGGCGAGAACGTTTTGATCCGAGTGTGAAGGAAACCTGCTGCTCTGGAAGGAGACCCGCGGCCGACCCGGACTGGAATGACTTACAGTAAACAGCACAAAATCAGAAGAACTTAAATACAAAGGCCCGGCGAGGGCGTCCACCGCGCCCCCAGTCACGAGCTGAGGGCTCTCAGGCGAAACCAAGGCTCTCATTGGTAAACCGAACCGCGAGCAAAAAAAACTAGAACACAAATTTGGCTTTGAAGACAAAATAATTTGGAATGCACTTAAAGCTGAACAAAAAAAACAAACACGCGTTGACATTTGGCCCGTGAGTGAGAAAAATGTAAAGAAATGACATAACACGCAGACAGAAAATAAACATTTTGATAATAATGCTTGTAGTGTTAGTAAACTGCATGCAAACAGTGTATTTAGAAATCCACACCTCCCCGTTTGTAAAAAGATAACTCACCTCAGTCGAACGTTTATTTTAAACATGCAAATAAAGATTTAAAATACGTTTCAGAGCCGCTTCCACCGAGAAAACAAATGAACAAAGAAGAGATTTAAATAAATCGGTAAAGGCGGAGCTCGTTCCACCGAGGTGAAAATCCGACGGGAGTTAAACGTCTATTTATTTATTTATTTATTTTAAACGGTACCACGACGACATGCCAGAACTTCACGGCGAGCTGAAGCTTTCACAGTGACACAACGATCGCGCAAGAAACCAGCCGAGTACCACCGACGTCACTTTACGGGTGTTACGAGCACTGCATGCAAAGTTACCTAGGCCCAAGGTTTGAACGCCTCTACAGAACAAGATCACCATGGAAACGCCCAGGAGGCGGGGCTGCAGCCCGCTGCACCAACTGTGTGCAAAACAGTAAAAATAACAACGACGACAAAACTTCAGGGACTTCTGGCACAAAGCTCGGTTTTGTTTTCACCAGAACCAGAAGGTCTCGTTTGATCCTCTTCGTCCACAGTGATGACGAAGACTATCCATTAAAAACTGGTCCAAATCAGCCCGCGTCATTTTAAAGTGAACTCAATCAGAACCGTGGGGGTGGCTGACAAGGTGGGTACAAAGCAGACAGAGTATGGTGTAAGTCAGGGGTCCTAATACAGGTCCTGGAGGGCCGCCATCCTGCATGTTTTACATGTTTCTCTGCTTCGACGCAGCCGACTGGAATAAATAAGTGATGATCTGATCTGAAGAGCGGGGAAACAACGAATACGTGCAGGATGGTGGCCCTCCAGGTGGGCGTAACATAACGTGCACGGCCAAGTCGTGCAAACACACACACCCGCAAAAAAAAAAAAAAAAAAAAAAAAAAGCAGCCATTTTCAAAAACTGGCCTCTTGAAACGAGGTCGCGCGGCTCACTGGTCGCAAACAGAAACCAGTGAAAATCTGAAGCGACGTTTTCTGGAGACTTCGAGTCACCGAGCAGCCTCGAACAGGCCCCGCCCACCGAGACGGCGCCTTTAACGAGGATAATCCACACTGAGACGCAACACAGCAGGCTGCATCACACGCCGCGGACGTTCGTTTAGCTTCGTAAATTTTCTCAAGACACGCCCCCAACGCCATCTTTGAGGCCACTAACGAAATAAACCAAACCGCTTCGTATTCAGTACAAGTTTTGATGTTTGGTCCGTCAGTAAAAATTAAATTAAAGCAAACGTGTGCAACTAAACAAAGGAATGCTTGTTTTAAAAGTCTGCAGTTTTAAGACATAAAGAGATCTGAGAGTTTTCTCTCGTGGTTTGGAGTCGGTGCAACGGTCTGCTAGCTTGTTTCACCTCGTGGGCGTGAGGACGGCACGACATCACAAAGATCAAAAATTATATTTTTACAGCTGGAATGATGGAGATGAACGTCTTTTCAAGGCTCATATAACGTGTAAAATGGAGCCTTTTTGTTTTTTATATACTAGCAAAGCACGTTTAGACATTTTCATAGAACACTTCATGCGCTCAGGACAAAATATGGATAAAAATAAAAAAAAAATAATAAAAAAAAGACACGGCACCTTTTTTTTTTTGGTCCCTGTTGAACTTTTCCCTCCCCGAGAGCAGCTAAAAGAGAGATCTTGAACTTTTATTTTTTTGTGTGTTTTCATTATTATTATTTTGTTTTGCAGTTTTTTTTTTGGTCCCCGTCTTCAGTTTTTCCGAATGTCAGCGTAGACGACCGGCTCCATCTTATGGAAGGAGTTTTTGCTGCCCGAGTGGTCCAACTGGGCGTATATCACCGGGCCCTGGAGCACAACACAAACAACAAACAACCAGTGAGAGGCGGGACGTGTCCAGAAGAACAGGAGCTTTACTGGCAACACTCGTTTCACATCAAACTCTGAATTAGTGATTTTAGACGACTTTGTAACTAAATTTGAATCTATCGTCAAATAAACACCAATAATCCACCTTTGTTCATTTTAAAAGGGAACTGGTTCTTTGTACAAAGTTACAGATAATTAACATCTCACCTGTTACAGCCTTTTCAAATGGCATCGTTTAACAAAGATCAAATTTACATCTGGCGGGACTGACGAGCTAACGGCTAGTCGGACAGCAGCCGAGACTGAAGTGGATTTCTGTCGTCTGAAAACTGCTCAAATCTTTACACGTTCACAGCGACCCATGAAAACGTTACTTTTTTTTACTTCCACCTCGCAGTAAGATCTTAAAAACACGATTACTTCAACGTAAATAATCTAAATCTTCACCAGACGTTTTTTAAGAGCTACGTGTCGTTTACGTCTGTAAATAACCAATCTCTGTGAACAGCTTTGAACAGTTCGTTAGCGACGACAGAAACTCATTTTGGTCTCTTTTCTCCAAACTTAGCTTCTTCAACAAACTATCTACTACAGGTTAGATGTTAATTATTTATAATTTTTACACATAAAACAATGTAAAAACTGTAAAAGCCTTCCTTTAATGCCATGCTCACAGTAAAAGCTGGGTGATGTACATCACTATCTGCATGACATAAATGCTTTAAAATTAATTACCTTGTCAGCAAATGGGAAACAAAAGTCAAATTTATTTTAGGATTAGAATTTTAGGATCTGAAAAGATGATCCAATCTTATCAAAATTAACATTTTATTGTGAAAGTGTTTTTCATTCGACTCAGGTGCATGTTTGAAGAACAGATAACTATAACAAAATAAAATAACATCCCACCTGATTCCCTCCTCCACTGGTCCTTATTAGTCAGATGATTTAAAGCAGTAGCTGTTTAGAGCGTTTATTTCCACATAAACCACAACAAAAATTACAATATTTTCTTTTTTTCAATTGAAACTTTGTGTAAAAAGTGAATGCAGTGATTTTTAATTCTCATCAACTGTTTTTAATTTTAAGTTTGGACAGAGGCAGCAAAAAGCTTTAAGAGTGGTACTAAGAAGTGGCTGGAGGAGCATTTTGTAGCTCGTCAGGTTAATTAGCAACAGGTGAGGGGACTGGCTATGAAAAGAGCTTTTTAGAGAGGCTGGATCTGTCAGAAGTAAAGATGGGCAGAGGTTCACCAGTCTGTGATGAACTGCGTCTAAAACAGCCAAACAATTTCAGAATAAAGTTCCTCAATGAAACTTTGAATATCCCATCAACTACAGTTTGTAACATCAAAAGATTTGAAGAATCTGTAGAAACCCCTGAGCCTAAAGGACGAGGCTGGAGTCACACTGGAAGGTCGTGACCTTCAGGCCCTCAGGGCCCACGGCGTCAAGACACAGGTCTGGTTCTGTTCTGGACAAAGGAACACTACAGACAACGATTTGTGGAACACAGTTCACCGTGCCACCCACACATGCTGCTTAAAGCTCTATCAGGCAAAGAAGGAGCCGTACGTGAGCACCGTCCAGAACCGCTGCCGTCTTCTCTGGACCAGAGCTGGTTTCAAACGGACCGGGAACTGTTCTGTGGTCAGACGGATCAGCCTGTTAGCGCACAGTGCAAAAGCCTGCCTCTCTGATGGTATAGGGGTGCATGAGTGGCATGGGCAGTTTACACATCTGGAACGGCTCCACTGATGCAGAAAAGTATCTACAAGTTTTAGAACATCTGCTCCAATCCAGAAAAAAACATCTAGCAGGACGTTGACCAGCTTGAATTCTGGGAAAATATTCCCTCCAAAACCTCTAACAACTGGTCTCCTCAGGCCCTAGATCAGGGATATTCAACTAAATTGCTCAGGGGGCCACAGTTACTGAAAGCCAAGAGCTCAGGGGCCGGACATCCAGCGGTTGTCATCATTAAATGTTTGTTTTGTGGTTTAAAATCTAGTTTTATTTTAAAATGAACTCACTGATGGGCTGAACTGAGGTCATCTGTGGGCCTGATTTGGCCCCCGGGCCGTCAGTTGAAAAGGCCTGCCCCAGATGTTTACATTCAGTTGAGCGGAGAGGAAAGGCTTCGCACGGGGAAACACAGACCTCGAACTAATTCTGCGTTGCTGCCATTAAATTCAGAAACACCTGATTTTTTTAATGCCTAGTTTAATAATTTATGTTTGTTATGTTAGAATATGGGTTCAAGAGCTTAAAAATCATTGCATTTAGTTATATTTTACACAACATCTTAACTTTTTTGGGGATTTGAGATTGTGGTTTATTATTTAGTTTGCGTTTAGATAACTGCACAACTAACTATTTCTTTTAGATTTTTAAAAACTTTTCCAGCTTTCTAAACACAAAAACTGAGCAAAGAATTTCCAGTTTAACTATAAACATATACAGAGAGAGGTTTTTTTTTTTAAGTCGTGTGTGAAAACACCGTGAGCCAAAGAAATCGTGGCCTCCGGTGGATTTCTTGGTCCCCCAGCTCCTACCTGCACTGGACCCGAGGGACTGGAACACATGGAGCCCTCCCGGCTGGACTCCGCCTTCTTTTGTGGCCGCGGAGTCTGAGAGCTCACGCTCTCCAGGGTCATACATCTAGTTTTAGGGTTACGGTTTGCCGTGGTGTGGAGCAGTCAGACGTGCACAAACACACGAGGTAATGGGACACAAGACAGAAAAATAAAGCCATGAGTGATGAGCGACATGAAGCAGCACTGATGGGATCTGTGTGGTAAAAACAAGTAACTTTTAAAATAATAATTATGACTGGAAATGAAACCATGCTGCACTTTCTGGATGGACAAACTCATCTATTCTCTGACAAAACAATAAGAGGGAAGAGTTTAAATATTTATTATGGATGTGGAGCTTTTTAAGACTTAAATCTTAGAGAGTAATTATAAATTTAAACAAATCCTTATTACCGTAAACCTGACTGCTGACTTTAAATATAGTAATTTAATGTTGTTTTAAGTTACCGTAATTTCCGGACTATAAGCCGCAACTTTTTTCACACGCTTTGAACACAGCAGCTTTTACAATGCTGCGGCTAATTTATGGATTATTTTTTGATGGGCTAAGGAGCTTCATGCCACCAAAACATTTAGCTTTGTCACACCCAGGCGCTCACATAGCTGCCCAATACACTTCCCTCTTGGGGGGTAGCGATCAATGACTTCCTGATGGAATACTGCTTTTTTTTATTTTATTTTATCAGCCGTTACAGACACTGTTCAGAAAAAGAAAGAAAAAAAAATCACTGTATTTGTGCGTGTTACTGGTACGGATTTAATTAAAAGTAAAACAAATCTTTCTGTGTAAATATCTCATGTTACAACATGAACACCCGCAACTTATAGACAAGTGTGGCCTGTTTATGTAAAATTTTAATTTTCTCTTTAAATTTAGCGGATGCAGCTTATATTCACGTGCACTCAATGGTCCAGAAATTACAGTAATTTCCTTTTCCTTGAAAAAAAAAAAATAAATAAATAAAAAATAAAAAACAATCTTGAAAAATTGTTCTATGAGTTATGAAATAAATATCTTTTTAGCTGAAACGAGCAATTTGAATATGTTGATTTAAATTTTGGTTTTATTGAAATTTATCTGTTAAAATTTCAAGAAAAAGTAGTTACAGTGAAGTAAAAACTAGAGCCTGACTGATACATAGGCAGGGACGATATTTTAGGCCGATATAGGTGTTTGGGGACGTTTCGTATCGGTGATAATGTCCCATTATGAGCCGATACAAACACTTCTAATTTTCATCCCTAAAACGTTGGTAATAAACCATGTCCTTATTTGCAAATGGTGTAATTGTACAATGTATCCAGCAGAGGGCGCATGTGGACTACTTTCAAATCATGGCCGTTCATTTTAACTCACTTTCAATACAGTTGAAGTTTTGTTTAATTTATATTTTTGTATCACACTTGATAACTTGATGTTTAACGTAACAGTCAGGCTCTAGCAAAAACCCACAGTTTGCTACATAAAATTGTTGGGTCTGATCTACATAAGTCTAATAAATCTAATAAATTATAACAAATGCTTGCTTTATTTCACTAAATCTGAACCTTCTTGTACCTTTATATATACAGTATATATAATTTATGCTACCTAACAAAAAGAACTTGGTTATTTTGTCAAAATGTAAGTTGTAGTAACAAGCAAAAGTGATCAGTGGATAAATATTAAAAAAATAATAATAATTAGGATTAAAGCTGTAACATCTGGTTGGTTAATAAATTAGTAGAAAAATGTTGAAAACATTCACAAAGATCAGTCTGTTAGTGTCTGTTAGCAAAACATCTCATGAAGCAGTGAACAGATTTTAATGAAAGTGATCTCTGGGTGTATATCTACCACCTATTAACCCAATTCAAGATGGCCGCTATAGCTAATTGGTTATAACACAGTCAATTCTGCAAATACCGAGCTAAAATTTGGTGTGGCGGTAGCTGAGAGTAATTCACAACACTTATTCTGATGGCTACTCATTGCAGGTCAACCCCCGTTTGACTGTCAGCAAAATATCTCAAAACCTTCTCCGCAGATTTTAAAGAAACTCGCAGCACACAATCATCAGATGTACATCTACAACTGACTAACCTTTGGGGTCAACCCTATACAAGATGGCTACTACAGCCAATCAATCTTAGCAAACGCAAAAATTGCGACAAGGAACTACACGAATATTGAGGTAAAATTTGGTGTGGTAGTAGCTGAGAGTCATTCTGTGATGTGCTAGACCAGGGCTATTCAACAAAACTGCTCAAGGGGCTGGACATCCAGCAATTAAAATCATGAACCAAAGTTTACAATGATCTGTTACCTTTTAAATTTGTTTTATTTTATTGCATTGAATCATAAATGCAATAAACAGAACACAAAACCCAAACCCAGAAAAAAAAATTATGAAGTGGGGCGGATTAGGCCCGTCACAATAACCAATTTTGCTGAGAATTTAATAGTCTCAGAAATTATTGAGTTAAACGATAATACTGTTTGAAATTTGACAATTACTACTAATTATTTGACAATAATGAGTAATTATTGTCAAATTTAAGAAGAAATGTTTAATTTTTGTGTGTAGTACCTTTTTTTACCACCAGATGACAGTATAAGACTGATTGAACTGAAGGATGGATAGTGAGGGAGCAAGTAGCGTGTCTCTTTAAGGAAAAATGAGAGGGATGCCCCTTAAAAGGACATGGACTGTCTTTTTTTTTTTTTGGTTTTCAAAATGGCGGACGCTCTGAGTGGTTTGAGCTCTTTAGCATAGCATTGTTCATACAAAATAAAAGTAAAAAATATCAGTAAACAAGTTCTCAGCTTCTTTTTGCAGAGAAAAATACTTTTTACATGATGGCACGGGTTTAAACCATGAATTTTGGAGCTTCGACACGACGGACCTAGGCCAGATTGAAGTCACCTGCAGGCCAGAAATGGCGCGCAGGTCGCCAGTTGAATAGCCTTGTGCTAGACCTTTTCTATAATCATTTATTTTTGTTGTTCCGTTAATCTAAATCTACAGGGATGAGCTTGAGTAAACTTTCTGAACTGATCAGAGCCCTTCGCTGTTGCTGCCAACTTGAACACTGGAAGTTTTCCTACAGAACTCCAGTGACAATCCTGGTTCTGAGGGGAAGGATCCGACGAGGGAAGCATGTCCGGATCTGCTCGGATTACACAACTAATAAAGCAAAGGTTGTCTGTGGTCAGGCGACATGACTGCGAGTAGGAACACTGCATGACGAGACACTGACCCGTTAATGGCGTTAACAGAAAATGTTAATGTGATGTTAGTCAGGACACAGGATGGAGGGAGATGACCGGCACCAACGGAAACAGCAACCCCAAACACCTCAGGAGTACGAGCTTCAGCTCCCGAAAACGCTCGAGGAAGAGCTTGAAGAAGAGTTTCAAGCTTTGGATTAGCTTCAACGCTAACAGCGGCGACCTCGTTAAAAACGTTCATTCTCAGAGAGATGCGTAAAATCATGCTGATTAGAAAAATAGGGAGCGTTTGAAAACTAGAAAAAGTTTGTTTTTTTTCTTAACAGGTGAAGGAAGTGGCCCAGCTGCCATGCAGGAGTTAGAACGAGGAGAGTGGGGTTACATTTCTGTTTTCATACCTTCACAAACAACACAAGCTGAATCCAGAGCCCTCTGTAGAAGTTATCCAATAGTGAAAGTGCAAAGTGACTTTACTCACCCCTCGTACTCGTGCCGGTTGTGCAGCACCCGTATGACGAAGCACGCAGCTACGGCGATGATGATGAGAACAATTAAAGCGCCGCAAACTCCTCCGATGATGACCGCAGTTTGGCTCTGGGGAAAGGACTCTGCAGAAACGGAGAGGAAGCAACGATCGGGGGCCGTTACAGCGATAACATCCATCTGTCGAGGCTTTTTAACCATTTTTATTTTCTACAACACGAGATCGTGTTAGAATTTTCCATATGTCCCTATATGCACCACACCAAGGGAGATGTTGAAGTCCTTGGCCAGATGTCCAGGGCTGAGTCAGGCGACCTGAGGCCGGCAGGTCTCACGCTAAGCCGTCAGCTCTGACATCTTACTTGACCTGCTGGAGGGCCAGGTCACGCGCTATAGCCTGTAGCCATCACCCGCCAACATGTAAGGAATAGTTTTACATCCACCCAGAGGAAAGTGATCAATTGCTGACGGTATTGAACTGGGAGTTTTTATTCGAGGAAACCCTTTGGGATCCTCGAACCAGGGGGAGTTGTTAAGATATTTATCTGGACTGGTCCTGAGGTTTTTGATCTACTCAGAGATGGGATTATAATGAAATCATGACCCGGTTCTGACTGGGTTAAACTGGACCAGCAGCTCTAAAAAGAGTCTCCCATGGATTCAATATCTGTCAAGGAATAGAGTTTATTTTGCTACATCACGTAGAAAGGCTTTAATGCATTGTCCCATGTTTTTCCACATGCATCAATCCACATAAGATCCGTTGAGATCACAGTCACACCCCCTCATACACGTAAAAGGAAGAGCTCCCCTTCTGCAAAGGGCGGGGCCTAGGCCCTATGACTCAGTAATGACACTGGACACCGCTCTCTCTACCGGATGCTGATCATATCAGAGAGCCAGCGCTGTAAACTGCAACCTTTTCCTGCCTTTACTTTAATACAATTTATAAAACTTAATTCAGGTTTCAATTAATATGAGTTGCCACTTCTGAGGGAGATCGAACAGGGGGAGGGGGACGATGGAGCTGGAGGCGGGTCCTGGGTCCCAAAAGGAAGTCTCCGGGGGCCTGCACCCAGCTCCTCGTCTTAACAGTCTTATCGGTCCCATCACATGCCGAGTCAGCATTCACACTACCTGTTTTTTTTCCCTGCACATTTATAGCTGTATTAACCATTTTAGCCGTTCGGTCATCAAAATGTTTGGCTCATTCAGGAGACGGGTGCTCTGACATTTTGTAACTTATAGTTTTCAATGCATTTAACTTTATTTATAAATATTTTTCCTTTAGAAAGACATCACAATTTTGTCTTTTAGTTTTAGCTTGCAGCTTTAGCTCTTAGCCTGCATTTTGCTATTTTTAGCTTTTAGCTAGCTTTTTTTAATTTTATCTAGTGTTTTACTACATTTATCATTTAACAAACCTTTAGATAATTTCAGCGTTTAGCCAAGAGTTTTTGCTAAATTCGACTTTTAGCTAGTATTTTACTATTTTAGCTGGCTTTTTGTTATTTATTATCACATTTTCCCATAAAAGAAAAGTTCTCTTCAGGTCTTTTAATGTTTTAGAACATACACTTGCTCAGTCTTAGTCTTCCGGATCGTCTTTTGCTACTTTTAGCTTCTGGCTAGCCTTTCAATACTTGAAACTTTTAGTTACTACTTTTAGGGTTTAGCTACCATTTTACTACTGTAGCTTTTAGTTGGTCTTTTGCTACTTTTAGCTTCTGGCTAGCCTTTCAATACTTTAAACCTTTAGTTACTACTTTTAGGGTTTAGCTACCATTTTACTACTGTAGCTGTTAGTTGGTCTTTTGCTACTTTTAGCTGATTTTCTGCTTCTTTTAGCTTTAACAACTTCAGCTTATTCAGCAAATTCCAGCAGTTGTTCAGCTCTCACACTGATTAAACAATAATAATAAATAAAAATAAAAGCAATATTTCTAGTTGTAACTTGATTTTAAGGAGAACAGATATTTACAGAAATTAAAACGATTAGAAAAAATAGTGTTCAATGAAAAATACTGTTCAATGAAAAATACTATTCAATGAAAAAATACTGTCAGTTACTTGTACTAGAACAGTATTTTAAGTCTGCACTTTTTTATTTTGCACTTCCTTTGTAAATGTTCTATAAATGTATTCTTGCATTTTATTTTCAGATTATAAAATATTTTTCCAGTTTTTTTAATAAGTTGCTAATTAAGGGCGAAGGTGCATGTGTGGAATTATCTGTTAGCGAAATATCTCATAATCCACTGGACAAATTTTGATATAATCCCAAATCCCAGATGAAAATCTACAACCAATTACCTTTTTGGCATCAGCTTGATTCAAGATGGCTGCCACAGCTTACTGACCTTAGCAAACAAAAAATGTCTATAACTATTCCAAAATATACAGAACTAAAATTAGGGGTGGTAGTCGCTGAGAGTCATCCCCAACACATAACTCATCTCATGCATATTATTTTCCTCAACTGAGTTTGCATCAAAACCTTTACCGTTAGAAACAAAATCCAGAGAGCGGATGTAAAACTTCTGCACATTTCAGGAGAACGTTTTGTGAAATCCGTTTTTAAAAAGAGGAAGTGGAGCGTATTTGAGTCGAACGCCCCCTGAACGCGTCAGACCTGAAGATAACAAGCTAAAACACGCACTCATTCCCTTCACAAAAAAACTAAAACAAGAACAAACCTGCTGCGCGTTTCTGTTACAGCAGTTTATTATTTAATAATTTTTTAACTCAGTGGTATTTGACTAAAACTATGTATTTGCACTCTGCTACAAAACCTAGTGTGACTTCTTCTGGTCTTTTTACAGTCTGTAATGAGGAAGAAGCTCTCTCACAACTCTAGATAACTCAAAGAGATAAGAGTCGGGGTTGAGAGAATAAAAATCTGACAAATCTCCTCAAACGTTGACTCAATAAGACGTTTTCTAACCTCAGCTGTTGCTGGAGATCTAAAAGTGTTTCTTCTAAGCTGCGGCTGCATCGGTTGTTTGGTTTCTGGAGGACGTGAGGTTTAGAGAGGACTCAAATCAGGTTTACATGTGGTTTAGAGGAAATCCTGCTGTGTTCATCCAGGGAATGACGGTGTGGTGCAGCCTGGTTTAAAGTGAGCCACGACGTCCAAAACGACTCCAGTCAGAAAAAAACACGGCTCAAATATATCCGTTAAAACAAAAACTGGAAAATTATAAATACCTTTCAGAACCACCCTGAGCTCGGTTCGAGCCTGCGTTCCCTTCACGTCCGGCGGGTTCTTCACGTCACAGAAGAAGGTCCCGTTGTCGCTGAACTGGGCCGGGTTCAGCTGGATGGACACGTCCTTCTTGTTGATGTCGCCGATGAACTGGACCCGGTCTTTGAACTCGTGCTCCCCTGGAAATCCCTTCCCGTTGGAAAAATGGTAAATCTAAAAGAAAAAGAAAATAAATCTGGTTAAAATGTTCTGTTGAAACTCAGAACCAGAGCCACAACAACAAACTTCTTGGAAATCGGTCAGAAAAATTACACATTAATCTGTTTTCTTAGAAATTAAAAGTTGTTGAGTGTAGGACACAGCAGCGTTTACACTGGTTTATAGATTTATGGTACCAGTACATCACCCAACCTGGTACCTAATGGTTTTATACAGGTCAGAATTATATTTACTGGTCTCTCTCATCGACACCTGGCAATGTGTCAGGACAACAGCTGACAAATCTTTCACTGTACTTGTTTGAAGATAATTAAAAACATTAACCACTTCCTGTGCATGTGCTGGAACAAATAATAAACAAATAAATAAATAAGACCAGGTTGGTGATTTTTATCAACCTCTACTGATACTAGACACCATGAAGTCTCCATCCGTTCATCTGATCTGACGCCGGGTCAGAGGCAACAGGGGGGAGGTGTTCCCAGTCCAGAGAGGACGCAGAGTCCCCCCAGCAAACTCTGGGTCTGCCCCGTGGTCTCCTCCAGGTGGGGCGTGACAGGAAAATCTTCAGAAGGAGGAGCCATGACCTTTCTATCGTCTGAACCACTTCAGCTGACTCCTTATGATGAAGAGGAGCAGGAGCTCCTTGGCCGATCTCCAACGCTCAGTCAGGACGCCTACGAAGGATTTCAGCAGCTTTGATCCAGGATCGTGATTATAGGCGAGAGTTAGAACGTAGACAAACCAGTAAACCATTGCATTTTGACTCATGTTTCACAGCAATGGACCCGGAGCAACACCCTCGTTACTTTACGGGCCCAGATCCGTTGAACCACTTCCCGCTCCATCCTACCGTCACTTGACTAAGACACCCAGACGCTTGAACTCCTCCACCTTTGTGTTGGGACAAAACAAGCCCGTGGTAATGCAGCAGCCCACGAGCCACTTCTGGACCACAGGGAGGCCTCCTCTGACCCATGATGGTGGGTGTGGGAGGTTTGGAGAGGTGCCATCTGTTAAGGTTGCAGTTTTCCAGGTCAACTTTGTGTCGGAGGCTCTGGAAGTGTCTTTATCTTCCCTGACCAACAACAAAACGTTCACTTTCCTGTTTCCTACAAATACGTGAGCCGTGCTGGTGAAATAGGTCTGAATGTGCTCGAGTCCGGCTGCAGCGCAAAAAACGGTGAAAATACAGATCGTTGCCATAATGTTACAACATACAACAATCATTTTGAGGCTTCTGAGATGGAGAATGTCAAAATAACCATTGTGATTCATGTTAACAGCTCAAGTTACATTTCCATCGATATCCAAACTGGACGTATATAAAAAACACAAACGTCATACCAAGAAGGATTGTGTTACGTAACTACGTTTGTTCTGTGTGCCTCTCTTATGATTGTCTATTGTTGATTGTCCAAGGAAAGTCTACTGTCGCTGCTGTCATCATTCTTTGTTGACACAAGGTCTCTCTTGTAAATGAGTCATCGAGGCTCAATGGGACTAACCTGCTTAAATAAAGGTTGAATGAATGAATGTTATATTACTAAAAGTATTTGGACACTCCTGATGTCTCGTGATCTGAAGCTGGGATCTCACTGTTAGAGACTGAAAATTAAGAGAAAGTAGATTTTCTGTCGCAGTGTCTCTGAATTTTAACTGTTTGTGACATTGAGCTGCAAACGAGCTGTGAAGCTGCGTTTTGAGCAGCCCAGAGACCTTCAGAGACGTGAATCCAGTAAAATCTAACAGCACCAACTTTCTCTTCTCATTCTACCAACAATTAGTTTATTAAACTGAAACATCCTCTTTAGATTTAATATTTGTCTCTTAAACAAGACGGGGCCGAAACTTCAGGAAAAAACAATGTTCTGAGAGCAGCCGGGCTTCTCTCCAAGCTTCTGTTCTGGCATGACGGCTCCGCAAATTAAACCCCCCCAGGCCTTGTCATTATATTTGCAGGAGATCACAGCCGACAAGGAGGACCCCGCCCCGCATGACGAGTCTGTAAACAAGGAAGACTGTAGAACTACCGGTAGATTCAACCTCCACACCGACTACAAACCTTCGACTGCTCAGATTTACTTTATTATTTAGCTCAAATGTCATTTAGAGTCCAGTTTAACAAAGAGAACAAAGAAAAGTTTTATATGACGTTCACTTTGTTTAAAAAGTTTATAAGTGGACAGCATGAGCTTCATAAATTATTCTGATGGAGCTAAAATATTTGGCTCATCTCATGTAACTGAGATGTAAATTGTAAATTATAGGAAGTAGGAACATTTTTAAAAGTTACAAAAAGACAAACATGAGCAGAAGTCCGGTCTTGGTGCACACATGAAAAACACACACAGAAAAAAAAATAAATAAATAATAAAACTGCCGGTGAATCAAAATTTTATTTCAAAATGAAGCGCGCTAAATGACTAAATACTTAAATTTGCTTATAAAGCTAAATCTAAGTATTTAAAGCTGAAAGGAACATAAATCACAAGCTGAAAGGAGCAAAAAAAAAAAAAAAAAACTACAAGGAGCAAATCATGCTAAAAGGGGCGAAAAGCACAAGCAAAGAGGAACAAAGAACATGAGCTAAAAGGAGCAAATCACAAGCTAAATAAGCAAAAAACATGAGTCAAGAGGACCATATCATAAGCTAAAAGGAGCAAAAAACATGAGCCAAAAGGAGCAAGTCATACGCTAAAAGGAGCAAAAAACACGAGCAAAGAGGAACAAAGAACACAAACCAAAAGGAGCACTCACGAGCTAAAAGGAGCAAAAAACACGAGCCAAAAGGAGCAAATCACAAACTAAAGGGAGCAAAAACACAAGCCAAGAGGAACAAAGAACAAGAGCCAAAAGAAGCAATCACAAGTTAAAAATAGCAAAAAAAAACATGAGCCAAAAGGAGCAAGTCATGCGCTAAAAGGAGCTAAAAACACGAGCAAAGAGGAACAAAGAACACGAGCCAAAAGGCGCAATCACAAGCTAAAAGAAGCAAAAAACACAAGCCAAGAGGACCAAATCATAACTAAAAGGAGCAAAAGAAAACATGAGCCAAAAGGAGCAAATCATGCGCTAAAAGGAGCGAAAAACACGAGCAAAGAGGAACAAAGAACACGAGCCAAGAGGCGCAATCACAAACTAAAAGGAACAAAAACCATGCCAAACGGTGCATGATCTAAAAAACACAAAAACACAAGCTAAAAGGAGCCAAATAGGAAAACACTACCTAAAATCTCACAGCTAGATGCCGGCAAACGTTAGCTAAAAAAAAATAAAGCAGGAAAAATCTTGCTAAAATAGGCAGAAAGCTATCTAAAAAGGTAAAATTGGCTAAATGACAGCTGAAAGTCCCTAAAAGTATTTCTATGAGAAAGTATTTGGAAATAAAAGGTGAATTTTTAATATTTTAGGCATAAACAATTATAGAAGCCAAATATCAGAGCAAACATCTCCTGAATGAGCTAAATGTTTTTGAATGGCTAAAATAGCACATAGCAAGTATGAAGCCAATCCATACAGAAATGCTGAATCAGCACTGACACAAATAAAGGCCAAGCGTTCCTTGAAGGAATGCGTATCACCCTGCAGCTTTCCAAGCAGCAGATAACGTTCAGACGTACTGCAGCGCCGCACTGACCTGAAAGGACGAGTCAGCGGGACAGACGAAACAAAGACAGGAAAACTTCCTGAAAGTGAGAAAGCTTTTCTTCCCGGATACAATCGGCGGGGACTCACCACATATGGAGCTTTGGAGAACTGATGGTCGGGCTGACTCGACTGGAAGCTCCAGGTCACTGAGGTCCAGGTGCTGACCACCTCACTGGACTTGAAGGTGCACCGCAGGACTCCTTTGGTGCCGTTCTGAACTACCACCTCAGGATCAGCGTAGATATCGATTGCAGACGTAGGCTCGGAGACTTTAATGGGAAAAAAATATATAAATAAACAACGTTAGCGTTGTCGAGCCCTGTTTAAAACCTAACATAGAAAATAGAATTAAAACAACGCAGAGCTCCGCAGGAGGCTACTGTTCAAACAATGAGCTGGGACACAGTGGGACGTTCAGTTGTTGTCTCCCTGAAAGAGTTTCAGAAATAAACGCTCATTCTACTTTGAAAGTAAACTACAGGTTGTCCTCGACCTACGGCGCCATTGACCTACGGCGCTCCGTACTTACGGCTCCGCCCCCAGTGACGTCATC
>JARVLU010000324.1:4893437-4903826 GCA_031762415.1 Simpsonichthys santanae
AGCCAGGTCTCTCTTGTAAATGAGTCCTCGAGGCTCAATGAGATTAACCTGCCTAAATAAAGGTTGAATGAATATGAATGACATTGTTGTTTTCAGTCTAAAATAAACTGATTCTAAGAGTCTATTGTTTTACAGAGGTAAATGTTGTTCTTTAAAATAATGGGCCTGCAGCTATAGTACTACTTATGAAAGTAAACAAATGAACATCATCTGATTGTAAAACTACTGTTCAGTTCAGGAAGAGGGCAGGGAATGAGGAAAAGAGATGTTATCTTTCAGTTTTGGACGGAGAGCCAAATTATTTCCCAACAGCAGCCCATAAATTGGCTTTGAATTAATAAATGACTGCAGGTGAGTCCATTGATTTTAAGTCATCATCTAGAACATAATACTGTAATGAGGTTTAATTAAAGGACCCATTATTTTCCCGAGTGACACGTAGGTTTACACCAAACAGCTCCAGTTAAACGTACAAAAAACACTTTGGTTAGATTCTCTATGCTTAATGCTGATGAAAATCTGCTACAATCCAGTCAGCTGCTGTGATTTGTTTGAGCTGAAAACGAATTTGTCAGCCTATTCTCCCTCTACCTTTCACAGGAGACCCCCGGATGGGCGGCAGCCGCCGTACTCACCAAACTCCATTCAGATTTGAGCGAATTTAACGTTTTCTGTGATTTCCTGCGTTGCAGCGACGTGCGTCTAAAACTAACGCCAACAGGAAACAAACACTTCTCCGTCTGTATATTTAACACCACGACTAATTATACCGAGGAAACAAAGGCGTATTATTCAGTGAGGTTGCCGTTTTGGGGGTATAAACGTTGCTAGCCGAAACTGATATCTCAATTACCTCAAATATAAGCGTTAAATAATTATTTTAAAGCGATATTTCCTTTTAGTACTCACCGAATACGACATATAACGTAAACCCAGTCCATAAAATACGGCTGCAAACGTTATTCAGCCATCTGGGCTCCATTATGTTGTTGTAAACAGGAGCAATTCCTATGAGTTTTTTTCCTCCACCTTTCCAGTCCGTCTTCTCTTCTTCTCTTCTGCACATGCGCCGTTCTTAGAGGGACTGCTTCCCCCTGCAGGTCAATCCCGGAACTGCTTTACGCCCACAATCCCTTACCTCCCACAGACAAGAAATAATATATAACATTTACTGTACAGTATTTACAGACTGTACTCCAACTGTGCAGCAAAAGTTTTAGAACATGCTCAATTTATAATTTATAAGAATTATCAATAATTATCTAGGCTTTTATTAGTGCACTGTGATTCAGCATCCACACTGATTTCCAGGTTTTTGAAATTTCCCATGATGTATGGATCTTACTATTCAGCATACTTTGTGTATCCATGCGTATATGACTGTTCGGCTCATTGAGGAGATGGCTGCTTTGACTTTTGTTAATTTTATATTACTGTATTTGAAATAGTAAACTTTTTTTTTTTACCCTTAATTTATCCAAGTAGTCTTTAGGGAGCAGATGGTGGGTATTAAGGGCCTTGCTTAAGGGCCCAGAGTGGAGCAAATGAGGGTGGAGGCAGGTGTGGTTGTTTCATATTTTCCACCCACATTTTGATGTTCGTCAGTCCAGGGAGTTGAACCCGCGACTTTTCGATCTCAGGCCAATCTTCTCTAACCTCTGCGCCACCACTCCCTACTTTTAGCTGGCATTTTAGTATTTGTAGCTTTCGCCAGAGTTCAACTACTTTTTGCTTCTGGTTAGACTTTTGATACTTTTAGTAAGCTTTATTCTAGATTTAGTTTTTATTTGCAGTTGGGCTACGTTTAGCTTTTTTGTTTCTTTTAGCTTTTAGCCAGCCTTTTGCTACTTTTGACTGATAACATGGTACTTTTAGCCTTTACTTAGCATTTTGCTACTTTTAAATTCGTTTTTTACTTTTTGCTTGCATTTTGGCTGGTCTTTTGCTATACATTTAGCAGTAAGATTCCTTAATTAGCTGTTTGAACTCAGTTTGACGTTTCTTAAACAAAGACGTTCAGCTCTCTGCAGTCACACTGCATTTTCTGTGATTTATTTTCTTTTTGTTTTGACTTTTTTTAGTAGCGTGTTTGAAAAACTAATTGATCAGTTTTAGTTTAACCTGAAAGGTTTTATAAAAGTTTCATTCAGTAAATGCACAAAGTTAAAAAAAAAAAAAAAAAAAAGAAAATCCGGTTTTCTCTCTCAAACCTACAAAACGCTCCTGACTTCGGAGAAACACAAAGGTTTTTACTTCTGGGTAGCTCAGCATTCATTAGAAACAAGAATCAGACCCAAAGGTTCAGTTCTGGGGAGAGCTCCATCTTCAGAACGACTCGTTTCCCGTCCTGACTGACGCTCGTCACGGCCGGACGTCAAACAGAAACTCACACAGTTTCAGGTCATTTAATTCAAATCAGCTCACAGATAAGTTCTTGTAGTGACGAGCGAACCTTTTCATGATAGATTAGTCGAAACAGAAGTCAGAGGGGAGGGGATGACGAGCTCCTTTTGGAGTTCCTTCCATCAGAATTTAAAAACCACCCAATAAAATTCAAGATCTTCAATATGACGTTGTCAGTTTGAGGCCGTTATCGAATGGAAAGCAAAACAAGGACAAATAAAATCCAACAATTCCTCTGTCCTGTTTTAATCTGTCACTCTGTTTAAACTCACCTGAATAAACAGTTTCAGTAGCATTTGTGATTATGTTTCGACAGGAAAAAAAAAATCAAGTTTAAACATTAAAAATGTCTTTTTCACAGCCTTTTTAAAAAAGGGGAGGGGCTTCCGTTAGAGCAACAAAACAAGCAAAAAGCCGTTTAGGATGTTTAAGAAATGGAAGGTATTGCTTGCATTGTTTGAAGTTATCCCAGTTAAATAATGTGCAAGTATTTTCCGTCCTTCATCGTGGGTTTTCGTCACAGGAAACGACCGGAGTGGGGTGGAGATGGTTTGACAAACACAAACAGGTGAGGTGGAGCCGACGATCCACGGCTTTGAGTGCAGAGGGAGACATTTAAAGAGTGCGGGTGAAAAGTGCTTCGGACGACAAACATTTTTGGTAGAGCTAATACAGACGGTCATATCTACAGTAGAAACGAGATACAGGCGAACCCACGGGGAGGGGGCGGGGCTTCCACGCCCTCAATCTACAGTCAGACATTTTGGTTATTTACTTTTTTTTAGTGTTCTTCTTCATTATTCTATCTAGGATGTGTTTAGAGGCTTGAAATGTACACAGCTCGTGCCGCCGGGTCTGTCTGCTTCCTTCTTCCAAAGTGGTTCTGCAGGGGCGGAGGAGGAAGGGGCGGATAATAAGGTTGCCAGGCCGGTGGGAGAGAAAAGATGGGGGGGAAGCTGAAGGCAGCCTTCAGAGGTCATCATGTGTCTGGAAGCTGGTTGATGTCAGTCAGGTTGGTGTCGTTGAGGATTGCTTTGATCCGATCCAGAGACTCTGCCTGTCGTATCCGCTCCAGCTGGACCTGAGGACACAAAACCACAGACTGGGTCAGATAGACCGTTAGTGGCCCGAGCGCGCGCCGAGGACGACTCTCAGCTGGATGTCCTTCAAACTTCAGCTCAGTTCCTGTAAAAAGGACGGAGGTGTGGATATTTGGCTGTGGCGGCCATCTTGAAGTTGGGTTTTAGATGTATATCCTGTAATTACCTTCTGATGGTTTAATTAAAATAAATTCAGTGGTTCATGCAATATTGTGCTAACAGAGACAAAGTTTGAAGTCAAAATATTCCACTTTGTGTAGTGCTCAGTGCATGTGTTGGGGATGACCCTCATCTACTACCAGAGCAAATTCAAGCTCAATGTCTGTAAAACTGTTCAAGTCATGGATGTTTGTGTGTCGGCTGAAACTGGTTAGCTGTGGCAGCCATCTTGGATCAGGTTGACTCCCAAAGACAATTTGTTGTAGATGTACAGCCAATAATTAATTTGATTAAAATTGAAACTTCCGTTCATTTCGGTGGCCTAAACTTAGCTGGTAGTAGTTTCACGCTTTGGTCCACTTAAAGCATGACAAGGTAGGTGTGTTTACCAGAAAAACTCCTAAAGAGGTAACAAAAAACATGTGTACACACACACAGGAGCATAAACTAGGGATGCACGATATTATCGACATGGTACAGGTATCGGCCGATATTAGCAATAAAGTTGAATATCGAGCATCGGCCAGGCCATCAAAATAACTCACCGATATTAAAGGCGCTGTTTGTACATATATAAACTAGGGCTTTAACAGACTACTCGAGTAATCTACACATCGATTCCTAGGACATCTATCGAGTTTTTTTTTTTATTTCACGTCGAGTATTCGTAGTGACGTCATCACGTCACAGTTACAGAAGAGAAAATGAATCAACTTCCTGTTTGGAGCGTGTTGCGAACCGGTGTTACACCATATTATGTGACCACAGTATGTTGTGACCATAAGAGGTGGTGTTGCATGCACTGTTGCAGGTCACAGAATATGCTGGTCTTTTTTTTTTTTTTGTAAATCGACTGAACCAGAACCAGCTTCCTCTGACCTTGTTTCACAAACAAAAAGCAAAAAATATTCATCTCTAAACCTTTAAAAAAACCTATAAACATAATACTGTAATCTATAAAACTAAACCTAATGCGCAGCACGGCTGGCGGTGTTGCGGGGTGGTCGACCGCCCCACTGTTTTTAGTTTTATTTTTGACGTGCCATTCGTTTATTTCACTTTTGCAGCCGAATAATAATAACTAATAGTTGTGGTTTTCCTGTGACTTATCTGAAGCATGATAAATACACAAAAGGTGCTGTTTTTGTATGACAACTCAGTGACGAGGAGATTTGAGTTGATCATTAAGATTGTTTAACCACGTATTGGGCTTCTGTTTTAAGTTAATTTTAATTTAAGAAACTGTCAAGTATATCTATTAATGCACTACTATTTATGCACTTTTCACTTGTTGCTTATGAACAGGTTAAAATGTACAAATTTGCACTTTTCAAGTGTTGTCATCGTGTTAGAATAAATGTCTTGAATAAATTTGACATTAAACATAATCCAAGTTGAAGTGTTGCATCATTTTCAGCCTCATTTTTGCCATCTGCATTTGGTAGCAGGTCAAACTGACAAAGACCGTGCAGAATCATGTCGTATTTTAATTCCACTGCAGAGAAAGCTATGTAGTCTCTGTAAGTAGGTCTAGGCTATTGGTATCGGTTATCGGCCAAATAAGTTTTAACATATTGGCATATTGGATATCGGCCAAAAATCTAATATGCATCTCGAGCAGAAACATCATCGTCCACCCTCACCCTTCAGAGCTGGGCGATAACGCTGTAACTCCTGCATACCTGAAGTGTCTGAGAAAGTTTGACGAAGTCCTTCTGGACGTGCTCGCTGACGTCCAGCTCCGTCTGCAGCCGCTGGGCTTTGTCCTTTTCATCAAAAACCTGACTTTCTAGTGCGCTCTACAAACACAAACAGAACAATTCATGCGGAGCAGTTTTTGTAATATTTGGCCACAACTGTTTGAGATGTTGGACTATCACAGCCTGCTGGTGGATTAGATGCTATAAAACTTCATACAAGCACTTATTTGTTTATTCTCTGTCAGAGTTGACTAACGTGCAGAATATCGTGCCCTGACCTTTGCACTGGTGACCTCTTTAAGCTGCTGCTCCAGGCTCAGCTTCAGACTCTGGATGCTTGAAAGAGTCTCCGTCTTCTCCGCTAAACTCCTCTGCAGCTACACACACAGTGACACACACAATACTCAGATTAACGAGTTAATTCAGTTTATAGCTGAAGAGCAGGACAGCTTCTTCTGACTTCAAGTATTTAGAGCCCTTCATAGGGATAAAGATAAATAAATAAAGCTCATAAAAACAATACAGGTGATTTTAAAAATAGAAGAAATAAAGTTAGTTTTCTCTTCCATTCTGAAACATACCTGTTCCTTCTCTGCTTTTATTCTCTCCAGCTCCGTCTTCAGACTGGAGAACGACGCTGTGGAGAACAGAGGCAGCGTTAGAAGATCATCTGGATCCTGAACACTTTGTTTCTTCTCTCAGGAAAAAAAAAACACTGAAAACTCTGAACAGTTCAACAAAGTTGCTTTGCGGTGAAGCATTTTGTGCTCAGCTCACAGTAAAGATACAGAAAAAAGATCTAAACTACAAGTTCCCACAGACTAAAACTTTTAAAGGACTGACAAAACAACAAAAAACAGATCATTCAGTTTTTATTGACTTTATTGGTGACTTAAGTCACTTTAAGACAAGAGAACTGATACCACAGTCTACAAACCTAGAATACACAATTGATTATTTCAGAGAGAAATCTGTAAATAAACAAAAATTAAAAAATATCTGATTTATCATTTCTGTTTTTAGTAAAAGTTAACTTAAGCTACTGAAAACAGCAGAAATTCTTAGTTTTTTCCAGCTGAATATGTAATAATTTAACATCCGTCACAACTGCAAAGACTATTTGCTCACTGCATCTAAAATAATAATAAAAATAATAATTTGAACTTTTTTTACCTTAAATTTTGCATTTTAGATCAGTAAAAGGTCTTAATTTTTACTTTAGCCTCAACTCTTGTTTTTAAGATTAACTGGAAGAATTGAGAGCATCAAAAATATGAAGCTATACATCTTTCAGACGAGCGTTCGGTTTAACAGACTTTTAGACAAAACTGTTATTAATAAATTGAATTCATCATGTGAGCGTAGCTCTTTGCACAGATTAAAATACCTTAAACTGGTTGAACTTAACGGAGCACAGAAATGGGTTCTGATAGCTGCTTTTGAGATGGAAATATTAAACTATGTGCACAATCTAAAAGTCTAAAGAGTGAAGATAAACATTTTTAAATCCTGGTGTTAAAAAAGAGGAGCCTGAAAGATGTAGGCTCATACCGTAATTGCCGGTGTATAAGCCGCTACTTTTTTCACAAACTCTAAACCCAAACTTTCACTTTCACTCGAGCAAGGACAGCAGAAAATTTCATAGTTTTTTTTTTTTTTTTTTTTTTAACCAGCCTTGTTAAAGAAATTGTTCAGGAAAAATAAAAATAAAAAAACATTTACCGTTCTGTACGTAGCCTATTTTGTGTGTGTTACTAGTAATTATTTAAATAAAAGTTTTTTTTTAAATTCTGTGTACAGTAAATATGTTACAAGCTCACAGCAGAAAGAACAGAGTGGGGAGCTCCCCGTCTCCCCATGAGTCATGTGACTCATGTCACGTGTGCGCCGCAGAGCAGGAGTCAAGTTAAATGTACCGTATGTATAAAGCACATTAAAAAACACAGCTGTTACCAACAGTGCTCAACAATAAAAATCAATGGCAGTAATTTATTGAACATTTATTGTACTGTAGTATTTTACCGGTACATATTTGCTGTGGTTGACAGCTGGTCACATGGCCTCAGGTAGGAATTGTGGGTAAAATTTACCGGTATGTCCATTTTTTTAATAATTTCGGTTATCGTAGGTGTTTTGCATTGTTATTTTTAGTGATTACTGGTAGCCTGTTCTTCTTAAACTAGTTTTTGCTTCATTCAGTAGGTTGTAGGTTATTCAGTAGATTAACCATGAGTCAGAGAGGGTGTTATCATGAAGACCTGTGAGGATCTGTGTGCGCGCGTTGAGAGCAAACAAGTCTCTGAATCGCCACCTGGTGGTTGATTCTTGTACTACAAGAGTTGCATATTCTATCAGGAGCTGTGTGCTGTTTTTGATTTTAAAATGTGTGCACCTGTAGCTTATACACAAAATTGTGTTATATTGTAAATTTAGTGTGCATGGCTTATAGTCAGGTGTGCTCTATAGACAGGAAATTATGGTAATTTTATGAGGTACCGGTAGTTTGCTTACAGACAGCATTCTTAAGAGTTTATTTTATTTTTAATAAAACATCCTCGCCCGTGTGGTGACGTGTACTGCAGCAGGAGGGGGTTCCCACGAGCTCTGCCTGTGTCTCGTGGACAGTCTAATAAGGAACGTCCCACAACCAGGTGACCCCGAGTCGACTGCTCGGCTTCGGATGGAGTCTGCCCGAGTCTTAAGAGCTGCGAGGACGAGTTAATAGAAGTACCAATAGTAATTTGAATAAATAATAATATTATCAATAGTCATTTTGGGAGGCAATGAAGCGGCGGAGAGCGTTAAAGCAACAGTTTGACTTAAGATCATTTGGAAATGAGCTGCGCTGAGATTCTGAATCCTAACTGGAGAGTTTATGTGATCACCACACGTTGTTTTACACAAACAGTGCGCCGATGTCCCCCGTCGCTGAGGGATTTGAAAGGGGAGTGTTTTTCTGGACAGTCAACAGAGATGCAGGTAAACCTTCATGTTTTTGGTGCAAAAGATTCAAGTGGACAGGGGTTACACTGTGGAGAAGAAGAGAGGGAGTTCTTTTTTCTTGTCCGAGGTGGCAGCAGAGTGATGGATCCTGGTGAGTGGAAGGAGCCATTTCATTCAACAAAAGGTGCAGTGGAGGAGCCAGAGGGTGGCCAATGGTGGTACTGGCCACCATAGATTAATATCTGGCCACCACTATACTTTTAATCAACATAAAAACTAGAAAGCAGGGATGCACGATATTAGATTTTTGGCCGATATCTGATATGCCGATGTGTTAAAACTTATTTGGCCGATAACCGATACCATGCAGATAATATCGTGTATCCCTAAAAGAAAGCATACTTTCCTCAAATTATAGGGTTTGTGGGTTTATCCAATTTTTGACAGTGACCTTCCTTATGCCAAGACGTTGCCACACAACAAAATGAAAGTTGGTACCTCACTTATTTTTCAAGTCATCGTGCTCATAAAATGCACGGACGGACAGACGGACGGCATTTCCAATCTCCACCTCTTCTCTCAGAAACATGGGACAACAAAGACCAGGGATATCTGCTGTTTGCTAACACAAGTGTTACCAAAACCTTGATGAGCTTCAGTTACATGAACCCCCAGTCATTCATTCAATGATGTAGAAGTTGTGATGGAGGCGTAAAAAACTCAAACAAAAACATTTAAAAGTGCATATTTTGAGAGCTAGTATGACTTTAAAGAATGTGTGATGCAAAACCTAAGCTCTGTTACTCTGTGCTCTCTGTGCTCGTTAGTCTTCCAGCGATGCTGTTAATTAACACACATACAGGCAGGATTAAATGAGTCATACCTTCCAAGATGTCTGTAAGACAGAGATCGGGGATAAAACAAGAGCAGAAACAGAGAAGACATTTTTAAAAGAATGTCTAGCAGAAAAAAAAAATCATTAAGGTTGTTGTTTTTGAAAAGTGATTGACGTTGACCCCCCAGCCAATCAGAGATCAGTCCTCAACTCTCACCTATTTCCTCCTTACAGCCATCGATCTCCAGCTGCAGCGTGTCCTCCAGGTTCTCCTTCAGACACTGCTCCGCCTGGATCTGCTCCTTCAGAAACAGGATCTCGGCCTTCAGCTTCTCCTCCATGTGATCCGCCAACGTCCGCAGCGCCACCATGTCGTTGCGCAGCTGCAGCACCAGGCCCTGCAGCTCCTGCAGAGACAGCACATCATTAAAACACAAATGTTTAGTATTTGTTTCAGGCAGGAAATGCTCCATATTTGTATTTATCAAATCTTAAAAGTCCAGATAGAAACTGACACTTTGAAAATTTTAAACTAAACTTTGTTTCTGATCAAAGATTACATACTTTCTCTTAATATTTGACAGCATTTATTTCAGCTCCGTCTTACATTAAAGATCTTCTTGTTTTCATAGTTTTCTAACAGAGCACCTCACTCTCAGACTGAAGGTTTACTTGTGGTTCCTAGAGTTTCTAAAATGGGAGGTAGAACTTTCAGTTTTCAGAATCCTCTCTTGTGAAAACAACTTTCAGTTTCTGTCCCTGAAGCTGACACCTTGTTTACTTTGAAGACTAGAATTAAGACTTTAAGGTTTTGACAAATCCTATGGTTAGGGTTGGCTTGGGTTTCCTAAGCTATCCCTTAGCTCTGCTGCTATAGGCTTAGACTGCTGGAGGACAAACTGAACACATTTCCTCACTCTGCTGCGGTCTTTACCCACTCTACAGTTCAGGTTTGTGTTTGTAAGTATTTCTATCATAAACACGATTTCCTTTGTCTTTCTTTTTTCATTCAACCTTTATTTAAACAGGTTAATCCCACTGAGCCTCATGGACTCACAAGAGACCTGATTTAAAAGAGAGTGATGACAACAGTGGACAACAAAGACAAATATACACAATCATAAAGGATGCGTACAAATTTAATGTTTTGTTTTTTTACAAGTGAAAATATAATGGGGGGAGTGGTGGCGCAGTGGTTAGACGGTGGGTTTGTGATCGGAAGATCGCCGGTTCAAACCCCGGTACCGAC
>JARVLU010000324.1:4919392-4939653 GCA_031762415.1 Simpsonichthys santanae
TGATCCTCCAGGAAGCACTTCAACTGGGACTCAACTATTTTTTCCAGAAGTTTAGAAACAAATGGGAGTCTGGAGACAGGCCTGAAGTTGCTATTCACAATAGCAAGAATGGAAGGACCTAGAGTAGGAAAAACTTCCTTTAGTAGCCGAGGGGAAAAAGGAAACTTTACCATTTCTTTTGATCTTGGTTCTTTTTAAACTTGGTATAGGGGACACAGTATCTCAGTGGTCAGTGCTAGTTCAGTAGTTTTAAAATAATTATCTTAATTTGAACCTTTGGGTCCTTTAGTTACAGTTATTTTATGTAAATTAAGAGGCCTTCGCTGACCTTTTGACACCTTAAAACTTTGATAAGTGGACTAATGTGGAAAGAAAATGGTAGCAGTTCTAAAATAGTGTTGCAGTGGAAACTAAAGTGGTATGTTGTTAAAAAAAAAATAAAAAATGTGCAACGCACCCTGAAGCACTAAAGAATTAGAATAACTTGCTGTTTTGCTGTGAAATAATGAACACTATTATTTTTGTTTTATTCATGTGCTGAAGAGGAAATTATTCACAAGCCCCATTAAAAATCCCTTTGCCCTTTTTAAATGTATTTTATCAACATTGGATTTGAATCATTAAAGCAATGTCTGTTTTATGTGCTCTGCTTACAACTCGTTTGTAGTGTATTCCCTGTTTTACAGTTGTCCAAGGGACAGCTGTGGCTGAGAGCTGTGGGTTTGATTCCACCAGCAGTCGCATGCTGAAGTGTCCCTGGGCAAGACATTGAACCCCTCATTGCCTCTACTGAAGGCCCCATCACTGTATGAATGTGATCTAAAGCTGTGGTTAGCCTCTACAGATTCACATTATCTTTGTAGAGATGTAGTAGAGAGCTGTATGAACATGTGTGTGGAGGTAAATGAGGACACAGATTGTGCTGTAAAGTGCTTTGAGTATCTTGATTAGATAGAAAGGTGCTGAGTACAGTCCATTTACTATTTACCAGTGCAATTACAGGTCAAAAACTGATCTGACCTTTTATCATTTCCAGATCAGAGCAGAAATCCCAGATGTTCTGTGGCCCGTGGCTAAAAATCAGACCACGTCCTTGTTAGCCCTCTAATGGGGGGTTTGAGTCTCCCTGTCAGGCTGCAGGCTGAAGATCTCAAGCAGAAAAAGTGCAGATTTAAAAGAAGCTCAATGACATGATAAAGACTGCAATAACTATGACAGATCTCTCATTTGCCTTTTTACACAAAGAGTTGATTGATGCTTCTACTTCTCATCTTCAGGATCAAGGTGAATGACCAGATCGTGGAGGTGGACGGGATCAGCCTGGTGGGGGTCACTCAGAGCTTCGCTGCCTCTGTCCTCAGGAACACATCAGGAGTGGTTCGGTAAGACGTCAACACAGCTCATAAATGTAATTTAATTTCTCTAATTTGCTGCTTTGTTCCGTGAGAAGTATTCACAGACTCTGTCTCCTACTTTTTTAAATGTGTTGCATTTATTACAAGTTTGATTCTTTTTAAAAATCTTCAACAAGAAAAGGAAATCCCAAAAGTTTACAACAAGAAGTTCTACGTCCTGTTAAATGGCAAATACAGCATAACATGAATAAGATAAAATAAATGTACAGTAAAACTAAACCTGTGCTTGAAGCTCTTGAACGTGTTTTGAACTGCACACGTCTCCTAATAAAACTTTACCTGATGTTTTCAGGCCTTAGCCAAAAAAAGCACCTTACAATACATATGAAAATATTATTATGTGAGTTTAACATTTTCATAGATCTGAGTCGAGCTGAAGCAAAAACCTGTCTGTGTACATCAGCAGGCTGGTGGAGCTACACCTTTTTAAATGAACAATAAAAGAAACATACTTCTATCATGGTTATTTTTAGTTCTGTGTTTTTCTGAGACCATAAGGATATACTGCATGTGGCGACATATTTATTTTCATCTTCAAATCACTTCTTGGTCTGCTGCCTTCATACATCTCCTACATGTCACTGCGTGAGTGCAGCTACAGCGTGCGCTCTCAGGACATTTTTACCTGCAGTCCCTCAGTGCGGACTGAACCAGGCAAAATAACAAAATATAGTCTGTAAGCCAAAAGAATTATGAAAAACATCAGGGCTCAAAATAATGTCTGAGTTGAAAAGTGAAAGACTTCAAGTAAACTGAGCCTTTAATTTCAGCAGCTGATCAGTTTCTTAACATTTTACACACAAATTGAGCAGGGTATTGTTTTAATACAATAAATATTATAAATCAGTCTCAGAGCTGTTAGACCTGTTCTCTGTTTGATCTAAATCCTGAATCTGACACTAAATATACGCCTCATCATGATGCGTACAGTCTTCAAACAAAGATGCCTTCAATGTCTCAAAGCAGACTCAAAGAACACAAGAAGAAACTGAATGGATTAAAAAAAAAAAACATCTGACAGGGCAGCTAAAAACAATTATAATAATGACAACACATCGGAAACCCTCAGAACCAGTACTGTGCAGGTTGGTTGAGTTGGTTTACATCAGCTAAAAAAAGAAGAACGTATCAGGAACAGTCATGATCAACGGAAAGAAGAGGGTGTTGAAAGTTCATTGGAGTCCAGAAGATATTTAATGACCTTTTCTGACCTTTTCAGGCTAATGTCAAACCTGGTTAGTCACTTGTTTCCATGTCTCAACGCGTTCTGTGTTCAGACGAAGCGAAAGTCGTCAAAAAGCACAAAATAAGAGGTTGACTACTTTATCAGAATGGTATGTTTAAATCACACAAACACAGGTCAAAAGGTTCAATTTAATTATATTTATTCACCTCCAGCTTGTAAAAAAATATTCATAAAGTTTAAAGACAAGACTGTGATGTAAAAATGTTCACCCATATTTGATGCAAATGATAGAAATGATAATGTTTTATGTTTGAGTAATGTTTAACTCATTCTGTGCACTGAATCACTTTCAGGGAGTTTTATCATAAAATCAAACACTGGAACCTTTAGCAGATTATATTCACAAACCGGCTGCACGTTGATGTGGTGGTTGGCTTCGTCGTCATTTCTTTATGTTCACTCAGGTTTTCTCAGGGAAACTTTTTTTTAACTCCCAATTCAAATGGGATTAAATAGATCTAAGATTCCTAATATACACTGTGCTGCTTATTTAGTTTACTGAAGCACTTGCTCTGTAATTCAGAAAATATAGGCCTCCTCCATTTGAAAGTTTAAATATAAGCCATTTACGCGTCAACAAAAAGTTTATATTAACTCAGAGTTAACTGATAAAAGAGATTAGAAGATGTCTGGTTTGATGGGTGGCGTTCTTGATGACATATTGTGACAACAACCTTTCTTTGTTCGTCTCCTTTAAAAATGTTTTGCAGCACTTTCCCACAATTTTCCTCCCCGCCAGTGTCGGCAGGCCTTCGAAGGCGAAGATTAAAAAGTGATCGACTTATTGCAGCACTTTATTAACGCAGAAGACTACAAAGCATTCTTGCACTTCAGTGAGACGTCTTTTAATGTTTATGTATTATGGCCAGTTTCATTTAGAAAATTACTGTTATTAAAAGATGTGATAAATGTCTTTACTTAGGGTTGTCGTTTTTATTAAAAGGATGAAACGAAGGCTTTGTGTGCAGTGAAAACTGTGAGCTTTTAGCTCGTGCACATTTACAAACTATCGTGGTCGGTGTGAGGTTTGACCCAGATGCAGGCAGACATGGAGAGCTCAACGTAAAGCGAAATTTTAATTTAATTAAAAAAACAATTATAATATTTATTTTTCAAGCTGGCACATTGTCCAGTTTTAAGACTGGGCTTAAGACTTTTCTTTTTGATAAATCCTATAATCAGGGTCATGAGGGAGTTTTTCCTTTCCACTGTCGCCTTCATGCTTGCTCAATATGAGAGTTCTGTGATGGAGTTAAACTCAAAGCAGTCTGCTCCTCACATAAATAATGTTAAATTATTATTTTTATACATGAATGTTTCTGTTAAGTGCCCTGATATAACTCCTGTTGTGACTTGGCGCTATATCAAAATTGAATTGAAAACATTTTTTTTTTACCATTTCATGAGAAACTGATATTTCTTTCCAACGAGATACAGATGACATCAATAAACACATCTGAAGGAACGTCACCAAATCAGTTGTAGACAAATACTTTGACAAGTAGTGAAACATGCACCGTTCAGAAGAACTACAGAACTTACCACTGACAGACTGCTAGGATTCATTTAACAAGCTTAAACTGAGTTGTTCAAGTTGCAACAAGAGCTAAAATCGTCAAAACCACAGCTAAAATGTAGAAGTAGTTTTTCCCCATGAGACCTTCTGAAAGTTAAAAATAAGTTTAGTTTCAGTTCTGTTTTCCTCTGAATCAAATCAAATCAATTCAAACGATTAGAAGGAGCAGCTCCTCCTGACTTGTTGACATGACTGAAGGAACGGATGAGCCGACTCACTTTGGAGGCCTCCAGCTCCTTCACCCTCTCCTCGGCTGCCGTCAGCTTCGCCTTCAGGGCGCCAATCTCCTGCTCCATGGGCATGACCACTGACCGGAGCTTCTCCGCGTCCTCCTGAGCCTGAGGAGAACGTCACGCTGTGAGACTGAAAACAGACGGGGGGGCCGTGTGGACGCAGAATTTATTAAATCTGGATTCGATGTCATGAACGATCCAGCTTGATGACAAATCTGCCCAGCGGGGCATTTGTGTTTTCTGAATGAATCACTGTCCTCAGACGTTCAGCTGCACGTTCAGCTGCACGTTCAACCGAGCGTTTATTTTTCAGCACAGACTCGAGTCACTTTAGAAACATTTAAAGTCATAAAACATCCTTCACCCTTTGATACGGAGTCAAAGAAAACTGATGATGTGTAAAAACTCTTATTAGCTTCCTTTAAGATCAAACTCTAAATCTGAAGTCGCGTTTAAGATGCGACTGAAATTTATTGACATATTTCTACTTTTCCTGCCTGCAAACGACCAAACCTCCCAGTTTACATTAATAATTTAAAAAGAACGTGACTTGGACTGAAAAGCCGGTTCAGAACTTCACAGAAAACTTCATATCACTAAAACCACAATAGTTTATCAGGTTGGATTAAATCAGATGATCTGAGGCACAGTTTGTGTTTAGATTTGTTTTTTGCAATCCTCTATTTGTTTATATTTTATTTGTTATTATTTCTATTTTTTCCTCTTCTTCATCCTCCACAGTTCAATCCAACAGGACGAGTGAAGGTGGTGTGGGTGGAGGGCAGCGATCTGACAGTTCTGGATCTTTCTGCTCTTCATGAGATTTCAGATCCAATCTGTAGGCACAAATCTGTGCAATTTATATAAGTTTGAGTCAGGATTTAACAGATAACAGAATTAAAAAATGTATTAACTGTTTGGAAATCTTTGTCACTTTAAGAAAATGTGTTTATGTAAATGTGTGAAATCTGATTTAACTTTTATTTTGTATGTTCTCTGCCATCTACCTACTTCTGCATCTTTGTGCCATTTGATCGGTTCATAAATCAAAACGTTCAGCTCAGTCTGGACGTGGCTGCTCTGACTGATGGTTTTTAAAACTTTTAACTTTTCAAAATATTCAACTTTATTAACAAATATTTTTACCATAGAAACACATGAAAATCTCTTCCAATTCCTCTTTGTTCTCTTTGAAATCTGCTTCAGTGCACTCTGTTGTCCCTTTTGTGCTATTTTAGCTAGTCTTTTGCTACTTTAGTCTCACACTACCATTCTACTAAATTTACCTTTCAGCTACTGTTAAAATACTGCTATTTTAGGCATTTAGCTAGCCATTATGCAACTTGTATCATTTAGCTCTCATTCTGTTACATTTAGCTTTTAGCTAACACTCTGCTGCATTTCGTTTTTAGCTACCATTCTGTTTCATTTAGCTTTTAGCTAACATTCTGCTACATTTGGCTTTTAGCTAACATTCCGCTACATTTAGTTTTGAGCTACTTTTTATGACTTTTAGAAGATGAATTAACCTTTTGCTACTTTGAACGTTTAGCTAGGATTATTTTTTTATTTTTAGCTATTGAGTATTTAGCTTTTAGCTAGCTTTTACAACTTTTAGCTACCATTCTGCTACATTTAGCTTTTAGCTACCATTCTGCTGCTTTTAGCTTTTTGCTACTTTTCTACCAAATTTAGCTACCCTTCTGCTATTTTTAGCTGCTGTTCTACTACTTTTAGCATCTAATTAGCCTTTTGCTAACTTCAATTTTTAGCTACCATTCTGCTCCTTTAAGCTTTTAGCTACTGTAGCTCTTTAGTTCTCAGGTTCCATTCTGCTACCTTTAGCTATTGTTCTACTACTCTTACCATTTACTTAGCCTTTTGTTTCTGTTAGCTGCAACAACTCAGTGTTGGCGTCTTCAACATATTTTAGCTGTCACGGAGCGTCAGATGTGTATTTTTACAGAAACTGCTGTTTCTTCAGTTCTTCTGGGCAGAACTGGTTTAATGTAGCCACAGCTTTCGGCAGCTAAGAGCTGAAGTCTCAGACCTGGTGAACAGAGTGAAGCGTCCAGCTGGCTCCATCATGCAGTACATTACGGGACTTCCTTTTACAAACTTAGCAGAAAAACGTGGGAGAAAACAAGAACCTTCCATCTCCACACCAGTTCTCCATCAGGAGATCAAACTTTCTAAACACATGAACGCAAACAGCCATAAAATAAAATGAATTCAAAAAAAAAAAAAGTCTTACTTTTTTCATTTCATCCTCCAGGTTCTCCTCCTCCTGACCCTCGGTGAGGCGCCGTCTCAGGTCTGCCAGTTCTCGCTCCATCGCCTCTCGGTACTGGTTCCACTGGGCTCGCTCCTGCTCCAGGCGCTGGTGGAACTGGACCTCATATTCACACACAGTGTCTGAAGGAGACGCACAACAAAATCAGATGTTCTCGTCATGGTTGCTGTGGCAGAAATCCAAAATATTATCCCTGTGCAACAAAAACTACGAAGGTTTCCACATTTCACTGAATGTTTGGTTGAATAAAGATGGTTTATGTTAAAAATAAATTTTAAAATGGTGGCTGTTTTTGATGAATGATCATCATGTCCTCCTGCATGATAAATATTACGCTCACTCAAAAGACAGGTCAGCAAAATAGCTGCACAGACCAGTTCTTCCTCTAACGGTTCATAAATTGCAGGTGAGGCGTCCACGTCCTTCTCAGAGGTGAGCTTCGAGCGGAACCAAAAGAGGCGGAGCATAACTCAGCCGGGCTGACATGAAGCGTGATGCATTAAATGTGTCATTTACTACGATAAATTCACTCACATTAATGATACTCTTTGTGGTTATTTTTTAAAACCAACGACAAAGTTGCTGAGTCATCATCAATATTCCCGGATAATAAATCAGTGGACGGTCACATCGATAAGATCGGTTCATCAGAAGTCCCTGAGCGTCACCGCAAGAGCGCACAACCTTTTGACTCTTTTTATTAACACTAAAACACAGACATCTGTATGCCTCAGATTAAAACTAAGATGTGTCTCTGTTCAACTTTATTTGTCCCCAAACTCACTAAGTTCTCTCTGTGAGACTGTGTGAGCTGCAAAGGATGCTGGGTAGTCTTTTTGAAATTGTGTGCAATGTTTCTGTTTTTTATGTTTCTGTGTGTGAGTGGGATGTTCTTGTTAAAACATCCTGTTCAGGTTTGATTTAGCGTTCATGTTGAAGTCTCTGTCGTCGGCTGTAAACTGACACCAGGAGTCAGAGGCGGTTCCTGGTTTGTACACGGGCAAAAGTGAGTCGTGACATCATGCCCCAGGGTGGCACTTAGCTTAGCATAGAAAAACATTTTGTGTAAGTCAATATTTTATTGTACAACTTTTTTTTTTTTGGGGGGGGGGGCTTCAACAAGTGTATGTTCTGTACACTTGTGAAATATGGAAAATAGTGAATGATCCTTAAAACAATAACTGTTCTCAGTAGAGTAAAATACTGAACACCTCACATAAACACTGAAAAATACAGTTTATTAATATTTTATCCTCCATAAACTAGTCATTTTTTTATCAATCTCAGCCCAAAATAAAAGCATAAAATGTAAATGAATTTATTTTTAGCTCAAAAAAAAAAAAAAGCCTCAAAGTTCAGTCTACGTATTTACAAAATGACAATTTGTTTATTTTATAGCAGTTTTTAAAAAGTGGTATTTTCTTCAAACACCCAAAAGGGTTTTTGACATTTATATATATAATTTTCTTTCTTTTTTTCTTTTAGATTTATCAAGAACTGTACTGTCCCTGACAACATGCACTAAAATAATAATAATAAAAGCATTTGGCTGATTTTTCCACACAGGACCCTTTAAGGGTTAAATAAAAAATACCGGTACTCACAGCTGAACTTTAAGGCTTGTCTTCCACCTAATTATACTAAAGTTTTATTATCGTCTGCCGCCTAAAGTTTATTGTGAATGTAAGCAAAATATCTCATGAACCACTGAACAAATTTTAAGAAAATATTAAAAAGTAATTGCTGGATTAAAATCTACAATCGATAAACGTTCAGAGCCAACCTGATTTAAGATGGCTGCCACAGCAAGTGACTTAAAAACAAGAAAAATGGCTTCAACTCAGTCAGTTTTATAGAGATTGAGTTAAACATTGAAGTGGTAGTAGCTGAGAGTCATGCACAAGTTCTCAACATGAGATGATCTCATGTTGACACAGAGAGTTGAGACTGAGAGGCACAGTCCAGGAATTTAAGACTGTGACCCATTAACGGAAACATTAAATCGGACAAAAGAAACCTCACGAGAACAAATTTAAACCCAAAAAGTCGACCAGCGACAGAGGAGACGAGGATTTAAACTGATCTGTGTTTTTACACCTGCACTGTTACGAGCTGCTGTCGACACACGCAACACAAAAACTGTAGCCTAACAACTTTAACTTTGGCAAGAAGAACAAATAAAACCACCAGCTGTAATAGGATTAGGATTAGGAATAAAACTAATATAACAAGTTCTATGTGCTCTCGTGTCTCTGGCAGTGTAATAAAACAACACCTGACTCTAGAGAGCAAACTGCAGAGTAGCTTAAGAAATAAACTGTACAGTTTAATTTTTTAACTAATAACGACTCAGTGAGACGTGTTCGAGCTCCATCAGCAGCTCTGAGCACCTTTCATGATGGCCTGCAGAGAAGCCACTTCCTCCTGCCACTGGCTGCGGACCTGGTCGATGGCCTCCTGCTTCGTGTTTTCCGACACAGTTGCCACGGCTTTGATGGTCTCGATCTCGGCCCAGGCCTGAGCCAACTGGGCCTGAACGGTGCTCAGCTCGGTCTGGGAGTTCTCCAGCGCTGCAGTCTGCCTCTTGAGCTCCTCTGAGGAGGGGACAGGACAGATCAAACGTAAAACAGGATGGACAGAAGACAAGTGGGTCAAACTGAGCAGCTTGGAAGGAGGAGCCACTCGTTTGTGTGCTTTTTATGAGGTTTTTAGTGCTTCACAGAACCAGAATCCTATCTTTATGCTGACAATTGAAAAAATAAATTCTAACTACTCTGTGCCCTGTTGTCAATGATTTATCGAACGCATGCTCCAACAGTTTGGTTTTATTCTGAGGCTCACCTTCCTTGGACAGGTAGAGCTCCTTGAATTTGGCCCGTTTCTGGTTGAACTCGGCGTCGAGCTGCTGCTTGAGTCGGATGAACTCGGTCCGCTCCTGCTCCAGAGCCGCCACTCGCTGCTGGAGCAACTCTTAGGTCACAAACAGGAACAAAAACAAAACAGAGGTGTTGTCAATCAACTGCTGACTGCGTGTAATTAAAGACAAAACAAATCAACCTGCAAGTTATTTACATTTAATTACATTAAGACCATTAACCATGTCAAGTCAGAGATGGTCAGTCAAAGGCAGGAAAACAATAACCCGTAAAATAAACCGGATTAGTCAGAAAATTAACAGTAATTGTCACTTTTTTGTTCTCTTTTAAGGTACAAAAGTGAAAATATTTGACAACTAATCATAGTACAATTATATAATTGTGACAATTTGGCTTTCTTGTTAAGGTTAAATTATTTTTTAATTTATGTAAACAACAACAATCCTTGAATTAATCAACAATGAAAAAATGTGTATAGGGCTGTAAAAAATTATTTTTATTACTGGTTATAATACTAATCCTAAACTGTCTCCAAAGAACAGCTTTAAAAAATAATTTCACATAAACCGTAACAGAAGTACAGCAGTCCCTCGCTACGTCGCGTTTGACTTTCACGGACTCGCTCTTTTGCGGTTTTTCAACGATTGTCAAGTTTATTACTCACATGATTGGGACTGTACGGAATAAAAAGTTAATGGGAAAAAATATATACTTCGGACAAGCACAGTCATTTTGTAGTTTTCTTTCAATAAGCCTAAACTGTAACGCCAGTCCAAAATACAGTAACTACATTACCCAGAAGTCAACAGTGCTTTCGGCTGCTGCTTTCTGCCAAAATGGAAGGAAAGTTTTGATCCGATTCAAACCTGACTAAAAAGTCTGGTTCTTTTTCATACTGACTTTGATGCTCAGTGGATGCAGAGAGCCGATCAGAACCGGACCAGAACTACTTCCAGCCTGATCTGTCAATCTGAGTGCTGCTTGCCGGCCCATGAAACCTCTCGAGCAGAGAGGTGTCACTTGGAGGTCCAGTGTCTTCTTTGGAGCTCACCCGGACTTTTTCATCCAGATCCGTCTGGACTATTTGGACTTGATCGGGACCATTGTGTGGTTTTGTTCTGACTCGCCGAAGGTCCGGCTCTCTCCAAAAGATTCTGGTGCTCAACGGCTGCAGAACCCAACCAGAACCGGACCAAGGCTGGTGAGTCCCCATGTAAAATTTGCAGTACTGTGTACAGTACATATATGTATGGTGTTAAAATGATGTAGGTTTAAGAGTTTAGAACATTGTAAAGTGTGTGAGAAGGGTTTCTAAAGCCTTAATATATACGTATATAAATACTAAAATTAATATGTATAGCATTCCTACTTCGTAGTTTTTCACTTATTGCGGGTGTATCTTGAACATAAACCCCAGCGATAAACGAGGGACTACTGTACATTCTGTTAATAGGCAGCATGAGTAACTTTAATTATACTAAACAAACCACTCATTTTTGATGCCGTCTGTATTTTTGAAAGTTTAAAATAATGCACTGGCAGCTCTCTAATGGACCTGAAAGCATGTGAGGTCACAGCGAGCAGCTCGTACCTGATTTAACTCGTCTGTTATTTAAAACCTGCACACAGACGACAGAGACAGGGTTATTCTGCACACGCAGACAGACAAACGGAAACATTTACGAGCAACGAGCAACAGGAAGGTTGAGCACGGCTCTGTCAGCATCATGTGATCAAGGACAAAGTTTTGCTCTTTTGCAACATCAAATAAAGTTTTAACCTTTCTGTAACAGTTGTTGTTAATCATGGAGGGAAACACAAACATAAATAAAAACTTTGAAACAAGCTTTGAAATAACCCACAGGTCAACAAACGCCAATTTGTCAAGGATGCAAATACTGATCAAACTTAGAATCGTTTCACTTAGCAAATGCTCAAATATCTCAACATCTACTATTAAAGCACAAGGTTTAAAAAAAAAACTCAAAGAATTTCCTTTTTAATCATTAAAACTGCTTTCAAGTGTACTGAGAGGTACTGGTTGCAATCCGTGATGTCCAAAACAAAACAAAACAAAAAAAAAACTTCCCTGAACTCTCTCAAATTGTGCCATTTGAAAGAGTTTACTCCTGTGGATATCATTTGAAAAGTGGATATGCATTTAATGTAAACTAAGAATTTTGTCTGTTTTACTCAGCAAGTCTGAGCGTTAATAATAAATCAGAAGAGTCCGACTTCTCCATCCCAAACAGCTCTTCTGTAGACGTCACTGATGACCTGTTTTCAGTCGCGGCGACTGTTTCCGTAGGTAAACAAACACATGACATAGTTGGCAGCACACTGACCATCAAGATAAGAAAAAATAAAGTGTGAAATTTGTTTCTTATTTTAATTGCCGCAATGCCTCGCTGTGTCAGTGTTAGTTTATCCAGTTTATAAGTGAATTAACAGGTTCCTATGAAGAAACACTGCAAAAGGCCAATACAGTACAGTAGTTAAATGTTTTGTTGGTCATATGAACCTCATCGTGTCATACACTGAAAGAGCTGCAGTCTATTTTTCATGCACGTGTTCGATATCAAACTTACTACAGTCAGCAGCTGTCACGTTTGCTTAAACATCCCCACAGTGGCAGATTGTTGCCAAATCCATAAACTCACAAGTTCAAGAACATGACATTGGCAGTCCTTAGTCACAAATATCTGAACTGTTTTTTAATATTTAAACTGATTTTGTGTAACTGTTTACAATATCATGGGTAAAAACAGATAAGGAACAGAAATTATGCATATTTACCTTTCCATGTTTGTACAGTTTCTGAACCATTCTTGTGATAAACTTTAAACAACTTTAAATAATCTCCAGCTTGACCTACCTTGTTTAATGAATGATTTTGAGTCAGCTACAAAATAAACAGGGTAAATCAGCTTCCTGAGACGGGTCAAGCCTCCAGGCAACACACAACATATAAACCAGGACTGAAATGACCCATAAAACCCGAGTTACTGGCTGTCAGTCCTGGACCAAACCCACCTTTGGATTAAACCATCCATCAAGCTATCAGCTAAAACGTTTTCTCTGTTTCGTCATCAGCTGTGACAACACGACTCCTGTTCATCAATGTGTAGCCTTGGTTTGATTAAAGTGATGTTTATAAATGCACACACTGCGTAACATTAAATGTTCAGTAAGTGCCAGTGACAGCAGTGACACGTCGCCCTGATGATGCTAACTGGCTAATGTTGTCAAGGATGCAGAGGCCGCTGCCTTCAGGGCTGCCAGCCTTCAGCCCCGAGAGGAGTCAAACGGGAGACATTTACCGTCATGGTGGGACGACGGAGGGGATCCCGAGGCCTCCTCGGCCATGGTTTCCGAAGGAGGGCTTAAAGGATATAACCAGAAAGGTGGGAAATAAGCAAGGAGCGTCCAAGAAAATAGGCTAACATAACAACTACCGTTAAGCTAGCAAAAGGAAGGAAACGGTTTCCGGTTGTGTATCAAAATAAAAAAACGACATTTCGCGCTTAGGGCTTTTTCGTAACAAATATTATCAATTCCTATATAAAATCATAATTGTTTTTGTAATAACTTAAAAATATCAAATTATCTGAGTTGTTTTGAAGTTAATGTTAAAGTTAAAAAAAAAGTTTATTTAATATTTGACTCTTTGAGCTATTATTTTGAAGACAACTAATGCACTTCCTGTAGATGTCTACGAACGCAAGTTCTCTTGCTCCGGTGAAATCTTTCAAAATAAAAGCAATTTTTTTTTCCCACAACATTTTTACACGCAAAATCAAGTTTCCTCTTTTCAGTGCAGAAACATGTTTCATTTTGTTATTTTGAATGCAATTTTAGAAGCTCATGTTGTTCATAAATGCTTGTTTTTTTTTTCATTCGACCTTTATTTATACAGATTATTCCCATTTACAAGAGATATCTGAATTTAATAAAAAGTGATGACAACTGTAAACAACAAAGACAACAATCATAAAAGAAAGCGTAAAAATTGAGAAGAAAAAAAGAAAAGAAAATGGTTATAAAAATGAAACAAAAAAGGCTAGATTGTAAAGTGATGTAGAATACAAAAAACAGGAACATGTTTGCATTGGTTTTGCCAACTAATATAACAGAACTGAAAATACAGTATGACCAACTTCATGCAATAATCATACAGACATTATTTGTTTACTTTGTTTTGAACATATTATTATACACTGTTAATAGTATTTTTAACTGTATTAAAATGTATCCATGAAGTTTATATCAAGCATTTTTTTTTTTTTTTAATTTAAGAAATTTACAAAAATTGTAAAATGTGGGCAATGGTTATCTTCAATAATATTATGCAACTTAATTTTTTTTAACCAAAATTCAATTGGAGGATGCTACTCATGTGTTGCTGTGCTTACACAAAACTTTCAGCGGAATTACATCAAATCAGTTTTCATCAACTTTAAGTCCAGTAACAAAATTCACAATGTTTTCCAAGTTAGCAAAATGCTAAATCTGCTAAACAAAAAAATTAATTGTGCTTTTAGCTGTTAGCAGATTAGCTGAACTGTGCCCTCCACTGATTATATCCTTCATTTAGGGTTACCAGATGATAAACATTTGGTTCATGGTAGGAAATGTTTCTAGAGTTGTCGACTGTGTCCAGGAAATTTGTTTGAGTTATCAGTTTGACTAAGTAAGACCTTAGATATTATCACTGTCATTGTTTTGCCTGGTACTAAAATAAGACGGATCTTCTGAGCGTCTGAGAAATGAGCTTTGACTGTAGCTGTTTTATACAGGAAATCAAACTGAATGACTTCTATTAACACAATGAAACATCAAGTGGGTAAAAGTAATTAAAACTGTAGTTTTTGCGGAGTACTTTGTACTGTACTTTTACTTAAGTATTTTATAGCACCAGTACCAGTACTTTTACTTGTAATTGTAACAGTACTTGTACTTGAGTACACATTTCCAGTAGTCTTTTCACCTCTGTTGATAAATTTAATTATTATTTTTTGTCTCCAAGCTGGAAATGTCCCCAGATTTAATAAGAAAATCTAGTCACCTTGTATAACGGGGATCTCCACTCCTGACGTCACATACTTTGCATAGATAACCCCCACACACACACACACAGTAACCCGTATGTTAGAACAACATCATGGCTTCACATCAGAGATTCAGTTGTACAACATTGACAGAAAAAGATATTCCCGGCGTGAACTTGGACACGTCAGTAAACACACGAACGTCCAGTTGAAACGTCGGCTGCAGTGTCCAGGTGTTTGACAAACTGGAACGCTTGTAGTGTGTGTTTGTGCGTGTGTGTATGTGTGTGGAGATTTTGTGCATTTGTCACTGAGCAAGTGTTTTTGCATCATTTCAAGAAACAAAAATCCAGCCTTCAGACGTCTCTCAGCATCTTCAGTTTGGGAAAAGTGACCAAAAATGACCTCTGCCACGCGAGAACGATCGCTGTACTCTGAGTCGTTGATGCAGGTACCGTACGCACGTTTTGTGGCCCTCCTGGTGTGATTCATTCAATTTTATTGATTTTCTTTCAGTTTAGAGCAGACTATGCATGTGTTTGGTCTGTGGGAGGAAACTGGAGTACTGTATTCGGAGAAAACCCACGCATGCACGGAGAGAACGTGCAAACTCCACACAGAAAGGTCCCCAGCCAGGATTTGACCCAGCAACTTTCTCGCTGAGAGGTAACTCCTCTAACAACTGCTCCACCGTGCTGCCATGCGCTTCATCAGCCCCTGTCCAGTTTTCCTTCTTTAGTGAAGCATCTTCTGGTTTGTATTTTGGTCCTGATGCTGCCGTGTTAATGTTTTTTTTCTTTAAACACATTTCTTAGCTGTGGCGTCTTTATTATCTCAGAGCAATAAAACAGCTGTTTGCAAGGATGTGCAGGTTTCCTTTGACTCCATCAGTCACACACATGATGTGGTCACTGAAGCTCGGCAGAGGGAGCGAAGCATCTGGTTCCGCGCTTTGGGTTTCTTCACTAAACTAAGAAAATCAGAAGCTGGTATGCAAAGTTTCAGCGCGTGACGACGGCTGCTGGATGGTGAAATCCACTTTCGTCTTTGATTTCACGAGACCACCACCTGGTTTTCACTCAACGCTGGAGCCATCGGCTGTTTTCTGAAAAGGTAGGATGCGTTCTCTTCTAATTTGACTGTTTGTGAGAGGAAATTAGATGTTTTTAAATTAAAAAATGGCCATAATGAGTTCTGAACTTACAGTATCTGTGTGTGGAAGTAGTCAGGAAGCTGTTGCTGACAGAGGATGTGGGGCAAAAACAAGATAAAGAGAAAAACAAGCATTTGCATCCTCCTGCTCATGGAGATATGAGGACAGAAGTTTGTCCTTCCTGTTGTAATTAATAATAATCATCGTGTGTGTGTAAGGCAGCAGAATTATCTGTCACATTCTTATGGCTGGCAGTGCAGGCGGCAGACTTCCTCCTGAGAAGACGAGTCCTCACAGACCGTCTTCTTTGAGTCTTAGAGCGAATTCACCAAAATAACCTTCAGACTCGGTCAACGCTCAAAATGAGGAAGTGGTCGACGCTTTGTTTTCCGACGCCCAGCCTCGAATGCTGAGAAGCAGCTCGTCAAATGTGCTATACCCAAGTGTGAGTTTGATTTCTCCCTCTTTCTATTTTCCTTTTCTTTCAGTTCCTTTTAATCGAAGGCATCCAGCATGACTTTTTTACCTAAATACATCTGGGTTTTAGTGCTGATCGGGATCATTGTTGTGTCTTTGGTGATCGGCCTCATCTTCCTGATCATCAACATATGCATAATATGCATATCCACTAAAGGTAAGGTGAATCTCTCTGTGGCACCTTTATCACAAGTTGTATTTCCATGACAGCCTCTAAAGTATTTACTGTTTCATGTCACCTGTTTTTTTTTTTTTTTTGCTTATTAGATGATAAAGTTCAGGTTTGACCGAGATGATTTTCTTCATTTTACGGTGAAGATGACCAACTTTCCATCCGCTAAACTTTAGAACTGTGGAGCACAAACTTTCAGGATTTTGACGCCTCATCTTTCGCTGTTTTAAATCACCAAACTTCACCAACAACTTTATTAAACTTGTATAATGACAACACAAAGTCAACAATCAGAATATCATTTTTATTCAGCAAGTGAATCTTGGCAAACACAAAAAAAATCTATAATTCATTCAGTTTTGTAAATATTAAGCTAAAATTTGGTGAGGTAGTAGCCGAGAGTGTTGCTCATCTTATGCTTTGCATTCAAGATCTATTTTTAAAACTTTGTCAATAGTTATAGGATCAAATCTGTTAATTTGTCTAAATAAAGGTTGAATTAATCTAATAACAAATTGTCTCAGGAACCACTGAATAGATTTTATTGAAACTTGCTTTCTATTTATTTACCATATTTTTTATTGATGTTGATCTTGATGTTTAGTTAAAAAAATGCTCAAATGTGTGAATAATTTTTTGGTTGCAGTAAATATGTCACAAATTACAGTTTAGTGTAATCCGTTATTAAACGTTCCCAGATTAAAGCATCTCAAAATTAAAAGAGGCTAAATTAAATGTCCGTATTCATGTTCTATATACTGTACTTTTCTTGAATTTTTGCTTCTTTTAAATAAAATTTGTAAAATCTCACACATCCAGCAACATTTAATCGAAGAATCATGACGTTGTTTTGAGGAGATTCAGTTGAGATTATGAGGAAATTATGATTATAGTGCTTTTTAAACAGTTTGAACTTCTTTTTTTTTTTTTTTTAGATTCAGACGCATTTTAAATTAAAGTTGCAACTGAAGAAAAAACTGACTGCAATATACAAATGATCATTTGAACAAATTGTAACTTACTTTTTGGTGCTAAATATTAAATAGTGGGTTTGTTTGAATTTATTATTAGCATTGAATGAAAAAAAATAGTGATGTAATAACAGCATGAACAAGAACCATCTTTATCGTTACATTTAAGTGAAGGCGATTTCCAGTTTGGGTTGACGTGAACTGTCGTTTCCCCCAATGAGAATCCAGAAGAGGAAGAAGGAACATCAAACCTCATTATCCTGTGAGACCGTTCCTCTCAGGGCGTCACGGCAACCCCAAAGAAAAGTTATTATAATTGTATGAATTGCTATAATTAGGGGCACCCTGTGGATTTGATTGGCTTAGATGAAACTTTAATGATCCCTGCGGTGAAACGGTGCAGCAGCGGCACAGAGAGGGACCTTCTTCTGATTTACTGTATGAATGAACAAAGAGTACACAAAGACAACAATCTCATGACACAAATCTGCATTATTGGTACAGTTGGAGACAAAACAAGAGGCTTTTATGAATGTATGAACACATTTTTATCAAATGTTAAGATACAGTACAGGTCTGTGTTTTGTATACCTATATATTTTTGTAATTTAGCTCCATTATTATAAGCTGATTGTTTCTTCATTGATAACTTTGCCAACTACATTTGCTGTTTGTCTTGCAATAACTTGACATTTAATTAAATTATTGCTTCCATGATTTGAAATTTTCAATTATTTTATTTTAATTTGTCAGGTTATAACTATATTTCTCTCTCGTCTTTTTTATTTTACAGGGAAACACAAAGTCTTCCATCATAAGAAAAGATCTGACACATACTTTTTTGAGTAAAGTTTTATTTTTATATTCTATTCTATTCATATCTTCATTTTCTTTTGGAGTAGTGAATTCACAACTTGGTCTAATGTCTGTTTAGAAGTTCCACATTTAAAGAGACTGACGGCTTAGCTTGTTTTAAAACCTGAAAGGTCCTGATTCTGTCGATGTGTTAAATAAATCTGTAGCGGCGTCAGCTCAGGTGTTTCGTACGAGCCGTGGCAGAAAGGCTAAAAGAGGCGAAGTTACAAGTTTCATGGTTTTACAGCTGAGCTTTATTGTGTGAATGTTCATGAAGCATTCACTCTGTTGTGATCCACTTTTCTTCTGTACGTTTTTTTTTTTTTTTTTTTTTTTTTTTTTACAAAAAAAATAAATAAAAAAATAAATAAATTTGGTGCAATTCTCGTTCCACAGTTTTTAAGCTATTTCAACAAATCATAAATCAAAACGTTCAGCTCGTTCAGGACAACCCTGCTATACCTTTGGTATTGATGCAACTAGCTTTTAGAAATATTTAGCCTTTTCTGCCATTTGTTCATCACAGAAAATGAATTGAGCTCATTTTACATCCTTCAAATCTTTAGATCTGTTTACAACCTTTTACTGCTCTTTTCACATTTTGTTCTGCTTTCTGCAAATTTTTACTTTTTTCAGCTACTTTCAGCTAGTTTCAGCTGATTTTTCAGCTGGTTAGTGATCCTTTCAGATTGTTTCTGCTAACTACAACATGTTTGTGCTTCTGCTAACGTCTTTCCACTTCCTTCTGGAAATGTAAGCTTCATTCTACTTTTTTTTAGCAACTTTTCAGCTATTTTTGGCTAATTTCAGCTTTTTTTCAGATAATTTCCACTTTTTGTGCTCATTTCTGTCTCTTTCAGCCTAAATGGACAAAAGTGTTATTTATGCTATTCTGCTAATCTAAGCTTGTTCTATATCTTTTCATCTACTTTTTAGCATTTTTTTAGCTAATTTCGCTGTTTTCATATAAATTCAAGTTGTTCACGTTAATTTCTGCTACTTTCAGGCTGATTAACTTATTTATGCTAATTTCAGCTTGTTATGCTCCTTTCAGCTTATTTATGCTTGTTTCAGCTTTTTCTGTTATTTCAACTACTATTTAGCTGCTTTTGTGAAAAACAGCTTTTTCAGCTAATTCCACTTTTTTTATTTTTTTATTTCACTTGTTCCATTTGGTAATTTCGGCTTCTTTCCGACTTTTCAGCTACTTTACGGCTATTTTTTTTTTTTTTTTTTTTTGTTGCTCTTTTCAGCCTTTTTTTTTAGCTAATTTCTTATTTTTTGTGTTCATTTCTGCTTTTCTAAATCTAGTTCAGTAAACACGTGTTCTTTCTGCTTTCTTCTGCTAACATAGGCTTGTTCTTCTATTTCAGCCACATTTAATCATGTTTTAGCTAATTTCAGCTGTTTTTCAGCACTTCTGCATTCACACTGCATTTGTCCTGATTTTAAACTTTCAGCTGAACCATAACGTATGAAAGAATTGTTGGAAGCATTTTTATTAACTGTAAAACAAATAATGTAAAACTTAAATTTAGAGTTTATATTTTTTGATACAGCATAGACCAAATTTACAAACGTTAGCTCGAAGCTAGTTTACTAATTTAAAATCTTTGATTTTTCTTTCCTGCCTCGGTGTGACTGTACAAGTCACACTGAAGATAAACGTTGTAAATACCACTGTAAGTTTCACATAGAGTACATTCATTTGAAGCAGTGGTTCGTTTATGTGACTGTTTCTAATCACAACTGTGAGTCATTTTATTTGTTTAATCTCATTTATAATCTAAATAGAAATATTTTATTGAACACATGACTTTGAGTAGTTTGAATTTTATCTGCATCTGCAACATGTTATATTGTCACGCCTATAAGTCTGCGAGCGTATTCCAAGAATGAAGAACTGGTCACCAAATAGGATAAAAAAAAATACTTCAATATATATA
>JARVLU010000324.1:4974430-4999779 GCA_031762415.1 Simpsonichthys santanae
TTGGGGCATTGTTCGCTCCTGCCTTTATAATCTGTTATGCATTTAATGCCCCTCCACATGCTCCGTGGGTCTTGTGAAGTGAACTGACCCTCAATCCTCTGTGCATATGCGGCTTTGGCCCTTTTAATTGTAAGCGGAAGAATAATATTGATAACCAATATATTGGCTGAAATTTTTTAGCTTCGTCCACCTCAAAGAATCTTAAATAAACAGCTACTTTTAAACCTGTTTTAACACTTGAAGTCTTGAAACAGTCTTCCTAACGTGCGTTCACATTTTCTACCCTCCAGTATTCACCATAAAGTTTGTCAAGTGTGTTACAAAAAAATCAATTAAACAAAGCAACACCCTTCCATGTTCGTTGTTGAAACAGTCAGTCACGTAGTTAGCTTGCTAACTTGAGAGTCACGTAGCTAATGACAAACTGGTTGGAGGATTGAAGAGAATTTATTGTTGATTTGTTTTACTGGTCAGTTAAAATAAACTGGCCGTGCTCTGTTCAGCTAAATACGCTACACAGTATCGCTCCCTGCCTCTGCTGTGCTGAAAGTGAAAGTGAACGGTCTTGACTTGAAAGTGGTCCACATGTGCCCTCTGCTGGATACATTGTACAATTACGCCTTTTGCCACAGCTTGTTCCCAGTGTTTATATTGGTTTATATTGGTTCATAATGGGCCATTTACCACCAATACCAATAAGTCTCCAGACATCTATATCAGCCTAAAATATTGACCTTACCGATGTATCGGTAAGGCTCTACATAGAAATGTCAAACCCTATGCACCTTAGATTGTTCCTACCTGTCCATCCATAACAGTCCAGGGTGTAACTCTACAAATGTTTAGGACAGAAAATATCCTCAGACTATGGCTCCATGTTTGTTTTTATTGTTGTTTTTAAAACCTCTTCCACCAAAAGAACCTTGAGTGATTTTGGTAATAAACAGGTAAGTTCTCCAAATTACAACTAATTGCTGCAGTTTCATATTATTAGTTGGATTTGTTTTGTAGATTTACACCAAAGTTACCAAAAGCTGGCTATGTAATACAGTACTCTTAATTATCTTACACATAAATTTGTTTGGTAAGCCATAATCATCAAATTTACAAGAAACAAAGCTTGAAACATTCCACTCTGTATAATGAGTCTATATAATACAAGTTTTTTTTTTTTTTTTTAACAATATTCAAATGTTTTAGATGCAACAAGAACAAGTAACCAGAGTTCTGCCAACAGCCCAAAGTACGCCTGTCAGTAACTTGTCAATAAAAACCCAAAGCATGAATTCCCTCACACAACAATCCTGAATACAGGTGCTTGGCAGAACTTTTGTTACTTGTATATGAGTCATGTGCCTGTTTCCAAAATATTTCATGAACTAGCTGTCAAACAAAGCTTGCACAAAGTAATCATAAGATGAGCATTTTGGAGTCGTTCCAGTTCAAAAGTCAGAAACCAACAAAAATTCTACTGGTCTGGGTGAATTTTTGGTCAAGCTCTTTAATGTCTCCTCGTGACGCACTGTGAGTTCAGCTCCATCGAGTAATAACGTCCAGCCACTGAGTGGGTTTCAACCTGGAGTAAAATAAAAAGGAAGAGGAAAACTTAATGAAAGTAAACGTCACTAAATTGCATGCAGGAATGTTTTTATTTATGCTTTAGTATTTGCTGTCCACAGCTGGTCCCGCTTGTTAAAAAAACCTCTTCAGCTTCTTAAATCCCAGCAGCTGTTGGGCGTCTGCATGACGATACATTTCAAACTTCATATCTGGCACCGTTATTCACAGAGACACACTGTGTTTACCTGCATTAAATCACAGAAAGTGAATGAACACACACACTGTGGTTGGAAGGTTAAAGGTGCGCACACATTTTACTAACAATCTTCACCGAGGGCGATTCATACAACATCTGAAGAAGTTGGCTGGTGGAGATGTTTTTTTTTTTTGTTTTTGCACACACCTTTCATCATCCACGCGACACACGGTGCAGACATCCTGGGAAACCCCTCCCGCTGCACATTTCCGGTAGCTGGACTCCTCTGTGCACAACGTCTGTTCAAGCTCAATCCAAACGTTTTTGGCCATTTGACAATCTTAGCGCGTCTCTATGGAAGAGTCGTACAGATTGCCTCGGCCATCTGCTCCTCAAAGCTGTCCATGTCGCTCGCATGCTCAGCAGCCGGCTTCTGAACGCCGAGTAGTTCATGTGAAACGACAACATTGCTCTGTCCGAGCGATTTTCTGCATTAAAAAACACGCCCACAAACGTCTGACACGATGCTTGTGTTGAGAAGAGGAGGATGAAGCTACTACGAGAACAAAATTCGTCACTCATGTCAACGAGAGCCCGTTTCTGGACTTTTAACAGAATATAAAATGATGTTTAATTCATGTTCAGTAATTAAAATGAGCAACAAAAACAGAACTCTAGATCGGCAATTACGGTAATTATTGGAATTAATTAAAAAAAAAAAAAGGGGGGGGTGGCACAGTGGCTCAGTTGGTAGAGCTGCTGCCTCTCAGCGGGGCCTTTCTGGGTGGAGTTTGTATGCTCTCTTCGTGTTTGCATGGGTTTTCTTCGGGTTTCAGCAGCTTCTCTGAAAAAAATATCTACTCATTTTCATTTATCAGATTTATTGTTTCTTCGTGTCTCTCTCTTGCTACTGAAGACACTGGATGACAAAAAGGCTCAACTCCGGTGCCCTTCACTGACCCCTCTCTTTCTCTTTTTTCTCTTTTCTCTTTAAAATCTGTTTTAACCGTCCAAAATCACGTTTTTGGATCACTAAAAGCAGCTAAGCTACGAGCTAAGCTAACAGGCTGACCTTGGGGAAAAAAAAACCTCCGTCTTGTCGAAGTTCCAGAATTCACAGTTGAAACCTGTGCTTTCGTCTAAAAAGTTTTTTTTTCTGCAAAAAGAAACAGAAAACTTGTTTACTGATTTTTTTAATTAAAAGATTTGTGTGAAAAATGCTATGCTAAAGAGCTAAAACCACACAGAGCGTCCGCCATTTTGATAACCGAAAAACTGGAATGAGAGACAGCCCATGTCACGTCAAGGGGCCTCCGTCCCATTTTTCTTAAAGACACGCTGCTCGCTCCCTCACTATCCATCCTTCAGTTCAAACAGTCTTATACTGACATTCAGTGGTCATAAGAGGTACTACATGCAAAACAAATTACAAACATTACGTTTTAAATTTGACAATTACTAATTATTGTCAAATTTAAAACTATTATCATTTATTGCAATAATTTCTGAGACAATTAATCACCCTGCAAAATTTGTTATCGTGACACGCCTATCCCCACTTCTTGCACAGTGACTGCTGAACATGTGCATTAGTGACCCCCCGCGACCTAGGGGAAGAAGCAGTTAAAGATAATGGATGGATGGAAAGAATAAGATAAGTCTTGTCAGTGCATCCTGCTGTGATTCAGTGATTTTATAAAGTCTAACATCAGTCTAAATATTCACTAACTTTATTAGAAACTACTGGAACTTTATTAGAAACCCTTCAGCGGTCTCTCTTTAGTAATTTTAATAACACTTGGTGCAGGAAAATTATTATTTTTAGGGATGCATGATATTAGATTTTTGGCTGATATCCAATATGTAGATATGTTAAAACTTATTTGGCCGATAGCCGAGATCAATACTGATACATTTTTTTCTCCCTAGACCTTCTTACAGAGACTACATGACTTTTTCTGCTGTGGAATTAAAATACTACTTTATTCTGCATGGTCTTTGTCAGTTTAGCCTGCTACCAAATGCAGATGCCAAAAAGGGGTCTGAAAATGATGTAACACTATATAAATATACAATAAATATATATTTAAAAAACAGCACCTTTTATATCAGTGTTATTTTGATGGAATGACCGATGTCCGATATTTAATTTTATCGTTTATCGCTAATATCAGCAGATACCGTGCCAATAATATCATGCATCCCTTATTATTTTCTTAAATCAAGGCAGCGATTTAACAACACTTCACTCAGGAGTTTTTATAAAATGTTTAAATCTGTCCAACTTTGAACCTGAAATAATTACCGGTAATTCCTTATTCTCTAAACGAGTTAATTTGCGAAACTACTCAACGTTTATCAACTAAGAGAAGTGATATTTCATGTACATATTTGATATTTTACTCTATTGTGGACAATGCATCTAGAAGATTGTCTCATGGCTCACCAGAGGCTTGTGGTGATCTCAGCGGGCCGTTAGCTTGTCCACATCAGCTGTTTGCTCAGAGGTTCCTGCTCAGCCTACAGAGCAGAGCTGTCACTTCCTTCAGCGTCCTTGTGGTACCGGATCCATTCAGACACGGTGCGTGTTTTCACTGCACATCATGTCAAATCACTGTAAAGGCTTTTACTGCTGACTGTAAACCTGCCCCAACACGACGCCTGGATTCAGGATGTCGGTGCTCACAGTGAATCGGATTATTTAGTCGAGGTTCTTCAATTGTTTCTCACGGAGCAGCATGGGCTTTGAAACACGTTCAATCCATCTGCCTGAAGCTGCGAGAAAAATAAAAATATAACCTCAAACTTTCTGCTGAAGTTCTACATTTAGCATTTTGTTATGAGGACAATAAAACGGTTCAATTACAACTTTTTTTTCTGTTCACATTGAATTAATATTGGTATTAAAAAATGTATTCTTGTTTTTTTTTTTTTTTTAATCTGTGCTTCTTAAAATGACTATAGAGATGGGAAAAAAATCTGATGTGTCCAATTAAGATGTTCAAAGTTAGTGCTTTTTTCCAATCCAACTTTATTTATAAAGCACTTTAAAAAAAACATACAGGACCAAAATGCTGTGCAGACAAGTTAAAAAGCACAAAAGGAATAAAATACCAAAAAATGATTAAAAAGACAAACAGCTGTGCAATAAAAATTAAAACAATTAAAGGAGAATCAAATAAATAAGTAACAATAATGAATTCAACATCTACATGGTGTCAAAAGCCTGGGAAAAAAAGATAGTTTTAAGATGGGATTAAAATTTATATAGATTTTTTTAAAGATTTTAAAGTTGATCAATTCAGCAAAACGTTCATAATTGGTAGTAAAGATCTACAAAAGCATAATTTATGATTAATTATGCTTTTAAAAATCATGTTTGTATAGTTCAGGGATGTCAAACACGGTTACAAAAGTTTCAGTCAATACATTGGTGTTTCTTCTAGATCACTTCCCTTCACGTGGCGCTCGTCATATTTTATTTTTGTCAGCGTGGTGGAGGGAACGTCCAGAGTCACCTCTGTGTTGCCCACCTGCTAGCTTAGCGCTACGTTGCTGCCGTTTTTTTATCGACAACGTGGGGGCGGTGTCACGGTATGTCAGTAGCATCAGATGCTAACAAGGGCCATATGTGGCCCACGGGCCTTGAGTTTGATATATGTGCTAAGTTCAACACATAAATATTATTTCAGTTTGGTTGTGACTGGTTAGTTTTTGGTATTAATCAGTAAATAATGTTGTGTGTTTACAATGATTTAGGTTTTATTTGTAAGGTTTTATTTCTACCTCAGTAAACTTGAACCTTTGTTTATGCTAAACAAAAGGGTTAAATTTTTTAGTTGTTAATATGTCAACACTTTAAAGGAACATTAGGCCACAAATACTCCCATTGTCACTAGATAGAAAAATTAGCATTGTGTGATAAAGGCTGACAGTCTAGAAAGTTTTGTGATCGTTTAACCCAGTTGTAAAAAAAAAAAAAAAAAAAGAAAAGAAAAGAAAAAGTTTATGGGAAAGTATTTAAAAGTTTACATGAAGGTTACTGTGATTATTTATGATTCCTCGAGGCTGAATCTTCGTCGGCCTTTTCTTCTGCTCAGTGTTGCTTTTACTGACGTGCACGTAGGATTGATGTTTTATAAATGACAGTCTGAAGTGATTTATGTTTGACTTTAACGGTGATTTTAAAGTTGTTCAACTCTACGCCTCCATAAATAACTATGACGCTTTTATTGCTTCGGACGTGTGAATGCAACAAATCAACACAACAGAATGCATAAAAGCAAATCTGAAGCTTTTAAAAAGTTTTGTTGTTTTGAAGCGATTTTAAAAATACAGTATAGCGTTTGCTAGTGTGACATCCTAAGGCGAGTGATTTAAAATCGATGAGTTGTGACTGTAGGGGCTCTGTTATCTCTGAGTGTAGATGTGAGCAGAAGTAATCAGTTTGAAAAGCCTGTAAGTCGACTGTTGGATGGCACGACGAATAAAATGTTTGATTTAGTTTTTCCTTTGCAGTCTTTGAAGTTTAAGATGGAAATCAGTGTGAATGTAAAGAGTGCAGTTTTTATGCAGTTAGTCATATTGTTCAAAGTGTAAATCATTCTTCCTCTATGAACTGGCTCCAGTTTAACATAAAACTGTCACATTCATTATCAGGACATTAATATATAACTAAACACAAAAACCAGTAAAAGCTGTAAAAAGATCATATTGTTCCTCATATTTTGACAGACAGAATAAAATGAGCCAGTTTTGATTTATTTATTCAACCTTTATTTAAGCAGGCAAATCCCATTGAGATCATGGATCTTTTTTCAGGGCGGGGGTGGTGGTGGTGGTGGTGGTGGTGGGGGGGGTTCTGGGTCTGAAAGCAGCCTAACATGCATGATTCGGACTGTAGGAGGAAACCGGATCACCCGGAGAAAACCACTCCAACATGAGGAGAAAATGTAAACTCCACACAGGTCCAAACAGGGGATTGAACCCTGGACCTTCTTATTGTGAGGCAACGGTGCTTTCCACCAAACCACTATGCAGCTGTTTTGTGCTTTTGATGGACGATATGAAAAGAAATCCACTTAGTTTGATTCAGCAAACTGATAAAAATACACACTTTACTACAAACTGGTTTAACTGCTTTAACATTATAACCAAAGGATAGAAAATACTGTATTTAGCAGGCTGTTAATTACAGTTTTTAAGGCCCCCTCCACACAGGGTTACAATCCTGATATGGTCTTCATGACCTACATTAGTCAGAACGTGGCTGGATCACCAAGAATTTAGAAAACCGGCGATCGTGACGCCGTTCCACTTTTAGTGCTTGCCAGAAAGACTTGTTGCTCCTCTGAGATGTTCTCCTGGGCCCTCGCTTTGGTCTGCTCAGCTCTTCGATTACAGCTCAGTGCGGCTACATGCTGGAAGCTCTGCATGCTGCCATTTCAGCAGGTTTCACTTCTGTGCTCTGTGGTTACCACAGTATTGTTTGTATCCAAGTCATGAGGCGAATTTTCCTTCAGATTGTCCACGACCAAGCATGCTGATGTGCACTGCGTGTCATGGATCTGCTGCACCGTGCTCTGCCCAGGATGTGCTACCACCACAACCTTGCTGCAGATGGTATCTCGGAATTATTGCGGACCTTTAGTGATTTATTCCTCGTAATGGGAGAGGCAACTATGTTCTCAGTATGCTTTTAAATACTGTACATTTATAAGACAGTGCAAAGATAATCCACGCTGTGATTCAGTGAGATTAGATGGAAGGAAATGTGGTATCAGCCAAAATCAGAATCAGTGGAACCAGTTTGACTTCTTGTTTGGAAAAAATACAAGGATTAAAGGACACAAAGAGGAATGCAAATAAGACGACAAGTCTCAAACACTTAACAATGCATGGTCAGAGAGCGAAGGACAGAACCCACATATACAACTACCAGTAATCACCAGTAGAGATGCACGATATTGAATTTTTGGCCGATATCCGATATCTGATATGTTAAAATTTATTTGGCCAATAGCTGATACTGATATTTTTAATATATGGTACTTTCCTTTGTCAGAACATAGTCCTCTTACTTAGGCTTATTTGCTACAAAAACTGTGTAATTGCTGTGAGAGGTGGTGACATATATTCAGTAACAGCCATATGATATGCATAGCACTTTAACTTATATTAAATGAAAAGTGTTAAATATTATTTATTAGCATTAGTCACCTGCGATAATGTCTCACTTGTGGAGGCTTGTTCCAGGTTTCTAACTGCAGAGTGGATCCTCTGCACTCATGTGCATGAAGAACAGATTTTTTAAGTTCTATCCATTGTGCAGTAAAACTAACAGATTAGACTAATGCTAACAGGGCTAACACAACGTTCAAATGTCTGTAGTAAAACTCACCCAAGTGCTATCGGTTATTAGCTTCTTAATGATGTTGGAAATGACGGCTTGTAACTCGGGTAAGGCTGCTCCACTGACACAATGAAAAGCCCGACACCAACCCAGCCCGCCCATCCAGCACATTATCATGGCCTGGCCTGTCCCAAATTCGGGTCAGGTCAGGCCATGCTTCGGACCCAGGTTAGAAATGACAGCTCGATTGTACGAGTAGATGAACAACAGTAACAATGGCGTATAGCAGATTGATGTTTGATGCTCACTATTTTCAACGTGTAGCAGAAACCCAACGTTATCTTTGGTCCGGACCAACATTCATGTATTCACCATTTTGGATGTTTTCGTACTTGAGATGCATGCGCATGTTGTTGAAATACAACAATCACAGCATCCGCCTGGCACTAACTACAACAGATTCAACCAGCACAGTGTTACCTGTGTAAATGTACAACTTTTCTACTGACAACTTTGAAAAATTGCTAACGTTCCTAGAGACTGTTCACATGTAAACAGGGAGTTTCTCCAAACAGTGGCTCACCCAGAAACAAAGTGCCTCCCCTCATTGTCTCATAGCAGCTCTCAGACAAAATGTGTGACTCCAGCCCAGACACCATTCACTTGTTAAGTAAATTTTGTGCTGCACTAAGCACCCCCACCCCCCAGGTCTACTTCCCCTGTCAGCTCCACAAATATAGGTCGCGTACAGCTGCTCTAGGAGGGTTTGTTTGCTTGGTTGTCACCTCTTGTTACATCCCCCTCCCCCAGCATCTGAAGCATTGGGTCAGGAACAAGGCCGTTCCTTAATGTATACCTGCTTCTTACCACAGAACACTTGATCTCACAGCAACGGCCAGAACAACGTGAGGTGCAGTTATGGATTATTAATGCCGAGGCGATGGCGTAATAGAAGATAATGGAGATGCTGAAATGATTTATTGCTCAGGAAGCATTTTTAAAGATAAATGATCTCCAGCAAAGAGCCGAATGAATCATTTTACTGCCGGGCTATGGAGATCTGGTGGAAGAGAAGATTTCAAGACAACATCTTGTCTGGGGAAGGGATTGCCAGCACACATTACCACACATATCTGCCTCAATGGAGGGGGGAAGAGATTTCCCTGAGGGGCTTAGAGTTATTAGAGTCATTTCAGTGACCTTTCTTTGCCCCCCGGTCTCTGCTGAACTCAGTCTGACTTGTCGGGGACAGCGTGGCTGTCACATCATCTCTTCCAGGAACAAGACTTACTTTGCAGTCAGACAGTCACAGAGCCTGTTGAGAATGATAACGGAGCAGAACCCGCAGGAAGCGAGGACACGCTACTGACTACATGTTTATCAGACTGGGTCCAGATCTGATGGCCGCTAGTTACAAATAAAACTGTTAGTTTCTATTTTGGCTTTCAATTTTTTTTTTTATTGTTAATTAAGATCAAAATATTAGATCACCAGAGAAGCAGATATTCAATACCATTTGATTCATATGGTCAAAGTCTGAACCTTTAAAAGATAAATAAATATTTTACTTATTTTTAGTTGATGTTGAGTAAGTTAGGCTTGCTGGATATTATTTCAGCTTTATTATGTCTAACATTGTTCACCAAATTAATTCTCATTTAGCTGCGTTTCAACATATTTTGCAGCCCGATGAGCCGTGTCGTAACATACATTGGGGGCTCGTCCGAGATCCAAACCTGGGGCCACAAGCAAGAATCACTTGGTCCAGTTTTTATTAAAATGACATAAAAAAATTAAATGATTAGCTTAGTAAAAGCTGCACTGACCTGAATGAAATGTGGATCGTTTTCATACTTAATTTTGAACCAAAATGTCATTTTTAATGCATTTGTTTTTGAGCTTCAGGTATTGGTACACTAGTTGGATTTTTTTTTTTTCATTCAACCTTTATTTATACAGGTTTAATTATTATTTATTTATATTTATTAATTATATTTTTATATTTATATAAATATATTATATTATTTTATTTATTATTATTTATTTATTTATTATACTGTATTTATATATATTTTTATTTTTTTTATTGGGAGATAAAGTTAGGGAGGCCAGACTGAGATGGTTTGGACATGTCCAGAGGAGGGACTGTGGGTATTTTAGTAGAAGGATGTTAGAAATGCAGCTGTCAGGAAAAAGACAAAGAGAAAGACCAAAGAGAAGATATGTGGATGCAGTTAAAGAGGACATGGAGATAGTTGGAGTGAGGACAGAGTGAGATGGAGGAGGACTCGCTGTGGTGACCCCTGACGAGGGAAAAGCCGAAAGAAGATTTTTATTTATTATTTTATTTATACAGATTAAATATTTGATTAAAAAAAATCATTATCTCCTAAAGTATCTTTAGCCCAAGATTCTTCCAGGTATTTATTTTTTTTAAACATTTGCTTTCTTAGCCATCAGCTTGGGGTTTACATTATTAAAAGGAAATGTAGAAAAATGGACTAAACTGCGCAGAAAAAACTTTTAACTTCCTTTTAGATTTACTCAAAAATATAACATCTGTTCAAATGTTTCAAGCTCAGAGTTTCTGCAAAACAGAATCCCTCTTTTTTTTTTTTTTTTTTTTTTTTTTTTGTTAACTGTTGGGGTTTGTGAGTATGAGTTACTAAAATGAGGTCAGACCAGGTCCAGAGGGAGTCTTTTTACCCAGACGGGCTTATTGGATCAGTTTTGACCTTCAGCTTTTGTATGAGCTGATGTCACACCATGTTTACCAGATTTCAGCTCCAACATTTACAACAAGCCCATGTTTTCTAAGAACTATATTCGTCCGAAGCACTTTGATTGGCCTTGTTGCTGATTTAAGGGCTCTATAAATAAAATGGTATGGTATGGTATGATATGGTATAGTATGGTATGTTTATGAAGCATTCACTCCGTTGTGATCCATTTTTCTTCTGTACATTTTTCAGTGCAATTCTCGTCCCACAGTTTTCAAACTATTTCAACAAATCATAAATCAAAACGTTCAGCTCTTTCAGGGCAATCTTGCTATGACTTTTGGTATTGGTGCAACCTTAGCTTTTTTTAACTATTTAGCCTTTTCTGCCACTTTTACCTCATAGAAAATGAATTGAGCTTTTTAGATTTGTTTACAACTTTTACCGCTCCTTTCACATTTTGTTCTGGTTCAGCTTCTTTCAGCTTCCTTCTTGTAACTTTTTTTATAGCTAATTTCCTAATTTTTGTGCTAATTTTTGATTATGTAAACCTAATTCAGGAAACATTTTCTTTCTGCTTTCTTCTGCTAATTTAGGCTTGTTCTTCCATTTCAGCTACATGTCAGCATGTTATTTTCAGCTAATTTCAGCTGTTTCTCAGCAAGCATTCACACTGCATTTTCGCAGGAAATGCAATTCCTCTAGTCATTTTTAAATTCACACAAAATATTTTAAAGTTCCATTCTGTTTGCTGCAGTGGTTCTTTATCATCATCCTGCTGTGCTCTTTAATCCTGAGGAGTTGAGTCCTGCTCCACGTCCACTGAACAAAACATGGCTGCAGAATATTCTCCATTAATCTGACCCTGACGGTACCAAACTCCAGATGTTAGTGCTACAAGGATTTTGTTGTAAATATTAGGCGTTCAGCTAACTAGACTTTATGAAAACTTTTCAGAAAGATGAAAAACATGACGTACAATCTGCCATTTTAAGTCAAAGAAGTGTTAATGAAGGTTATAATAAACTAGAAATATTTGCAGATGCATGATCAGCTGTCGTGTCGCCTGCCGCTCGTTCCAGATGTGATGCTGACGAGAGCCGGTTCAGATCTTCTGTGAAAGGTTTAATTTGTTGAGTCATCTAGTTTTTCTTGAGCTCCTTTCCTCTGTTTGTTTGAGACCTCCTGCCTTTTTATTGTGTTGACATAAACATTCAAAAATCGCTTCTTCTTTTTTTACGAGTAAACAGAAAATGGTGAATCAAGTGGCAAAAATGAGACTTGGATGATAATTTCAGCCTTTTGGTCAGACAAAATTGTGACCCGTCTCCTTAAATAGCTCATAGTTGAATATTTCCAGCCCATTTTTCCTGTTTTTCCTGGCTAGAAGCTGAACGCTCAGTCACCAGCGACTCCTCATCAGCACATACCACCAAGGCTCTCTGTGATCTGGAAAATAATTTTCTCTGCTGCGGTTTCTTGGTTCTCTGGGTTTCTCCTGCAGCTCCAGTGAAGTCATGCTTCATCACCCTGCACGCGTCACTGATGTTTGTCTGTCGTTGCAGAGGCTCGCAGCCAGAAGCACAGCCTGCAGACGGCGCAGAACCTCCTGCAGGAGGAGGTGGCCCGTGCTGAGGAACAATCAGAGGTGAGACACCGTCACGTTCTTTTCTTCTGCATGTGAATCAAAACGGAGTTTCTTTGCTTCGGCAGTCGTGTGGCGTGGAGTTTTTTTATGAAGAAAACCTGCAGCAAGGCCCTGACAGTGTTGCCAGATCTCGCAATAGAAACAAGCAACCAGCTATATGAAAACAAGCCCAACTGGCAACCCACCACATTGTGTAAAACAGAGGCCATTTTTAAACAGTAAAAACATACATTTATTATGGCATTACACATAAACAACAGCAAAATTATGCCAAACACTTTGAATAACATTATTTTAAGCTCTGATAAAAAAAAAATACATTTTGCATGTAAAAAATTGCCCCAAAATCATATTTTTTCTACATTTTTTTAAAAACATCATCCTGATATCTGTGTGTGAGTGGAGCCCCCAGTGGTCGGCCACAGTATGAGCGTTAGTTTGGAACAGATCGTGACACGGCCTGTCACCTCACCAACTTGGGCAGGAGCGATAAACAGGAAACGGGGGCGTGGAATGGACAAACTACCTACTTCCACTCGTCTTTTGCTTTATTGTGCGGAGCTGGAAGATAATCAACTAGTTTCACTCGGAAAGAAAGTCGAACCCAAATAAACAACTTCACGTTCAAAAACAAGCCCCCCAAAAAAAAACCGCGACTCACAAGACTTGCAAGCGACTTTAGAAATAAAGCAAGCCTAAAGTTGCTTATAGTAGGCGGACTTGGCAACACACTGAAGGCCCACCCAGTTCTGTGCAGGTGACTTTGTTAAACCTCGTGGTGTGTTTTAGATTCACGGAGCCGTCCGGCAGCACGATGGCTACATAACCAGTTCACCAGAGACACACGCTCAGGATGGGCTCCGATTGGGACCTGAGAATGAAGTTGAATCAGACTACAAGCATAAAGCTTTCCAACAGGAGAAATATAGCTGGCTTAAATCTGAAAGTAGCTTAACAGTAGCTTAAAATAGCAAAGTTTTCGCTAAAAACAACAAAAATGTTAATTAAAAGCTAAACTACCAGTTTGCTGAAAGCTAAAGTGGCAAATGAGTACTGGTAAGTAAAAGCTGCAAAAGTCTAGTTAAAAGAATAAAACGTCTAGCTCAAAGCTAAAAAAAAAAAAAAAAAGGCTAAAGAACAGAACGGTAGCTAAAAGCTAAAACTATAATAAAACTTAGTTTGAAAAGTCTGGATAGAGGCTGTAAATAGCAAAAGGCTATCTAAAAGCTGAAAGTAGCAAAACGTAAGCTGCAAACTAAAGTTGCAAATAAGTAGCTTAAACAAACAAAAGACAAGCTAAAAGCTTAAAATATAAACTGTCTAGTTAAAAATAGCAAAAAGGCAAACAAGTAGGTAAAAGCTGCAAAAGGGTAGCTAAAAGCTAAAACTAGTAAAAGGATAGCTAAAAGATTAAACTAGCATAAAAACAGCTAAAAGTAGCACAAGAAGGTTCAAACTGAGTTAGTATGCTGTTGTATTTTTATGGAGCCAATATTTGTAACTAGAGGTAAATATTTTGTAGATTTTAAAAGCTGAACATGATTTACAGGATGAGTTACGGTAATTCAACTCTATTACAGCGGCTTGTTCTGTGAACTGTATTATCGGCTGCAGGTTGTGTTAAATTGTGTAAATGACCTTTTTTCAAGCAGTGCCTCATTTTTGACACTTTTAATTTGTCGTTGCCTTCAGGCCCAGATCGTCTCACAGCTTCTTCTCTCCTTCATGTAGTGACAGGAAAACTGTGACCTCATCACATCAGACCTGCTGTTTGTGACTCCGTTTAGTTTATGAAGTAAAATAAATGCATGGCTGACACAACTTGGCCTTTTTTATTTAGGATAGATTGATGTTTCTAGGTTTTGTTAATCATATTTTGATTTTATTTATCATTTTGTTTTAACTAGAACCTCAACTAGAGAGATGTAGAACACATTACAAATGTGTGTTTATCTTTTGTTTCTAACTGCAGAAGCTGCTGTTGCTTCATGTGTTAAATGTGTTTCGATTGAAGCGCGTGAAGCTGCTGCTTTTACAACAGTTGTAGTTTCCACACAGAAGAAAACACAAAGCAAGCAAACGTCCTGAAACATCTAAGCTGTTCTCACTGCTTCATCCCCGACGTGTTTCATACATTCAGTCGGTTAAAACAGCTGACGGACGTTTCTTCTACAAAGTAATAAAGATTTAATTATCGTCCCTTATGCCTGATTAGCTGAAGCTTTTCCAAAACACATTTGTCACCTCAAATCAAAGCTAGCTGCGTGTTGGAGCAGCTGAATAATCCTAAATATCTTCATCAGCGGGTCGGTTAGGACCTAATCACATTATCACAGTTTGACATATTTGCTGTAATAAATTTGAAATGTAGTGTGAATTTTAGGTTCAGATATTCCATAGGAGTTAAAAATGTGCACAGTATTCAACATCTATTTGAGTATTTACAGTAGCTTGTTGGTTTAAATGATTAATATGAATCATTTAATGGCATATTGTTAAATGTAAATACATTCTTGATTTACTCGACCTGTTGAAGTGCAGAGTTCACCTGCTTCAATTTACAACAAAAAAAAGTTTATACAGTATTTTTAAAATTAGGCAGATTTTTAAGTGTGTTAGTAAGTCACTAAATATTTTGTGGAACTAAAACCCTTATAGTTATATTTTAGTTAAAAATCTGTCAATATTCATGATTTTTTTTTCCCACATAAGTTGTTAAATTTTGATAATTTGCTGTATAATAAGACACATTTCATGTTGCATCATAAAACATGAAATAAAACAGAACTAAAGTAAAAATAGATAAATTTCATAGAGACCACGGTGGGTCAGTTGTACCATACCACTTTATTTATAAATCACTTAAAAACAACAACAAGGCCAATAAAGTGCTGTTCAGCAAAACAAGCAAAGGACACGGGGTAAAATACATAGATCCACAGAGGTAAAGATAAGAATTAAATTATTAATATTGTAGAAGTTAAAATCAACTCATACAGTGTCAAAAGCCCGGGAATAAAAGTGAGTTTTTAAACGAGACTTAAAAACAGAGAGAGGGAACCTGCCTGACATGCAGGGGTAACTCATTCCACAGTTTTGGACCTGCAACAGAGAAGGTTCTGTCACCTCTGAGCTTAAAACAAGTTCCTGGAACCAATAAAAGCGTCTGGTCTGCTGACCTCAGAGAGCGCTGTGGGACATATGGCTGCAGCAGATCAGTGTGATAGGAGGGGATCGACCTGTTCAGAGATTTAAAAACATACAGGATTTTAAAATAGATTCCCAAGTGAACTGGGAGCCAGTGAAGGGAGGCCAGAACTGGTTTAATGTGCTCTGTACCAGTTGAAAATTGAGCTGCGGTGTTTTGAACCAGTTGTAATTGTGCAGTGGAGTCTTGACTGACTCCAAACAGACGTGCACTGCAGCAATCGAGCCTGGATGCTACGAAAGCGTGTAGAACTGTTTCAAGGTTACATTTGGACAGTGTGGGCTTCAGTTCAGACAGTTGTGATTAGAACACACTGATTCTCCAGCGTGAGAACGTCTCAGCATCTCTGATCATTTCTCGTCACAACTAGTCCTGAGTAAACCTAAAATACACTTGAACACTTCCTGTTAAAATAAAGAACTGAGTTATTTAACGTTTTCTGCCTCTGTTGATGAACACGCCAACATCCAGCTTACTGAACACCAACCTGTGTGTGCTGCTCTACTACCCACAATCCTTCACTCTGCTCGGGGTGAGGATGATGCTAATGTACACCTGCGGGCAGCGTGTTCCAGACGTTATTAACAGATGAGACCGTCGGCTGCTGCAGGCACACATCGATCCCTGGGGCCCCCCTCCCCACGCAGCTACGATCAATAACTTTGTGACTTTCTCATCAAATCGGCTGCTCTCTGATTGATTAAGACCAAACCAGCAGCTTCACAACAGCCTCAAAACACAACAAGGTAAAAATGACACAGATGTGCTGCTTTTTTTTAAATTCCAAACTAAATATTTAAGTTTTTACATCACATATTAAACAAAACGTGGTGCAAGTATTGCATTAAGGAAAACCTTTTAAACTTTGTCTTTGCTTGATCAAAGCTTCCGAGTTAAAAAGTCTGAGTCAATCCAATCAATCCTCCCCGGAGCCTCGGGGCTCGGCGAAGATCTGTTTGAATATAAAGCGTCTCAGATTCAACCCTCAGAGGGTCGGCTTGGTGGGAAAGCATCTAGATTTTTGTGGCCGTTCTTCGGCTGCGCAGCAGTTTTTATCGGTGTCTTTTTACAAAAAGCACATCGATCCTCACTCGTGGCTCCGAGGTTAAAAATAAATAAATAAATAAAAATCCAGAAAGTTTTGTCGTTTCTTGGCTTCTCTGTCAGAATCAAATCTAAACCTCTGAAGAAGCCAAAAGCCTTCAGTTCCCTGTCAGGCACCAACGTGAAGAAACGCTCCTGATGGAGGAAACAAAAACATCTAATGAACCAACCAACCTGAGTCCGTCTGTTCTGCTGAGCGGAGGCAAAGAAACGTTTTCCTTTGATTAATTATAAAGATTATTCATTAAAACAGTTTGTAAACAAGCAGCAAGCTCTGATTTCTTTTAGTTTGGGTTTGTTTTGAGTCGTGAACCCACGTGCACTAAAAATACTTTGAATTTAAGTTCAATCCTATGAATTGGATTGAACTGAAATAAAAAAAAATACAAGTCTTGTTCTTAAAAATGTTCAGCTACTGGGAATAAACAGAAAAAATATGGACACTAAAAACATATACAGTATATCAAATAAACATATTTGAATACAGTATTTTTTTATTTTTTATTTTTTTTTTGGTCTGTAAAAAATGGATAGAGAAAGCTGAAAGTCAGCAAAGAAAACTTTTTTTTTTACCTACCTCCTGTTTTTTATTTATTCTAAACTTATCCCACAAGACAGACTTCAGTGTATAAGCACAATGTGTTAAAATAAATTATTACCAGTACATTTTTTTATTGAAACTAATAATCCTTCATGTTTCTTCACTTCTAATCAAATGTACAAAAACAGAATCTAAACTCACATTTTGGCTCCTCTTCAAATGAACTGATAAAAATCAACATGGCAGAAATATTTACCTTTCATGTTATTTGATATAATCAGCTTTAGGTAGTAGTGCATGTGCAGAAACACTAAAGAGCCGGTTAAACACATCAGATGGAGCTTTATTTATTATTAAATATGTTAGTTTCCACATCGAGAGGAGCCAGTTGAGGTGGATCAGACGTCTGGTAAGGATGCTCTCTGGGCGCTTCCCTGGGGAGGTGCTTCAGGCATGTCCGACTGGGAGGAGACCCCGGGGAAGACCCAGGACACGCAGGAGTGAGTACGTCTCTCGGTTGGCCTGGGGACACCTTGGAGTCCTCCCTGAAGAGCTGGAAGAGGTGGTTGGGGAGAGAGATGTCTGGGCCTCCCTGCTCAAGCTGCTGCCCCCACGACCCGATTTCAGAACAAGCAGAAGATGATGGATGGATGAACTTGAAAACAAAAGTGAAAATTCCTGAACAAACAAAATACAGCAGCCCCGACTGAAGGGCTGGCTTCTAACCGTAACCATATTTCTTGATACCTGGAGAACTTTGATTAAAGATAATAATTCTGGTTTGTTTTTAAAGTCTCGGAACAACGAGTCAGCTGCTTCAACAAATGCCTCTTTTACCATTTCTCAATCTTGAAAGGACTTGTGTTTAATAATTATTAAAGTGACTCACCCGGAAAGATGCTTCAGTAGCTGCCTTCGTTTTTGTGATCAACTGTAGGAAAAATTACTTCTGTCCAGATAACTGGGATTTTAGTTCTTTCACTTTTTTCTTTCTCAGCTCGCTTTTCGGAAGGAAATCAATGTTGTAGTTTTAATGAATATTACCACACTCCACATTTCCCTTCTTCTGAATAGCAATGGTGCACTTGCAGATTAGACAAACGCACTTTGAATATGACATCGTAAAAAAAAAAGTCTTCCTCCCATTTGTATGCACATATGTGGTGACCTATGTGTCAGAAAAGGTCTGGTCTCAGATTGGCTGCCCTATATGTCAATCAAGTGACAAATTCCATAGTGAGGATGGATGATAGGCTAACTTCTATTAAAAAAATAAAAAATAAATAAGTCTTACGTCTATTTTGATATGCTATCTACTCAAATTGCCTTTGCGATCAACCAGTAGTTTGCGATTAATTAATATTGGGCACCCTTGAATAATACTTAAGTTTTTATGTACCTTTTTGTTAAATAGCTTTTTTTTATCCACCAGACATTGACCCACATTGTCTTAGTTTCCTAGTCAAACCTTAATGACGCAAATGGCAGCACTGGTATTTAATTACATGAGTCAAATTTTGAGTCGTAATAACAAAATAACTTTTATGAAACTAAAACACTTTGTCAAGCTGTGGATAACTTATTAGTTATAACTTATGAATAACTTGTAGATAACTAATAAGTTATCCACAGCTTGACAGCTTGGATAGGGCATGAGTCTATGTGATTTCATCACAGTCGGTGTCTGTGACGGACTGGCGACCTGTCTGGGGTGCACCCCACCTCTCACCCACTGACCATTGGAGAGGCATTAGCTCCTCAGGTTTATGAAAATAAAGCACATAAAGAAAAAGGGTGGTTGGATATTCAGACCTCTCATACAAATATTTTTTTACACGGTTGATGTAAAGATAAGTACATGTAGCTACATGTGTTAATTCATCAGTGCTATTAAGTTCCGTAAAATACATAAATAAATCCCTGTGTTACATAAGTGGCTTGGAGGTTTCTGAGTGGTCTCGTTGTAGTTAATGAATCAGGGAATGTGCAGTTTAAAGCAACTCCATCAAGTTTGACCTTTAGTTGCCTGGCCCTCCCCTGGCTTGTTGTTTTTGTTCTTTGCTGAGTAATAAAAGTATTGGTTTCTCTAAAAGTGGAGGGGCCCCAAGGGCTGCTCTGCGGTAAGGGGAGTAGCGCTCTGGTCAGCTGACAAAAGTGACTAAACAAGCAGCGGTTGAAATATGAGACTCTTGCCACGCTGCTTCTGTGACTGGTAAACATACACCACCCTCTGACCGGAAACACTCGTGCCCCTCCCTCTGTTCCTCTCTAACTCAGCTAGATTCAACAGGTTGTTTGTAGAGAAAGAAGTAAGGTGGGGCAAGGTTCGGAGGTGATGTGTGTCTGTAGGTTTGCCAGATCTGGATAATCATTTCTGATTAACTGAGAGAAATTTGGTTTGTTACTATAGGTGTATTGAACGCTTCTATCTTTTATAGCTACCTTTAATTTATATGTATAAAAAAGACTGATAATAAGGTGGTAACACCTGTTTTAGTTTTGTGTCTTGTGTTTTGGATTCTGGTTCAAATTGCAGCTCAGAAATCATATTTGCTACATTTTATTGTTCATACTTTTTTTTTTTTTTTCCCAGGATGTGTGCCTGCTCTGCAGTTTCTCTGCAGCCCACTTGGCCCTGTTCTGAATAAAGACTAGGACACTTTGTACGCTCTCCTGTTGTATCCCCAACTTCTCTGACTCACTCTCCTGGGCCAGCATGCTTATTTGATCCTTTTGTTTTCTAGCCTCTACGTTAACACACAAGGGAAACCAGTGCGATAGAAGATGGTAAATTCCCGTAAATCTTGGAAAAGAATAAACAAGAAGATTAACTGTTTGCAGGAGCGAGGAGAGGCGAGTTGTTGTTCCCCCCTTGGGTTGAGAGGGAACACAATGTGCTGCAGGGATCCTGTTACAACCATGTTTATCACGCTGCTTTTACCGATTGGTGGACGAAACATAGGAAGGAATCCCGCCTGTCTGCACCCCTCCAATGAGCTCTCTCTGTCATATTCTTAATGTGTGGAGCGCTTACTTAGTATGTTGCCAAGTAATGGTGATGTGCACTGGCTTACATGCGCTCACAGTGTGACTGTGTGTGTGTGCGCATGACACAGAGCGTTCGTTTGTGTGTGTTTGCTCAGAGCCAGAGTGCAGTACTTCCTGGAAGAAAACCTGTGTTGCTGAGAATTCTGTGATTGCTCACAATAACACATTCTTGAAAATGGCCAGTGGTTGAGAACAGCCAATGGCAGAGGATTTTTTGGGGGGTGAAGGGTCACCGTTTGAGGAAGACTGGCTGTAAATGTCTCTGAAAGGGAGTGAGAGGATGGTTGTTTATGTCAAGCTGGTACACGACAAGTTTCATCAACCCCTTTTCCGTCTGTCAGATGTCATGCTTTTCAAGTTTAAACATGCTGCATTAGAAGTGAAATCTTATACTGTATATTCCTGACAAAGAAAACCCCAGCAGCTAAATTTGTATTTTGGGAAATATAAAAAAATTATTCATGAATTTAGCCTGTCTGGATTAAAACAATGGAAACACTTGTTATCCTTCTCTTGTTTGGTATTATCCTAAGACCTAGCCAAACCATACCCAAAGTAAAGTTAAAGTTGTTCACTAAACATATTTAGTAAATGCCTTAATTTTGTTCATTTTTTTAAAAGACTAATTTTTCCCAAAACAGAATTATAGGGTTAATTGGGAGTGTGTAACAAGTGTTTAAACACAATGGGGGCAGGGTCTTTTTCAGCTTTTTTTCCTTCCTAGTTAATTTGTAGTTACAATGACAAAAATGTTGACTGTTTTTCAAAAAGTAGATTTTGTAAGACCTACTAATTCAATATCACCTCACAAACAGTGCATAACAGTTCAGAATGCAATTCTTCTTCTTGTGCATATGTAGCCATTATGTTATACCCAGAGCTGTCAAGATACTTTTTTTTTAAACTTACACAAGCATACAGTCCTTGTTTTAAGAAAAATATGCATCATTCCACAAAATACAGCATTGTCTTGCAACACAAACTGCCATTGTCCTGCCTGTAAATATGACATGGAAGCTTCTCTTAAGGAAACTGGAAGGTGGTCATTTACCAGCAGGCCTTTCCAGTTGAGTTATATCAATTATATTTTTTGTTTTGACTGTTACTGATATTGATTGTACCCACAGTGATTACAGTAGTCATAAAAGTATCCACAAATTGTTTAGAACCTTCTCATCTTTTCTATTAGTCTCTTGTACAACACTTACTGTGTACATAGCCACTTTATTTTACCCAATTTAATAACTTTTAAAAATCTAATGTCAACCTATCCAGATTCATGCTCAATAATAGAAAAATCCAGCAAAGTTACCGGTAAGACAGATCCTCTGGACGGTTTCTTTTTGTTGAAACTTTTTGTCTTTCATCCATAAGACTTCTTTAGTCTGAGGAGCCACAATAAACTCAGCCTTATAAATAGCACCTTCACATATTGGGTCAACCAGTTTGATGGTACTATGATGGTTTCTGGAGTCCACCCTCTCCCCCACCGACTCATTTGAAGCAGTCATGGCCAAACTGGTTCAAAATATCTATCTTTTGGATGAAAGGATTCAAGGTTCTTTAGCTTCATTTGCATCACATGTTGTACATGAGGTGGATCGAAATTGTGTACACAGGGTCCCAGTTACATCCAACAATAGCAAAAATATAAAGTATAAAAAGAAACCGTAAGTAAGGATCTAAGATATAAACGAAGATATACACTAAACGAACGAAATGGTGCGCTAATAGATCTAAGATGTATGCCAGTCATTAATTGTGCAAAACAGTACACAGAACAACAGGAGCACGATTCCCATAGTTTTGGTTTGGCTATAATTTACACACTTGATGCAAGCACTAACAAACTAAACTAACATATTCTGGGATTTATTCAAAGCATGCAACAAAAATACAGAAACAAGGTGATAACAGTGAAAAAGAAAGCAATCTACAGCAGCATGGTCCTATTGGCAGAGTAGTTCTGATAACAGTGAGGTTATCTTAGCAACATGGTCCAGTTGGCGCCATGGTACTGTTAGCAGTGTGGTTCGGTTAGCAACGTGGTGTTGTTAGCAGCGTTAGCAGGTCTTGTCAGCAAGTTCTGTCAGCAGCATGATGATAATAAGGACCGTAGTAACTGCCCTCCAGAACTAATATCTAGCTGTTTTTCCATGGTAAAGTAACAACCACTTAATGTGTGAAAGAATAGAACCAATCATGTTTTGTACAGTTGCTGTAGAAATTTTAATTCATTCCTTGAGCAAAACTTGACCAATCTCTTTCATAGAAGTGTGAATATTTTGAGATCTGTTTATCGTAATGACATTCACAAATGATTCATCGCTTGTGTTCATTTTTGTTTACTTTTTCAGTAAAACAGGAGTTCAAACACTAGAAGTAACACTATTAGTATTGTTTGTGAACTATTATTGGAATGTGTTAAAAGACCAAGAGATTTTCTTCAAATACTGTACTCACCCGAACCATTCAAGAACCACCTCCGTGTTTGACATTTGGGGTCAAAAGTTCATCATTCAAAAGTTTCTTTGTGCGTCTTTCACATTTAAGAAATAAAAACCTGAACCAGAAAAAAATAATGTAAGAAAGGTTTTAGCACCTGCAGCCCGTCTGTGATATCCAGCTGCACTGAGCTCTGAAATGCTGATTGATACTTGGTTGGCAAGATGTTGATTGAGTTCTGACATCACTTTAAGATTTTTTTTGATTTCTTGACATATTCTATGTTGGTGTTCGGTGTTTTCTTTCACCAAGTTTCACTGTTCGACCTGAGTTCTGTTCCTCAGAGCCAGTTTTCCTTGTTTTTGGTAAACTTGCGTGACTTAACACATAGTTACTGGAAGCTTTTAACGGCTTTCAGAGGCCCAGGCTATTTATGGTGCAACAATTTATCTTCTGTAGAAGACTAAAATTTCACTTTTTGACACCTACTGATGCAAAGATAAGTAAAAAAAAAAAACAAAAAAAAAAAATCTATTATGTCGGATAGAGTTTTTGTAGGCTTTTTAAAAACGCTTTAGTACAATTATAACTCAACATTTAAAAACAAATAGGTGTTAAACATTACTCCTACTTTATTTTGGTTAGTCCTGTCTTTTGGTTCCACCCTTGTAGTTTTGGATTTTAAACTCTTAATTCTCTTTGGATCAATCTTTTAGGTGTAAATGAACATTCGTTTTAATTTATTTATGTTTAGTGTTGAATTATTTTGCAAATTTTTTTTATACAGGTAGTCCCCGAGTTACGAACGAGTTCCGTTCCTACGCCCCGTTCATAACCTGATTTTGCCGTAAGTCAGAGCGCTACCCACGTGGTGGCCGTAACTCCGGATTTTCGCCGTAAGTCGGAAAAAGAACGGTAAACGTTGTTTTAAACACGTTTTTTTCAATGTAACACAACAACAGCGTACTTAAAACGCAGTTTTGATGTATTTCCAAGCAGTTAGCTAACACAATACCCTGAAAAAAATTAAAATAAATAAAATACATAAAATGCTGCATAAAAAAGACAAAGTAAGGTGTGATGATGTCACTGGGGGCGGCGCCGTAGGTCTGAAATGCCGTATGTCGGGGGCGCCGCAACTCGAGGACTACCTGTAGTTAATTTTTGCTTTTTTTAAGTATTGGTAAATCATTTTAAAACACATTCAAATAATACTTATACTTCACCCTTGGTAATTTGAGTTAAATATAGTCTGGAATTGCACAAAAATTAACATTTTTTATATTATTACATTTTACATTTCCCTTCATAGTCTGCTTTTGAGTCATATCATATTTTATGCAATAAATATTCACCAAAATGTGACGTGTGTTTACATGCAGCTAAAAGTTTGTTCAACATAAACTTAAACCCTACTTAGTCCTGTCTTTTCAATACTTTTTTCTTGAAAAGTTTATTTGTTTAGTGTATTTATTTAAAAATAATTTTCAAAGCAAGATTCAATAGGAAATATTTTAAATATAAACAAATTATTGTCTGTTTTGTAGAATTATAAAGTTTAAGAAAAAAAGTAGAGTTTCATCTACATGTATTTTTTTAATTGTTATTTTTGGTTCATTGAGTTCTCATCAAATTTTTCTAGATTTTTAGAGCGCAAGCCGTTGTATTAAAAATGCTGACACATATATTTAACATCGTCTGGCTCAGTTTAAAATGTCGTACATATTTAGTCACTTCAGTTAAAATGTGTATTGTCTGATTTAGGATTTTGAATAAAGTAAACAACTGAGAATAATCTTGGTTGAGACACTGGCTGACTCTGCTATAAGTCATGTCAGGATTTTTATTTATGCATCTATTTCCAGGTCTCCCAAGACAAACACAGACAGACCCCGTGTATGGCAACAGAAAACATTCATAGTCACAATCAGGTGGTTGAAAACACCTCAAACCTCAAACGTCTCCAGTGTCTAAATGTGCACATGCATACATGTGTTTTTTTTTCTTCTTCTTCTTTCTTCCTCCTCTTCTTCTCTGGTCATTGCTTGTCTAACTGAGGGGACATGAACTCTGATGTTTATACTCAGGGTTTGTATGGGACTGTGTCTGGGCTTGACTCTGAGATACTGGAGCCATCAGCAGTCCAGGCTGCTAGATTCCTGGAAGCAGCATAGTGCAGAAATGCTAAACTCTTTTCTGCTTCACAACTTTGTAGGCCAAAGATTTTTTTCTGTCAACAGCAGCTTGTCAAAGCAGCCACTAGCATTAACACACAAATGCCAGGACTCGTGATTAACCATGTGTTAGTGTGACACAGCAAACTCTTATATTTCATTATGGTAACATTTTGCCTATTTATTTGAATCAGTCACACATTATCTTGACCCTTACGCACAGCGATTGTTCCAGATTCTCTGAATCTTTTTATGACGTTATGCACGGTTGATGACGATAACTTAAAAGTCTTTGCTATTTTACGCTGGGTAACACCATTCTGGTATTGCTGCACTATCTTTCTGCGCAACAA